>VXBB01022496.1:0-280631 GCA_013399915.1 Illadopsis cleaveri
AGGTCTAGACCCTGTTCTTTTCAGGAAGAGGAGTGGAGCAGACAAGGAAGTCTGGGGTGGGTGGCCCAAGCAGAGGCTGGAGGGAGGAGTAGCGGACTGGCAGGAAGTGATTAATGGGACTATCCAGATATTGTGGAGCAGACCTCCAGCCAGTGCAGCAAGAGCAAGAGGGAGATGGAGTTATGTGCTGATGATGAGACATGCCAAAGTTATGGCAAAATTATAATCAAAGTGGTGGGTAAGAAGGAGTCAGTGGAGGGGATGCAAGAGAGACATGAGGTGTTCAAGAGTGAACAAATTCATTTGAAAAGCTGCATATTTGATGGAGGAAAGGAAAGCAGTTGGAAGTAGAGAAGAGGCTCTGGTATTTACAAAGTTTTAGAAATCCTGGAGGATGGCTAAAGAAAGCCATGGCAAAATAGGACACTTTTTTTTATATGGAGGGGGAAAGAATATAACTGTGAGGCTTTACTGGAGGGGAGAGAAGTTATGAGCTGACCCCAAAAACCCAAAAAAGGAATAGTTAAGAAGCAGTTTGGCCCTCGCAGTAAATGCAAAACTGTGTGAAGGGAGTGGCACAGGAAGGAAAAAGGGAACCCTCTGAGCAGAGATGCAGGAGGCTGAAGCATGGGCTTAGACCTGGAGATTGTGAAAAACGAGTTTCACTTGCTTAGAAAAATTTATAAGTTTAATAAAAAAATAAGAATAGACAATTGGGAGACAGAAGAGCATAGGTATCTCAGCTGAGGGTGCCTCACCAGAAAAGCACATTCACTCTTTCAAAAGCCTTGTTTTTAAGGATTAACCTTTTACATATGCATTTTTTCAAACATTCTTTTGAGTCCAGATGTCCTTTTTGGTTTTTGGCCCCCCTTCCTTCAAGACTTGCCCCATTGTACTAAATTAGTATTAGATAAAAGTCCTAGTTGGCGCCTGGTAGTTTTTCTGATACCAGAAGATCAATAAACTCTCTCTTGTAGTCTTTGTTTCACCACTGTCTCAATCCTATCAATTTCAGGAATGTAGAAGGACCTTCACTCTCTGTGTCTTCTGGTTTGGTCAGTTTATATATTACAAAGAGAAAAAACCTAGTCTTTTTACTATGTTACAATCAGAAAATACATTCACCACCTTTCTAAACTCTATTAATAAAACATAATACAGTACAATTATACATATAGTATTCATTTTAATATTTGCAAAAAGCCAACTTTATAATATACATTTATAACAAGATGGAACAAGTTGGTCTGTGACTCATGAACATAAAGAAAGATACAGCTGGATTTTAAGATGTGGTAGAAGTGTGTTGATTTGGTTTTGATGATGCCCTTTACTGATCAACATACATGGGACTCAGAGGTGTATTTAGCTTAAAAACATCCAAAGAAGCAATACAAAAGAGAAATCAGCTGCTCATGACCTTATCAGAAGCACTACTAGCTCCAGAAGATCCCTGCCTTTCACTTGCCAATGCTTCTGTCCAGCAGTGCCACAGTGCAGGCGGATCAAGTGGGTGCAAGTGACTCTCGTGAGTCAGAGAAAATGAATAAAAGGAGCGGATCAAACTTCCCTCTGGAAAGGCTGTTTCCAGACAGACATGTTGGAGGTGTGAAAACAAAACTTCACAGGATTTCATGTTCAAAATTTGTTTGGTTTTTTTTGTTGTTGCTGTTATTGTTTGTTTGGGGTTTTTGGTGGTTTTTTTTTCTTTTTTTTTTCTTTATAAATGCTGAACTAAAGTCATAGAAAAAGAGCCAGCGATGTTCCAGCTGCCTCTGTTCCAGCTGCTCTTTGTGTGGCCAAACCACCATGTGGTTTGACTGAGATGTTGCATAGAAGTATTTGTCCCAGGCCATAGCAGCCCTCCAAGCAGGGGCACACCCTGGGCACCCCCCAAAGACACACACAGGGAAACCAGCAGATGACCTTTGTTTTGATATTGGAGACATTACTGCTTGGACTTCAGTAGGGAAGAACTTCTCAGCCGACCAGAGGCATGATGATGGTCCTGGTCTTGAGATAATGTCATAGGAACAGTGACCTGGACAATTCCTCCCTGGGTCTATGGACACCTGAATTCAGGCTTAGAATATCATAATTTCAGATCAGCATTGGCAACAAGATCTGGTTTTGAATTCTTCCAAAAGCAAAATCCAAATGCATAATGCACTCATGTTCCTCCAGTGTCTGTTTTTAGATCCATTTCTTTTGCAACTCAATTAATCAAGATTTTGCTGCTCATTTCAATGAGCGTATTTCATTTCAATGGCATTTCTCTTAGGAACGTTTATAGCTTTCCATCTTAGAGGTTTAAAAATAATCAGATGGATTCTGAGCTAATCCAGATTCATAAACCATTCTCATCTGTTAATACCTGAACACTTTGATCATTATATTTAAGAGATTTTTTTTGGCAGAGGAGTATTTTTCAGACAGATTGTCCCCCAGTACTCTTTATTTTGAGCTTGTGGCAGTTTACTGTGCTGCACTCTCATGCAAAGCACATAGGAGGAAGGAAGGGGGAGGAGAAGCTGCAGCCGAAATAAGCTACAGCTCTCAGTTTATCCATATTCCTTTTCCCCCTTCTTCTGATGATGAAGAATCCTTATCTCTCCCCTTGTGTTTAGCTTATCCTACTCACCTCATGTTTTCTATTTGCCCTGTCATACTTAGGGGGATCTTTTAAAATTCTTCCCTTGAGAGTGACCCTGGGCATTTTTCCTTTTACTCTTCCAGCATGGCTGGCTCAGGAACAGGTTTCTGCTTGCCAGACCCCCACACCTTCTTCCCACCCTCCTGCATTTATATTCTTCTACTTGAGAAGCAGCTGCATCCCCTGAGGAAGAGTGCAGCCTGTGGCAGATCCCCATCCCTACCAGAGCATCTCTGCTCTGACAAGCAGAATGAGAGTCCAGTCTTCATGACTCTAATTCCACTTAGTTGAGGCTGTCAATTAGTAGAGGAAGCAATGATTGGATCTATTTTTTCTCCTCATGCTGACAATTGATCTAAGTCACAGTAAGTGCTATTAGACAGCAGATGATCTTGGGAAGAATTGCGAATAATGGCTTAGCATTTTGCATATCTCACAAGCATTTAATTTATCCCTACTCTTCCTGGAAGTTGCATATAGGATGTAGTGGGGTCACTTCATGAGCTTAGGTGAGGTAGTTACCTTGTGATCTTCTTTCAACACTTCAGAGCAATGTGAAAAGCAAATCACAGCTCAGCTATCACTTACGCCAGTGCTCAGGGGAGCACTGTGACAAGCCATGTGTGGGATATACTGGTGGCCTTGGTCACCAGGTAGCACAGTGGCTTTCCAGCCTCTGAAGGCCATTAACTCCAGCAAGGCTCTTTTGAGCTTGGGGATAAATCTACCACAGCAGCCTCTACAACATCCCAGCCTCTGTCCCCCACCTTCAGGAGGCAGGCACCCGACACTGTGGAACGAGTAGCTCCACATGTAAGTCCAGCATGGGAGACTCAGTCTGACACTTAGGATGAGAAACATCCTGCTCTGGGTGTCCAGGACATGCTGGACACCATGGAACTACACAGCAGTGCTGGGGAATTAATTCAATCATCTGGAAGACAGTGAGGTTGGATTGGGTTGTTTGTGTGCAGTACTAGGTGACCTACTTTTGTGAACACTGCCTTGGCAAATTAGTTAGATCAGGGTGATTCCTTGCCTTGATCTCCTCATGAGAGTGCCATTCCCTTTTGTTCTGAGCTCATCTGTGTTTGGAAGGTAAACACATGGTGACCTTTAGATCTAGGAGCTTTTACAGTTTGCATAACATTGCAGATATATATGCCATGATTGTTAAGAACGAATTCCTGGTATTTTTTTCCCACCAAAGACATGCGGGGAGCTGAGGCGGTGAGGCCTCGGTCCACCCCAGCTGCGTGGGGGGAGAATCCCCTGGAGCCTGCCTCGGCTCCATGAGGGCTAGGATCATGCATTTGAATGCTAATAGAGTCCTAATGACCAAGGCTGCGCCNATAATAAGTAAGTTAGAGCAATTATGGAATAAATCCTTGCCCCAAAGAGATACCCAGATGCAAAGGGTGGAGCATGCTGTCAGACATAAAGTACGGCTCAACCAGAGAAGCCATACTTTAGTTTTGGCTGCAAACACCCAGATTTTTCAAGAGAAGGGAGGAAAACCTAGCCAACATGAGCAGGCTCTAAGGGCAAGATGAAGGAAGTCAGAAGGCCAGAAGGGATGCGAAAACAAGCAAAGGAGATGTTTTACCACCGTGTGAGGGTGAGGGCCCAAAGACAGGGGTTGAAAGAGGTGATGAGAAATGCCATGCTGGCTTAAAGGAAGTCATGGAAAAGGAAGAGAGGCTTTGAATGTGACACGCACAACTCTGCTATTGTCCTGCTAGGCTACCTTTGGCAAATAACTTCATCTAACTTCCCTCCTCCTGTTTGTACATCATGGCACTCTGACTTGCAAATTCTTTGGGTAGGACTATAATTTCTACAGGTACAGGAAGTGCCCAGTGCAAATAGGTGCTGAACTCAGATGGTACATCTCTGTGGTGAAGAACAGAAAAATCCAATAGATGATGCAAAGCTGTTGCATGGGTTTGGACACAGGCACAGCTTGGCTGTTAACAGGGACGAACAGTCTGTGCTGTGGGATGGAGGAGAACAGAATGCTGGAGCAGAGAAGGCAACACTGACCACTGAGAGCACAGCTTGCTCATGGCAATGGGATAAGTGGAAGAGCAATGAGGAGAAAGAAATGTTAAAATCATGGTATGTGGGTGGAGGTGAGGAAGAGACAGACATTGGTTCAGTAGAAAAGCCAGGTGCTATTTTAGTCAGACTGTGTTAATTTCAGCTCTGATGTAACTCAATTTACGTCAATTTTAGTCAGTTGAATTACACAAAAGATTAATTTAGGCCAATGAGTTGAGTTAAGAGTGATTCAGCCCAAAATAAGTTTTGGGGTGCAAGGAAGAGATATGAAACAAGGTGAAGAACTGAAGGCATCCTGGATTTGGAGAGATGTTGAAGTAGGGAGGGTGTGGATGAGAGAGGGCAAACCAGAGGGAGCAAAAGAAAACAGGCCACAGGACCCTGTAAGGATGTTTGCCAGTGATTTTCATTGCAGCCCAGGACAATTTACAAAGAAAGCCAGTCTGCTCCCTGAACTCTCTGTGTACTGGTTATTTACTCCTGACTCCTCTCATGGTCCACCTGCCCTTGCCAATCCTCTGGACAGCCTGCACACCAACATACCATATTCAGAGTGTTCATAACAATTAAGCTTTTGTCTGATTATTTTGGTTTAATCACAAAACATTCCAGGTTTAACCTGAAAAACACTTTGGATCAGGGGTTCATAGGGCAACAGTTACATTTAGCAGTGAGACTGGCTCTGATTCACTAGCAGTGCAGCTTCACTGGAGTAGATGGAAATGAACTTGTTCCATTAATTCTCCAGAGACAGCATGAAAGCCAAATGAAACCAGACAGGGCCATTCTCAGGCTGATAAATACATCCACACCTTAATCTTAACAGCCTGCCCATGGGACACATGCAAAAAGCACCTGAAATACTTGGCACCATCTTCTAGATTTGCAAAGAAGTGCCTCTCAACAACCCATAGGAAATAAAAGAATTATGTCATTACACTTAACAAAATGAAAACAAAAAATAACTAAGCACATCTCCTGCTTCCTTCCCATTTCACTCAATTTCTCTCCCTGCATATGCTTTTCATCTATTGTTTCTGATGCTTCTTTTAAATTGGTGTTTACGTTCTCATAATTCCATGTACTGAGAAAACGTAACACCCCTGAATCCCTGAGGTTACTTTCCATTCCTCTGTCCTCATTTCCCCTAGCTTTTATTTTCCCGTTCATTTTTTTACATTTTTCTTCTTTGAAATCATGATCTTCAATTGCATTTCATTTTCATTCTCTTCCTCTCTAGCTTGCTCACATTTTCATTCCTCTGTTCTCTTGTCCCTTTTTCAGCATTAGATTTAGTTGAGAGGAGGTCAGTCAGCCCTCAGGTCAAAGAGGAACTTTAACCATTTCTTTGACACATACCTCAAACTTGGCTCCACCAGTTTTCCACCTTGCACAAATACTCAGTATTACACAAGAAATAAACACCTACAAAGTGCTTTCAAATCATATTCAATCACCATAGTAAATACAAACTCTCTTCTGTAGCATTCAATCATTATATTTAGGCCTAATATCATGCTTTTCATCTGCAAACACCCACACAAGCATTGGTTAATTTGTCCTCACAGCAGCCCTGCCAAGTAGGTAATTACCTGTTATTATCTCCATTTTACACATAAGGAAACTCTGGGTGAAATTATGAAATTCCTAACAAGCACATATACCCACAAATCTAAGCAGCACTAACAATCTTCTACAGACACACACATACACACAGTAGTCCATAAACATTTTAGTATACATTGAAAATTAGAGACCCACAAGCTCAGTGTAGGACAGGAGAGAGATGCTCACTCGGCATATTATACACAGGAAAAGGAAATTCTCAGACCGTGAGATTGCCCTGGACAGCAGAGGATAGGTGCAGGAAGTAAATTGCCAGCTCTCCACAGCACACTTTGTATTTTCTGGGGAGCATTTCATGACCTCCTATTCCTGCAGGTGAGCAAATATGCAAGGTGAGCTCCTCCTTGCCCCCAGGTACCACCAAGGTTTGATTTCATGTTTGCAGTTTCACCATTGGTGACAGCCCTCGAGCTTATCAACACTTGTTTCTAAAGAACTTCTGAAGAAGTTGGGAAAACACTGTCATGCAAAATCCCCAAGTGAGCTCCTGACCTATTTGAATGCTAATGACTTCTTTGTGCTGTATCCCATTCATTCTTCTGCCTATCAAGGTGTCAGGATGGGAAGATAATAGACCTTCTGGACCACAGGCAGCCCCGACACAAACCCATAGAAATAGGGAACAAACATTAGTGGGAAAGTCAGAGAACGAAAATGAAGACCTAAGTAATTATTTTTGGTCCAGGATGTCAGCAGCCCACACCAGAGCATCGTGTGTGCAGCAACTGCCCTCCACCACGGGGACAGGATGCTCTGTTCCCATCCCACGTGGTGCTCTCCCCACAGCAGCCCTTGCACACAGCAGAGGCTCCAGGGACACCGCAGGGTCTGGCAGAGCCCATTTCAGAGGGTCAGATGCTCAACTGCAGTTAGGCATTGAATACCCACTTATACAAGGCAGTTCCACTGCATTTATTAAGCATTAGATACCATTAATGGGCATGAGACACCATTAATATAAATATATTTGATGTGAAAATAATGGCCTGTGTAAGGATTTGGACCTTTCTGACTTCTCATTTCATTGCCCTCCATTCAGTGTGTCACTGAGGCTCTCATGGACTTGAAGTCATGGTTCAATGAGAACCTCTTCTCTCCCTTTGTTGGTCTTCCTGTCTTATTTTTCTGAACCTGTCACAGCCTCTCTCAGCATAGAGATGTCCAGGGAATTGATTCCATATTGTCTTCCTTTCACCCCTGGTGTTTTGGGTATGACCAGGGACAAAGCTATAGGACAGAGTTTGCCAAGATTAACATATATTGCTTATTCCATAAAAACAGGCTCAAGGCCCCCTGTTTTCCCTATATCAATTTGAATGTTCTTAAGTCTGTATCATTGCTAGAGTTACTCCTATTCCAAATTTTCTTAAAATCCTTTACTGTTTTAAGGTTTTCCAGTCGGGGTTATGTCCTTGATGTATTTAGTTTTCTGTATCAGTTTTCTGCATTTCCTAATTAGGATCCTTTTTTTTTTCCCTCCCCAGTTGACATATTTTAATTTTTAAATTTGACTTGTTGCCTGAGCTCTGTCACTAAGCCAGCACAGACTGCTTGCTTCCTAAAACTTAGACAATAACATCAAGGCTGAAACGTCACAAAGTTCTGCCAAAGCTGCTGACTCTGGATTCCTGCATCTCATAGGTTCTCTCTGCTTCATCCCTTATTAACTGGGATCAAGCATTCATACCTCAGTAGTGACCTGGACTTCCAGGCTAGTTTAAGCCTGGAAGCATCTGTGCAGATGTTGATGGGAGGCCAGCCCTGTATTGCAAACTACAAGTTGACAAGGTGAGACAAAATGATTGTTCCTGGTAAGAATTGTGGTCCTATAATTGTGCTATTCCTGTCAACTTGCCTGTACAGCTCTTATCACCGGCTGGAAGCTGCAAGAGTTCTGGGGCACAGCCACAGTGCCAGCACTACAAGGCCTTGGCCTGGATTTAGCGTTCCCAAGTGCTTACAGCAACTTGGAAACAGCAAGAATAAACACTAAAATAATGCTTTCAAAACTTAAAAAATAAAACCGCCCCACACAAAATGAGACCAGTCATGTACATGGTAGGCGTAAGGAAATGGAAAGCAAATTTACAAATCTACATACACTTGAGAAAGAAAGTGATGGGGACTGCAAATTTTAGGAACACTGTACAATGAATTTAAGAACCAAATAAAGGATTTAAGCTGTGGATGCAGAATGAAGATATCAGAAGATACAGTGATGAAGACAAGAGGTCCCAGCTGATGTGGGAGTACCAAGGGAGACAGTGGCAGGATGCAAACAGGAGGCTGAGGTGACTGCTGAGCCAGTCAGGCCTTGTCCATACAAGGAATAAATGTCCTATGAGAAAGAGGATAGTCACTCATGAACTTGAGTTTTTCAACCACGCTCAAAGTAACAGAGTTGTCAACATAAATGTTAATTTCTCGTATACAAAAGACAGCTGCATCAAACAAAATGAAACAATTGAATTAAAAGAAACCTCAAGATTTCATTTCCTTTCATGAAATGAAAATTCAATGAAATGAAGTGAAAATTAAAAATGAAATGAAACATCAATGATGAAATGAAACATCAAAAAATGAAGTGAACTGAAATTAAACTTCATGGAATAAAAGGAAAAGAAATTAAATTTAAAAAGTGAAAGGAAATGTAACAAATGAAATCAAATTAAATTCGTCATTTTATTATCTTTTAGGAAAAAAATCACAATATTTTATTTAATTTCATTTTGTTACATTTCCTTTCTTTTTGTATTTTTTCATTTAATTTTTTGCACTTTGTTTTCATTACATACATTAAATTTCATTTTATTTTATTTCATTCCTTGATTTTTCATTTCTTTTCCTGTCATGAAATGAAGATCCATCTCATGAAAGGAAATGAAATCTTGAGATTTCATTTAATTTCATTTTTGTACATTTCATTTTCCCTTTCTTTTAATCTCATTTTATTTCACTTCTTTCCTTGATGAAACTTTCTTTTATTTTGTGAATAATTTCATTTAATTTAATTTCAGTTTATGATGTTTCATTTCATTTTCTGTCATGAAATGAAAATTCATTTCATGACAAGAAATGAAATCTTGAGATTTAATTTAATTTGCTTATATTTCCTTTAATTTTTCATTTAATTTCTTTCCAATTTATTACGCTAAGTATGGGTTTTACCCACACTTCTGAGGGCTAGCCTGGCAGAAACGTGGCTAATATTAATTAGCAAGATGGCATGATCGAGTGTGCCTTGAAAAATCAAAAAGGTTTTAATAAAGAAGGAAAATAATACAAAAAACAAAACCAAAGCCAAGTACAGTACAGAGACAAGCCTCCTACTTGCTACAACACCTCGAAAAGCAAAAGCGTGGAGTTTCTTTGTTCTCTCTCTTTAGTACTTAACAGCTTAGGTGGGCTTTTTGGCCCTTGGCCCAATGAGATGAACAACAGACTTTGAGTTACATTCCTGGAGTCCAATCCACACTTCTGTGCTGGCTCCGAGCCAGTTACAATGAGAAGCCCACAGAACTTTCCAGCTAAACTTCCTAAAATGTCTAAAGGTAAACTGAGACTCTTTACTTATTTGGAATCACTTGCTGGAGGTGTAGGGATTGCATCATCACAGCTAAGTTTCATTTTGTTACTTGACTTTTCATTTCATTTCATTTCATTTCCTTTCATGAGATGAAAATTCATTTCATGTCAGGAAATGAATTCTTGAGATTTAATTTAATTTCATTTTGCTACATTTCCTCCTTTTTTTAAATTTTAAAATTCCATGTAATTTCCTCTTTTTACATGAAGTTTCTTTTTATTTCATTTCATTCCTTGCTTTGTCATTTCACAAAAGAAAATGAAATTTTGATATTTCACTTAATTTAATTTTATTATATTTCATTCCAATTCACTTAATTTCAGACGACGAAGTTTCAATTTATTTCACTTCATTCCCTGATTTCTCACATCATTTTCTGAGATGAAAAGTCATTTCATGAAAGGAAACAAAATACTGAGATTTCATTTAATTGCATTTCCTTATTTTCAGTTTCCTTTCAATTCATTTGATTTAATTTCCTTCCTTTAAGTTACATTTCATTTGTCTTCATTCCTTGATATCCTTTTCATTCCTTGAAAGAATATTAACTTTCTGAAAGGAAATGTCTAGATTGTTACATTTCACTTCATTTCATTCCTTGAAGTTTTATTTTATTTCACTTGATTCCTTGATTTTTGATTTAATTTTCTTTCAGGAAATGAAATCCCGAGATTTAATTTAATTTCATTCAGTGAAGTTTAATTTAATTTAATTTCACTGCTGATTTTTCATTTCATTTCACTTCACTTCCTTTCTTGGAAATGCAAACTGCCTATTTTTGTGTCTTGGAGCCCTACCTCTTATTTTTGGAGCCCTAAATTCCAGGTGTTTATGACTGGTGTTCCAGAGTGTTTCTGTAATGCCTGTGGTCTACAAGTGATGCACACTTTAAATGAGAATATGCAGCTATTATTCTGGTCAGCTGACGCTGAAGATTTAAACTGGTGAGCCCTGGCATGCTCTCCAACCTGATAAACGTGACTGATAGCTGCACCCCACCCAGAAAGAGAAGCATCAGCAACAAGTGGCACTAATAATTCAGCGATTTCACAGAGCAGTGAGGTGTCTCTCGCTTTTATTCTTTTACTCCTGAAAACTCTTGAGTATGATCCATTCTCCTCAGAGTTAATGTTGAGCATAGCTTGAATGACTGAGAGTTTGCGGTCAAATTATTTTCCCTGCTTTAGTTTACAGTAAAAAAACAAAAAAACCCCAACACACACACAAACCACAAACAAACGAACAAACAAACCAAAACCAACCCAAAATTCTTATAGCTGCTTAACTGGAGCTTCTGTAAGCTTCCATGGAGGAGAGATACTGTGTACAGCAGATCTAAGTTCTTTCCTCCTTTCCTGCCTGCACTCTGATCTTCCAAACGACCTTTAAAGAAAGGATCCCCATCTCATGTAAAAGCTTTCTGGTGACCTTCCTGCTAGGTAAGTTTTCATTTTGCTGAGTCCGCAGCCTAGGACAAGGTGATCTAAGAGCTCCTGCTGCCAGAACAGGTAGGTTGAGTCTTAGTCTTTCCTCTCCTGGCTATGCATTCCCACTGCTCACCCTGCGCTGACTCTGGGCCTCTTTGTGCAGTCTTTTGTCAGCTTATCCTGGCAAAAAAACAGCAGATGGCTTTGTGCAGGGCGGCAGCTAGCTGAAGGACTGACTCACCCACTCTGATGAAATCATGGCCATTGTTATTAGCAGACCATCTCTGTCCAATAAAGGCCTAACAGCTGCCCTCACAAGGGCAAGCTCAGATACGCAGGTACATAGACTGCTGCCGCACATCCCTCATATTCGCACCTCTGCCAGGTGAGTGTGGAAAGCTGCTAATGCAGAAAGAGCTACATGCCCACTCAGCTCTGATGCAAGTGACTCACGAAGGGGCAGAACAAAGGGCAGTTTCCCAAACCCTTAGTGCTGGTAGTAAACTTGCAGCTGATTTTTTTTTCTCCATAAATTTTGATGAGACCAAAACAAACAAACAAACAAAACTAACACGTTGGTGAGGTCTACTTCTAATTCAGCATTTCGCAACCAAATCTTTGGTGTGCTGCAAAAAACATCAACACCACCCCTACAACACAAACAAAAACCACACCAACGACAAAACACTGGCAGAAAACATTCCATCACAAGAAGGGGCACCAAGCACTGATACCTGCTGTTATTACCTGTTGGCACTGCAGTAGCATTCATCTTGGAATTTGACCAGGAAAAGGGACTGATTAGTAGCACAAGCAAATTATGATACATTCAGTACAGCACAGACATAAAAGATACATTGCAAATGACCTCTAGATCAGGAGAGAAGGTATCTCATATTTTTTGTGGGGAACGGTGTGAAAAAATCCATGTGTTTTAAAATATGATTTGTATAAAATTAAAAATGGAAAATGTATAACATGACTGTGATCGAGCCCAGGTGTGCAACAGTGAAATTCGCTTATCAGATCAATTCTCCGAGGCACAATAAGCCTGGCCAAGGAGCATTTGCAACAAAAAGGAGTTGGCCAGACCTCGAGATGGCTCATAATCACTGTCTCCTACCGGTCATCAACACCTGAATATGGATCGGGGCTGAAAGACCCGACCACCAGGGGTCCAGGAAACCTTTTCAGAACTTGGAGCACCAGACTTACATATGAACACTATACCGAGCCTTACAATACATTTCGCCCGAGGATATGAAAAACCATATAAAAACGGGACTTTGGGGACAGCTCAGTGTGGACAGGGTAGTTCAGCCTCTCGGAGGCTTTTACCCTGCCACCCACACTGGTGTTGTTTTTTCTTTTATTGTGGCTTTTCCTTGTTGGTGACGGGATTGTTTTAATAAATTGTTTTCTTATAATTTGATCTCGCTTTTCATTCATAACATTTTTCATGGGTTTTCCTTTTACTTTTCCTTTTCTGTGGCTGGATATAGAACCACAGAATTCATAGATGTGCATGAATCATAGACATCACGGAAAGGTTTCAGAAGCACCACTTAAACAGAGACTCAAACTTCAGTCATTGTATCAGGACACTGTCACCATTTTATAGCCTTAAGTGGACAGTAGTAGATGTACACCCTAAACTGCTTTCCCCTCCCTATTTTACTCTCGTTTTCATTTTTGTTTGTGACAAACAAACTCACCATGGCTGTATCTTTCACAAATCTTGGAGGAAATGAGCCTGCTTGGAATAGCGGGGAGAAGCCGCAAGATAACTTTGTTTGTTTCTTCTCCTCCCTTTGTTGCCTGAGCTAATTTTATTTCTGCATGTCTGCAAGGATTCCTTCATGCCTGCCATTTGTGAAATTTTGTGTTTTCATGTTAGCAGGCTGGAAATGGGCCCAAGCACCTCTTACTTGGACAATGGCAGCAGACAATGTGCTTTGAATTTTCTCTGCATGCAAAGGTCAGTGACCTTTCCTCATTCACTTGCCTGTTTCCCTGCTACCCTGTAAGTCATTGGCTGTTTTCTGCTGGCAGTTCTGCTTATGTAAGAAACTTCTTTTGCATTTGATGCGAATTAAGGCTCATGAATTCTGTCACATGAAAGTTGCCTCTAAAAAATTGGAGAAGTAGGCAATGGTGTGCCCTCTTCTTCAGGGCTGTTAAAAGCTTTATCATGCACTCAGTTCATGGTTCCCCACTGAAATGCAAAGTTTGCAGCAGCAAGGACAGGCTGGGTGTCAGCTCTTTAGTTCATGCCTGTGTTTTAGCCAGTAAATGTAACTGCCTGGATCACCTAGGGAACACTAATGGTTTCAACCTCCATGGGGTTTCATTTAAAAGCACCTGAGCCAATTGCTTTGAACAAATATTTGAAATGAGATGTCTGCAGAGCACTTTCTCTCAGCACAGAGGCACAAACTGGGCCATGAGCCCAGGAGGGGCATGTAGGGGCATCAAGATGATGGGAAGTGCATGAAGACTTCTGGGGCTGCACTGGGCAGGGATGGGCAGCATTGCCAAATACTTCTCACACATAGTGTGGTGTAACCCAGGCTCCTTGGCAAAGAGCTGCAGAAGCAGAGCAAGAGTCTGAGCAGAGCCCTAGCCCATATGGCCACAGTTCTGACCCATCAGACATCCTTGTTGTCTCTATGATGTGACATTGACATTACTAAAGACCTGCTCCTTCCCACTTGGGGTAGAGATCACCCTTCATCTTGCTGCTGAACTACACCTGCCGTGGCATTGCTCCTGCAGTTCAAAATGTCCTAGCTGATGCCACATTGCTGTTCAATGCTGTTCAAGCCATGTAGTCCTTTTGCTGGATCTTTTGCTTCTGACATCCTTGGTTACTCTCCACAAGGGCTGAAGGCAAAAGGGCCTTTCAAGAGCCTGCAGCACTGGGACCTGTTGGGGAGGAAGGATGTGAGGTCCTAAAGGACTGCTAAGGTTGCTAAACAGAAAAAATCATGAACAGGTGGCTGTTGTGAAAAGCTTCAAATTTCCTGCACAGCCCACTGAAACTTCCATTAAAAAAACAACAACCACTCATGAACTTGTTTTCCTGGCACAAGAGGCTGGCATAGCAGCCTGAGTGGGTGCTGACTTTGTGGCAGCCCTGAGCATCATCTCCCTGGTGCTCTCACCTGTGAGCAGTCCAATAGGAAGCAGCCATGATTCCATGGTTTCTGCAGTGCACTCCAGTGAGCACAGCTTTTACAGCAAACATGTACACCAAAGCAGAGAGACCTCTCTTTTGTGGCACAGAGAACTGCCTGCACATCTTTTACATGGAAGTAAATTTTCATTTACTCTTTTTAGCTCAGCCTCATTAATCATGGAGATTATTTCCTAGCAAAATATGGATTTGCAGCAGAATGTAGGCAAAAAGTTCATTCAGACAGGAGAAAGCACAGCTCAGCTGTGCTCATCAAACTTATTTTACCATGTACAAGTCCAGCTTCCTCTGTTTCATTTGTTACAATGTTTGCCTTCTCACATACTTTTCCTACTTTTATCTTGGTTTACATTCTCTTTTCTCATGAACTGTCTTTCTTGCTTAAGAAAAATAAGAAACAAAATACTCTTCTGGTTTTCCTCTTTATCCTTTCCCATTTTGGTTTCACAGTGGACTCTCTTGGGATATGTTCCAAAGGTTTGGTTCTTTCCAAAACATTGGCAAATGTCAGGTGGGCTCAGTGCAGCATTGTCACCTTAAGGCTCCAGTCCTAGGTTGCTAATATGTGCCTCTTGCATGGGCAATAGACTCTGAGGTGTAAGTGAATCACCACAATATTAATAAGGATTGTGCTACAATTAAAACCTGTTGGAAGAAAGAGCAGGAAGGTTGGCAGGGTATATGGTTAGAGGAGTGTCTCTCTCTTTCCTTATTAAGTGGCCTGATCTATGAGAGAGAGAATTTCATGGGCAGAAAATGGCAAGGGGCACAGAAAATGTCTCCATCCTACAGCCCCTTCTATCCCCCCAAAATCCCCCACTTTGCCCACACCTCCCCTTGTATCCACAGTCTCCAATGACTTTGGAATAGCCATAATCCTTAGCACTACTGTTTTGCTGGGAGAAAAATTACTTTTACTGTGGGAGGGCACAAAAATGCAGGCTGACACCTGTGCCTCCCAGCTCCTGCCATGTGCACTAAATGCAGGCAGCACTACAAGGCCAAAAGCAGAGGCAAGAGACTGGGCATGGCAGCCCTGAGCTTGGCCCCTGCACAGGGCAGCAGAGCAAGGCACTGGTGGAGTTACCACAGATGCTGTGAGGCTGTCCCCTCCTGGTAATTTTGCTGTCATTAGGTGCTGCTCATAATGAGAAATCCTGATTTTACTGTGGTTCTGGTATGTTGTCCATAATTAGCATGCAGTCCTTTAATACTAATTACCTTAGGTGTTAGTTCCTTAAACATTAATTTAAAAAATCACGTGAAAATTTACCTCTTCCTCAAATGAATCATGAATTAACTGGGGGTACTTATAATGCACTACTTAGAGTTGCTTAATTAGTTAATCTCTGTAAAAGAGTTTCAAATGTGCGAAGAGCTATCAAACTGCTAAGTGCATTATCTTCAATTAATTTTGTGCATCTTCACTACCAAGAGGGTCTTTAGAGTGCTAAGGAAAGGAAAAGGAGACAATGCTTCTAATTTTAAAAGTAACTAATACAGAAAAAAGGAATTAATTTAATGATGATTTGACATGATGGAAATAATTGTGAATAGACAATTTCTTTTGTTTCAGCCAGAGCTGAATATGAAAGATTCATCATTTTTATCTCTCCTTTGCCTTTGTTAGTCTCTGTTTTCTTCATTCCATCTCCTCCTAGCCTTAATACTCTCCCGCTCTCTCACTGAGTATTAACCTTCTCTCTTCCAAATTTGTTACTACCTTAGCAGAAAACAACCAATAGACAAAAAGGTTAAAAAAGGGCAAATCAAACCAAAACACTCTTCATACTGGAGTCACTGGGGTTACATCCTCATACAAATGGTAAGGGATCTTGTTCCAAAAGAAGCCTCATGGACTTCCCTTCAGAAGAAGGCACTAAAAGGCCAGAACAGAGCTCCTGCAAGAGAACTGGGCCACGTCCAGCCCAGGCAGTCGTATTTCCTGGACCACTGTGCTAGCCAGTAAGTTCTTCATGTGTCTTTTGAAGTTTTCTATTCTCTTTAGAGCTTATATACCTTTTTAAATATTCTCATTTTACTTCATCCATTAACAATCTGCTTTTGGTGGAGCTCTTTCAAAATGGGTTCTTTGTGCTAATACTCTGTCTAGCTGGCAGCTTTATTCAGGCCAGCTACATTGAATTGGACTTCAACAAGAACCTGTTTCTTGGGTTCTTTTTCTTCCACTGGGACTAACAAAAGAGAAGAACTTTTTTTGTTTGTTTGGTTGGGTTTTTTTGTTTGTTTGTTTTTTGTTTTTTGTTGCTGAGTCTGATTTGTGTTTAGAGATTTTCACTTGCCTATTCTTTCTTCTTCAATAATGACTAGTCATCACTTCTCCTTGCTGACTGCTGAGGTCTCACATGGGAAGAATTCAGGCAGCTTGTTTAATATCAAGATGCCTAAGCAGTGGTTATGCAGTAGAGTCCTCTTTACAGGGTTTGTGAAGGGGACAGGTAATGTGCTTTTGTAATAAATTTCTATCACATCTGGGCATTCACTCAGCAGTTATTTGAAAACCTATTGACTTATTTTATCCAAAAGAAACTGGAACAGAGAACAGACTGTTTGATGGCTACAGCTTTATTCTCTGCATACTGTAAAATAACAGCTCAACCTGTTGGATGAGACATTTCTGTAGTAAGCCAGAATTGTGTACATGGTGATCTTCAACACAGCACATTCTCAGGGAAAGAACTTCTGCCACCAAACCAGGGAAACCTCTCCAATCCCTCCCCAGTTCAGTTCTACAAAAGGAATCAGTGAGGGATATTCATTGTTACCCAATCCAGTGGATACTAATTTAGCTGAAGGGTCTGATATGCTCTAATCAGGCTATCTAGCTGAAGTGTAGGTACCTAGAAGAGCAGCTTGAAAATGGGTAAGTTGTTACAGGGTGCAGAAAGAAGAGCAGAAAGAAAATGAGAAGAAGCTTGCTTCTTGCCTTCCCATACCTTCACCAGTTGCATGTTTGTACAAAAGCTTACAGGGTTTCTTCCCTTCATCTAGTATATCCATACAGTCCATACACACAGTATGGGATGGCAAAGCCAGAAACTATTAAGAAAAGTCTATATTGCCTCAACCTCAACCCAAAGCCCCTTCAGTTTCCTTCCCTAACTGAAGGATGAATGTGGTTGCCAAGGATCATTTAATTCACGTGGGTGACCCACCTGCCTCTGAAAGAAAGGTGGAATGGAGCCTCATAGTCTCTTGAGGGGTAGGGCTACCTGAATACTGAACCTGAAATTAACCTGAAGCCTGACTTTCCTGAGGGGAATTTCCACAGAATAAACCTAATTGCAGGAGGTTATCAATAGTTAGCCAAAGAGGTGACAGGGCAGGGAGGACCTAGCAAAGTCTCAATGAACAGTCCAAGATTTTTGCCCCTTCATGACTGAAAAATAGGGGAAAAAAAAATTCTTCTTCAAAGGGTTCTCTTTCATACCAACATTTCAAAAGATCAATTGCCAATAAATTAAGACAAAGCAAAAAACAATATATGTCCTGGTGGCAAGGGAAGATGTGCGCCTTCCCTGTCCCTCTCATGTCAGAAGACCAGCTCCAGTGCAGCCCTCTAGGCCATACTGTGCCCTCACAGCAGCACTGGTGTGACGTAGTTGGCAGGGAAGAGACCCAGTTCCCCACGCAGGCGACCTTTCCACCAGGATGGGTTGGAGTTGTCCAAGACCTCTAAGATGTCTCCACTGCGGAAGCCCAGCTCATCATGTTCCATAGCATCAAAGTCGTACAAGGCACGGACCCACAGTGTTCGCTGGAAAAGAGAGAGGAGACAGGCAGGGAAAAAGGAGCCAGGACTTTTAAAGATCATCTTCCTGTCATCCCTCTTAAGACTCAGTAAATACATTCACTAAGAAAGGACAAGCAGTGCTGAATTTTAGACCAACTTGCAATTAAACCAGGAAGTGGCCAAGATGCCAGGAAGGAGGGACCAATTTACTGGGACTCCCAAGGGATGGTGTTTGGTTTCTCAGCAGCCTCAGTGTATTTGTGGGTATTTGCACCATAAGGTGAAAAGTCAGACTGAGAGCAGGTCCTTAGGAAATTGTGTTCTCACGGCTCTGCTGCCTCTGCCCTGTAAGGGCAGCCAGGACAGCCATGTCTGAAGCCAGTTGTGGGAGCACAGGACTCCTGCCTGAAACCTGTTGGCCTGTAACTATTAGGGAATGGCTCTAGAGAGCTGGCTTGGTGCTGGTACAGATATCCAAATACGTATAATTGAATTTGTGGCTTCTACATCACTGATGAGATGTGGCAGGTAAAAGCATGTTGTTATTTATTGCCACAGACTCTGAGAGATAAAAACCATTGTATTTTAAGATAGACTACAATAAAAATCAAGGGCTTTTGCCAAAAAAAGGGGCATGCCCCTATTTTTTAACATATTCCAAATCTCCTAATCCAATCTGTTCTTTTTCACTCACACTCGAGAAAGGTCTGCTGTCCTTCCCTTCTCTCCTTGGATCTAGGTTCTCTGGTTCTGGGCTAAGCTGGACATTTCCTCAAGGAAGAGGAACATGCCTTAGGTCACACTGAGCTGATGAGAAAATAGTTTGTAGCTGGCAGTGGAATCACAGGCTGAGGTAGAGAAAGACACCACATTCCATGTGGCCATTCACATAGTGGGAATTTGCAGAGCAGGTAGTTAGATAGAAGGTCAAGTGCCAGGTATGGATCCAGTAGGGGAGCTGTCTGGGGTATCTGCAGAGACACATCTGGATCACGCCCACTTCCACTGTGCTAAGAGGCTCTGACAGCCAAGAGTGTCAGGTGGGTGAGTCCCGCTTTGACGGCAAAGGAGATCTGCAAGATGTGCCAGGCACAGACAAGTAGAGCTGGATTATCTTAGGCCTTCTCAGGACTGCAGCAAAAAATGGAAGAGTGTCTTAGGTTGCAATACAAGATGTAACCAGAGGTATGTATTATATCACCATTTGCTGAAACCAGGTGGAGCAGTGTTCTTTATCTCTTCCATGACCCATCCCTCATAACTCCGGGGCAGGGGGAGGGAGGAGGCTGGGGCCAGGAATGGGGGAGGATATCCTGTGTTAATGGGCTAGCTTTTAAAACTGGGTGGGGTAGTTTTCTTTATCTCTTCCACCACCCATCCTCCCTCCAGGGGGATATCTTCTGTTAATGGCCCATTGAGTCTCACTGCATGGCTGATAAAATTATATCAACCCATTGTGAGATGCTCCACCCAGGGGGAGAAGCCAAGCATTCCTACATGGATAAAAACCTGAGATTTGGAACACCACAAGAGCCTTTTTCCACTACATTCCCAGAGGAAGACCAGACCCATCTACACCACCACTGGACCTTCAGAGGAAAACTACACCATTCTGTAGGATCATTGCTTCATCAGAACCACATCTGTCACTCCAGGAGAGCTGCAGCCACCATTTAATTGGACTGCTACCAACACCCTGACCAACAGGGTGTCAGGTTGTATTCTGACTCTGTCAGTGGTTTTTTTGTACTACTGCATTTTTATATTAATTTTCCTAGTAAAGAACTGTTATTCCTATTCCCATATCTTTGCCTGAGAGCCCTTTAATTTCAAAATTATAATAATTCAGAGGGAGGGGGTTTACATTTTCCATTTCAAGGGAGGCTTCTGCCTTCCTTAACAGACACCTGTTTTTTCAAACTAAGACAAAGAGACAGTGTCATTACAAGTGCACTGCAAGATACGAGGAGCACTGTAGCATGGTACAGAATCATGAGGCTGCCCTCCATAGAACTTAAAAAATGTACTGCACATTTAGCTACTGACATGAGTCACTGCCTGGCTGTGGTGGCAAAGATAATTGAAAGCCCCATGCATTAATGGACATGAAGTTCTCCTAGAAGAGATCATTAGTCTTTCAGAAATGTCTTCTGCTGGACTGGACTCATGCTTGATCAAAATCTATGGGTGAGCTTGTGCTCATTTCCAATGTCCCAGATGCCTATTTTGCTGAGTTCATGCTAAGTTCCCTCTTCCACTGAGGCTGCATAAGACTGACCTTGAGAGCTGTTACCAGAACTATGCTCACATAACACTGTAGTGCTCCCCTCAGAGTGCCCCAGAAGCAGATTCAAGTGGCTGGAATAGAGTCTTGAAACTCAGAAATGTCTTGTTAAGACATGGCCTGGCAGGCAAAATACACTACTTCTCATGCAACCTCCATGTAGGTGACATTGTCTAGACTGCTTGGCCATTGCTAAGGGACCCACTGACTTGGGCAGATGAGGCCTTCCAGGTGCATCACCTACCGGTGTCTGCTGGTGCAGTGGGTCTGTGTGTCTCCGTTGCATAGCTCCTGCACTTCCTTGGCCATGATCCCTTAGTCTATGTATCACGTCTTTCCTGTCCAGACTCCCACCATATCTTTCCTAGAAAGAAAACAGCAGCAGAAAAGTCATGTTGTTGTGGTTTTGGCTGGAATAGAATGAATTTTCTTTGTAGTAGCTGGTAGAGTGTTCTGTTTTGGATTTAGTATGTGAATACTGCTGATAATACAGTAATGTTTCAGTGGTTGCTAAGTAGTGGCTCACTCTAAATCAAGGACTTTTCAGTGTCTGGCCAAAGGGATATTCCACACTCTAGAACATCATACCCAGTATATAAACTGGGGGGAGTTGGCCAGAAGAGGCCAATAACTGGTCAGGGACTGGCATCAGTCTGTGGGTGATGAGCAAATGTATTGTGCATCACTTCTTTTTCTTGGGTTTTATTCCTCTCTCTCTTTTTGTTATTTTCTTTTAAATAAATAGAAAATAATAATAACAATTATTATTACTATTTACTCTATTTCAATTATTAATCTGTTATTATCTCAACCTATGAGTTTTCCTTTTTCCTGATTCTTTCCCTACTCCCACCAGCAGGAGGAGGAGGGATTGAGTGGCTGCATGGTACTTAGTTGCCAGCTGAGATTAAGCCATGACACATATATATTCTGAGATACATAAATGAGGGTGTTAGTGGGCAAGGAGTCAGGGTCAAGCCCCCACATAAATAATTTTAGATGTCTGCTTTCAATAAAGTCCCTGTGCTCCAGTTCTGCAAGAAATGACCTTCATGGAAGAGGTCAGCTTAGACTGTTCTATTTTGGATTTTACTTCTTAGGAGCTGACAGTTGAATGTCCTCAGCTGTATTTCACAGCTGCTGGGACAAATGGTCAGAGAGGGGCTTTTTTGGTCTCTGCGACTTTTGGAGAAAAACTAAGGTTGTTCTAACTCACAGATAAAAAGCCATGCTTGCCAAGGGGACTTTAGCCAATTTGGAGTTATTATGACCCAGTCCTGCCCACTCCTTGCTCTTCCTCTGTCCCATATGCTGCAGGACCATCAGTGGTGCTGATGCAGCTGACTGTATCTGAAGACTCACTACTTTACCTTTTCTTGGGCTGCTCCATAGTGTAAATGACAGCAAGCAAGCCTATAAATTTAGTAGCCAAATTAGCCAAAG
This sequence comes from Illadopsis cleaveri, assembly GCA_013399915.1. Taxonomy (NCBI): domain Eukaryota; kingdom Metazoa; phylum Chordata; class Aves; order Passeriformes; family Timaliidae; genus Illadopsis; species Illadopsis cleaveri. The sequence goes on from VXBB01022496.1 coordinate 22,034, forward strand.
AAGAATGAAACAAAAGTAAATTCAAAAAAAAGTACCCGTATGACCACACATCTCAGTCATATCAACACAAATTGTCTCAGGCAGATGGAGAGAAGAAGTAGGAAACATCTAGGATGCAAGTTCTCTTTTGTGTGCACAGCTAAGAGATGCAGATTTTTTACAAAATGACTGTTCACTCACTACCAAAGAATAAAAGCCAATGCTTCATATGCCCGGGCTTGATGTCCCAGCCCCTTGTTCCTGGTAGTACCTGTTGCTGCTGCAGTATGGGAATAGGATGCTCTACATATCTCTTGGATGTAGAAGAATGATCTTCTCCAGCTGCTCCTCCCACGTGGAATTCTTCCCGACCTATCTGTTCCAGGCTCCCGCCCCACCTCTCCTGATGAAAGAAAGATCACACAAGTGAGGTCAAGTTTTGCTTCCTACCACATTCTTGACTAAAACTGTGCAATCATTGCACACAGAGCACTATCACTACCCACTACTCTGGAGGCTCTTTCAAATAAAAGACCCTGCCCCTCTGAACAGAAGAACAAATCAGGAATCCTGTATTTTAGATCTTTGTCATAGCCACTCTCCATCTGAAGTCAGGGTAGTACTAGGAGATGCTGGGTTGAAAATATGGCTGTTGATGTGAGGATCAGCACAGGAGCCAAGCTCTTTCTTGAAATACTGTCCTTAGATTTCATTTGTCTCTACACTGAAATCTATTTATTACAATCATTTCATCATATGGCTGTAGAATCTAAAAATTTGAATTGTGAACAGAAACCCCACTGTGATGAGTGCTAAACATACCTTGCTGGGCCCATCACCATAACAAATGTACAGAGGGTTTGCCAAAGCAAACTTGAGTTCTGTTCATTTGCCTCTTTGCATCTTGGAGCAAATGCATCTCTTTCCCTTCCTGCTCACAGTCAGCCCAAACAGGTTGTTATACTGATATACAGGCATACAGTCTTTCTTTCCTTCCCCAGACAGAGATTCATCACTGTGATCTCTTACAGATCCCAGAGCCTCTATTTTAATACCTTACTAGTGCCTTTTTAAAGCTCTTTATAAGTGGTCTAGAAAGAGACAACAACCCAGGCCCGTTCTTCAGACTGAAAAATGTATCATCTCTCATTCTGAGCCAGCAAGAATGACCCACATGCAGGCTATAAAACTTTACTGCTGTAGTCAGCAGGTCACATACTTTCTGCCTTGCCTCTACTTGCACATCGTAATAATTTAATACCAAAGTCCATTTCCCAGTAAAGTAGGACTTTGGTTGCTGCAGTGACTAGGCATGTTCATTCCCAGTACAGGTAGTGCAATGTATGGCAGCCTCTGCTATGTCATCTGCTTGTTCCCCTGGCACAAAACCAGGCATTCATTGGACTGGGATTTCTCTGCCTTCTCAAACATCGACTATACCTTCCCTGAAGGCATGTCTTGTTCCCAGATCTGCCATATTCTTCTTGGTAGTACTTTCCAGTTCCTAACAGCCAAGTTAACTGCTCCAGGTTCTGCACTCTGTTCTTCCACATTCCTTTTACTGTGTTTGCTTGGTAGCAGAAGATGGACAATTCTTCTGAGCAGACAAACTTGCAATTGTAGTTGCACTCTGGGTATGTGCAAGGATACTAAGAAACCAGACTCAAATTTTTCTCAGTCACAACCCACCAGTCAGATCTGTATCTGCCCTTAGGAAATACAGGCATTTCAATAAGGCAAGTCCTGCTTCCCTTGGCATCTTAGAATTTCAGCCCTGAGGTCTTAGCACAACTTTAGCAAAGCATCCCTATTCAGATTTGAAGAACCAAAAAATTCTGCTCAATTATACAACTCTACGTACCACTGAATCAACTAAAAATTTATGTCTCAGGTCCCACCAGTGTATTGATGTGGCTGGGTTTCCAGGGACAGATTGTCCTCCTCCCCATCCTGAGACATTCTCATGAACACTCCTTCCACAGAAAGGTTTCTGACTGAGAAACTCCTAAGGACAGTTTGTGTTTACCTTTTCTTCTTGGCTGTTGTCCCTTAGGAAGATCTGCTTCTGCCTGGAGATGGAAGCTGTCTTGTAGTAGTCCACCAGCTTGTTTAGTGAGTAGAATTTCTCTGTCCACAAGTAATAGCTACCCTTTGAATCCCTCATCACTTTGAAGTGCTGCACATCATCTTCATGCCTGGATCCCAATGGAAAAGAGATCATCAAACAGATTGCACTTTTACCTTTTTTGAAAAAGTCTTTTCCAGAAGGGTACCAAAACTTCTTGCTTGGCCAAATCTAGACTTCTGGAAAGTCATGCAATGGCAGTCCTTGTTCATACTGGACCCAGATGTGGCTCTATTTCAAAAGACTCTTCGATTTGCAAATGCAGAGTGCCCCAGGGCTGCCCAGTGACAAAGAGGACTATCATAACAAAGCACAGGGTTTTAAACCCTCTCGTTTGAAATAAAGGCCACAGGAGCTTCCAGGGTGGAAAAAACGCAGTTGTAGTCTACCCAACAGCCTCTGCAGGTCCTGTTAACATCCAGTCTGGATTGACTATAAGACCTGCATTACACCTTTACACACCATGGGGATCACCACTACATGCAGACACAGTCATGTGAAGCCATAGACTAAGCTTTAAAACAGTATAAAATCTAGTGTAACATGATTACTACAGGTCATTCTCCCTATCCAAAAAGAAAAAAAAATAGGAATTTTCTGATGCAGTTACAAGCCAAATTAACAATCTCAACCTTCTGCCCCATATTCCCCCTGCACCTCCCCTCCTCTCACCTCTTGTCTGATGTGTACAATTCCTCTTTTCACCAGATGTGATCTGGTTTTGGTACCCACCTCCTTGCTCTGTGCAACTCCAGGCACTCAAAACACTCTTCTCAGAGGCTACATCTGCACAAATAAACTCAATGGCAGGGACTGAATGCTATTCTTGACTGCTACAGTCCCAAGCTGTTGAAGTGTTAGCATGGTTGTGGGTTAAAAGGAAAAGCTCTCCCTTAGATTGTGCTGGGCCACGGTTAGAAACAACAGGCCAGGAACTGTTCACTGGGAGCTGCCTGAATACAGCTCTTCTGCTAGGTGGGGTGAAGAGGGCATAACCATACAGATCTGACCTCTGCCACACTGCCTGGTTTCAGGGCCAAAGAAAGTGCCTTACTGTACTTGCTTTGTTGGTGTTAACTGGTGCAAATGTAGCAAGAATGTTTTCCTGTGTTCCTCCTGGATACTTTTTGAGCTGCCTGAATCAGTAAGTACATACCACTTGGAAAAGACATTGTTAATCATGACTCTAATTTAAAACTGGTTATCAACTATTTGAAAATTGGGAAACCAAACATCATTTAAGAGCTCTGCTTAGAAGGAAGTGCACTGAGAAGTGCTGGGCTACATCAAGTTGCTGAAATGCAGCTGGGCTGCAAGCAGTGAAAAACCATTCCTTGTCCAATGGCTATTTAGTGACCTGTGGGAAATAAGTTAACAATGTAGTAGTAATCTCTTATTAGGTAGCAGTTGAATTCTTGGATTCGGTAACCAGAGCTGTCAGGGAATTAAAACAAATGGAAGACACTTGTTAAGCACTATGAGAGACTTTCCCTGTACTGCTCTGCTTTGCTGTAGCTCTTTCAGAGAAGGAGGTCACCAGGGGATGCAGCTTTGGAATGGGGCATTCACTGTGTCACCTGAAAAGAGGCAGAAACATTTGGGAATCAGATGCCTAATTTGTTCTCATTCACAACACAGCGGCACTACCAGTGACTGGCAGCATCCAAACTTCTCAAGAGGCTACATCACATTAGGAATCCTTATGAGAGGAGGCTAGGGACACCATTAAACAGGAAAAGAAACAGGAATATGCTGTGAGAAGCAGATACCTGACAGAGATGGAAAAGTCACCATAAGAGTTCTGACTGGCTCGGACGATGAAGCAGCCAATTCCTTTGCTCATGAGAAGGTTCTCTGCTTCATGGCGGGATATCTTCTCATCAAACCAGCTGTCAAGTGGGAAAAATCATAGAGATGTGAATAAGGATGTGAATTAATGTGAGGAATAAAAAAGTTGAGGGTAGGGAGAATGTGAATAAGCAGGGTGGAGGGAAGAAAACAAAAGGATCAGAGGAGCCCACATGACTACTCCTAGTGGCCATGTATATGCCCAGGTACAGGGGTTTGATGGATGCAGACCATTTTTTTGGAGTAGTAAAAGCATGTACATGCGAAGGAAACAATGTAAGCTTTAGTCTGCTAAGAAGCAACACTCGGCTAAAACTGTAATTACAGACACAGTACAATAAGGTGTTAGCCAAAGAAATTTTAAATTATAAATGTGTGTGTATACATATATACACACATAATTCTCAGACATACACATCAAATTGCTTTTTGGCAAACTGTTTGAAAACTACTGGGCTGTGATGAATATATTGCATGGAACACACATAAATTTTTAGCAGAAGCAAGCCATGAAAATTTTAGTACTAATAAATTGGTTCCTGCAAGAGTTACAATACCACAAAATTGCAGAAGCCCAGAATACACAAGCACACTTATACAAATTTAGCCAGGCATAACAAACAACAGCATAAGGCACTGGACTAATAATGAGAAAGTCACCATAAATAGTAAAAGAATACGATGTCAGTAGAAATTTTTCAGTAGAGAAACAAAAACTCACATACATTTGCATATGTCCACTCCATAGCTAATCAGATCTACAACCTGAAGTCTTTGACTTTACCTAATACTTAATTGCCTGTATTGCATTAAAATTAAGGACTGTTAACTTCCTAATATCTGTCATTTCCACTTTGGCGTTCCTTATTATCATCACAGCTTACCTAAGTATCAGTAGCAAAGAAAAATCAGACTTCAATGAGCCTTGATAACCAGTCTCAATGATTAGTTAACAAGAAAAAGATGGGCAAAAACAATCCATCAAAAATAGGAGGCAGCTTTTTTTCCTACGTCTAGTTCTGTCATCTGGCCTGAACTGCTTCAAAGTAGAGACCTGGCACTTAGAAAAATGCCAAAGTGGAAATATTTCTTTGCAGCTCTTGCACAGAGAAAGTAATACAAGAAAAATGTGTGTGAAAAAAGAAGCTGCCAGTGCTCCTGAGTGTTGGCACAGCCCTGTGAAAGAGCAAACAAGAACAACTGACTGGAAGATCTCATCCCCCTGAGGCCCAAAAGTACAAGCCCATATTTGCACAGCAAACTAATAATGTCCTTCAGCTCGGCCAAGTAGGTTGGCTTATGTCCAAAAAGTAAGTGCCACCTCCAAAGGGGACAGAGGCACTTATTTGTGACTTCAAAATCCCTGTGTGCTCCCCGTATGACTGCTCAGGGCACCAGCACATTACAACCACAAGTACAGGCCTTGTTGCATGCTCTGCTTGTTCACCCCTGAAATGCTGCAGCATTTTTGAAAGAAGAGGACAATGAGAGGTGCTTCTGGGAGCATTTCTGCTAACTGAAACGTTGTAAAAATCCCATGCACTGTCATATTTATGGCATAGGGCTGGAGAGTACATTCAACACACACTCCAGCATGCACCAGTCCTTTCTGAAAGTGCAGTGCCATCTCCTTAGCGGGAAGAAAGAAATGCAGGTACGTCTGTCTCTGACAGATCTGTTTGTGTGTGTGCATGTAAGAGAGAGCAAGGCGGCATGTCTGGTCTATCAACTCTGCCGATCCAGGAATAACACCAGCTGTCACAGTCGAGTAGCATTGCACTGACCTCTAGTGCACCGACAGAAACTCACAAGCCCTTCGCGGGGGGAAGGAATGCGGTGGCAGGGTGGGAAAACGGAGTCAGTGTCGTTAAGAGTCGAAGGGGGAGGAAATTTTCAGAAATCTCTCTTGCTCTTCCTTTAGTGCTTAGCCTCTCTGTTCCCAAGACTTCATACCATCACTATTCTCCTTCTTTCTGAGGACATCTAAATGCAATTCCTGCCACATCCCAGCACCCCTCTGAACAGCAGTAACAAAAGGGTCACTTGGGACTGACAGCGATCATTGAGGTCCATTTAGCTCTGAAAGAACAGAGTATGCTTTGAGGTAGAAATACGCTGTGCTGGCAGAATTGTGTATAGCATTATGGCAATCCTTGCCAGCCCCACAGTGTAGGATGTTATGCCCAGCACTTCCCTTGTCCTGTCCTCTGTGTGCGCATGCAAATGTGCTCCTGACAACACTCGCTGGAAATGTGCCATGGTGGTGACACTATTTCTGTCACACTTACTGGGGAACATGGAAATCAATGAAGTTCTTAGGAACGTAGCCCTCGTGACTTCTGAGCTCAGCCTTGTACCACTCTTCCTGGGAGCTCAAAATCTGCAATGGAGAAATGGAATAAATGTGTCTCCTGAGAAAGGCAAAAGTAACCAAGATTCGTGCAGAAACCTAGAATATCTTGTAAGAATAAAAGAAAATGGTACACGTTCTCTACTCCCACCCATGGTGCAACAAGGTTAGTGGCTGATGACCACTTCAGAGCAAGCAAGCAATAAAAAAGCCCAAGTAGAATTAGAGAGACTGCTTGTTAACTTTACCCTTTTGTCTGACTGGCTGTCTGCGTATATCTAGTGCCTGAGAAATGGAGAAATTCAGCTTTGAAAGACTTAATAGGGGTTTAAGTTATTCTCTGTTCTGCCTTTTATAGTTGGTAATGGAGCATCTCAGATTCACAAGGGAAGAAGAAAATATCTGTGAAAACTCCTCTGACATGGGTATGGAGGGGTATGCAGCTGTATCTGTGTGCATTACAGATATTACCATGTGCTCTCACCTGTCATTTCACAAGAGATTCTTCAATGGGTTAAGTCTTCAGATGCCCTGAGCTTTGCAAAGGTAGATAAAAGAAGGAGGCAAAAAGTATTTTCAAGACACCGTTATACATAGGAGGTTGTAGGATAGCTGGAAGTGAGTCCACATCACACACTAGAGCAGTTTCAAGTGTGCTCACAATAATGTTAACTGTAATGGTCCTTAGAAACATTACTGCTGACCAGGGAGGGCCCAAATTCATGACACCCTGGTTGATGGCTCAAGATATAGCCCTAAGCTAGAGAAGACAGGATAAGAATACAACCACATTGGTTGTATAAGAATACAACCACAACTGCATATGTTGTCGTCTTTGGTGTTTTGTTTGACATTCCAACCCCTGGGACAGGAGTCTGCTAATTTTGGAGAGCAGCCTAAACTAAAGCATGAACCATGACAGTTTTAAAAGGAAAAAGCAAGTGGAAAAGACTTCATTGAAAATCTATTGTTAACAGTAATAATACTTACTTTGTGAGCCAGTCTCATGGTTTTGGGAGCCTAAGGCACATTTTAACTGCTTTGTATTGCAACCAATGTCTCTGGAGCCAATTCCTCATTGCCTTCCCTGCCACGTAGGCCTTTTTTAAACATTTTTATTCCGAAAAGTTAAGGAATAGAAAGCTGAATTCCCTACTTGTACAGTCACTGCTGTCCTCATGCCTGGGTGCTGGGTTAAGGAAGTTTTTTCACTGCTACGGTCAAACATAGAAGATGATAGCTACTTCCTGCTCATGCTCGGGCCCTGCTCTGTTGGAAGTGAGGTTTCCAGAAAGACCCACCTGCTGTTTGCCACTGCAGAGCTGGCAGGTTTCTCTCAGTGTGTCATCCTCTCAGAGAAGGATGTGGCGGGGGGGATGGTAAGAGGGTGGATTTCCTCCTGTCACTACTGGTTGAGGACCTCATGTTTCCTGTTTTGTAATCTCTACATCAATACTTCATCTTATCTCCTTTATAAATCAGCAGGTTGTTGCAGGCAGCACCAGGGGGCTCATGATGGGGTATGAATGTATGTGTGCCTATGCCAGAACAGAGTTGCTGTTTACTGCTTATTTACTGCTACTACGGCTCGGGTGGCTAAGGTATTATGTCTACCTCAAGGACATTAAAGCAAGAGGTAGTTTGATTTTCTGGTAGTGAATTCTCTACGACAACTAATAATAATAAAACTGGTGTGTAGGGTTGACACTTTTTATCAGAAGCTTCCAGCACACTTTGAAAGAAAGCTCTAGCTTGTAATAATTTTACGGGAAGGAAAACTGAGGAACAGAAAGAAAAGTGACCTGGCCAACATCATCACCCCAGCCAGGGACTTGATGGAAGTCTCCTGAGAAAAAAAGACATCAGTAAAGGTCATGTGATAGTAGGGACTTATTGGGGAAGAATAAGAGTTTATCTGTGCTGAAGAGAGGCAGCGATTTCTCCCGAACCTTCTCACACCTCTTTGGAAAGATTTGGTACTAATAAGCTCTGGATGCTATCAACTTTGTCTAAGTTCCAAGAATTAAAAGGCCAATAAAATAAAAAACAGTGGTGATGGAAAAGACAAGGCTGACACTCAATATCTGATTATTAACTGGAATATCTGTGACTCCACAGATTTTGGCTGCAAAGGCTCTTTGCTAAACAAGGGTTTACATCCTATTGTTGTACATCATCCCTTTGGACAGTAAAGGAGTTAAGACCTTAGGGAGGAGTAATACTCAGGCATTTTCAATGGAAGCAGAACATTTGGGGCTGAGAAGTGGATAAATAATTAGGGTGAAACTTCAAGTGACTTAATCTGTGGGACTTTGGTAATGTTAACAAGAACTGTTCTATCATAACACATACAAATCAACTTTAAATAGACTTCCAGAAGCTCTGTATTGTATATCATCAACTCTACTTCTGCCATTGCCCCATAGTTAAATTCCTGCAAGTGTGTATATAACATTATTAGACCAGGACCTCTTAAATTATTCCATTATATGTATAACAGTCTGTGTCATGGACTTTTCCTCTTCTATTTGCTATTGCCAAAAGTCCCTGCAGCATCTAACAATAATTACTAACAGTGAAAAGTTAGATATAAATTCTGTGATGGATAAGAGTTATCTTTTAAACAGTTTAAGGGCTGGAAATAAGGAAGACAGCAATTCCTCTGGACAGAACTGATCCTACCTGCATTTAGACATAATCATCATAATGTAGTCACTGTGAATGATTCACCTGGTCAATGAAAACAGACAGGACCCTCAAAATCTGTCACCAAAGATCTTGATCTGTGCCCCAGCAAAGGTACTTACCTTTCCTGCTGACTACCAGAGGACCGCAGGGCAGCTACATTCACCGTTTATGGACATAAAATCAAGAAAAGTGGACATAGACCCAAGTAAACTGGGAATTGTCCTATTGCAAACCCTATGGGAGATGAGTATCTTGCATTTGTATCCTAGTTTATAGATGTGTCTTCATCTGTTTTGTCAAGGCAAATGGAAGCACAAGAAAGATCTGGAAGCAGTTTCAGAAACACTGTTTAGTCAAGCTGGGGTCTGTACTTACCTTCAACATATCCCCAGCCTGAAAGCTCAACTCGTCCTCTCCAGAAGCAGTGAAATCAAACTTGGCGATGGCTTCCATCCTGTGTCTTGGGGGCAGAGCAAAGCTGGAAGAAGTAATGTCAGATACTTGTCAGCATCTATGAGCTACTGGGATTGTGGAGTCCAGCCTCTGGAAAGCTGATAGGCAGTGCTGTGATTTGTATGTGGAGAAGCATGCACTGACTACGGGCAGCCATTAGTTACTAGACATGGAAGGATAAGTAGGCAGAAGAGAGGGCATGGCTGAAGCTATAATTAGCTGAAGTCAGAAGTACAAATAACCAGTAGTGTATGCTTATTTTAACAGATACCTTTCTCTAGAGCAATCTCATGGGAAAAACATTTATAGACCAACTCTGTCACAGTTCCGAATAAAGCAAGTGACTCTGTCCTGCAACAGAAAAATGCATTTGCTCTTTACCTCAAGAGTGAGTCAAATTGAACAAACAATTGAACAAACAAACAGGGCTGCAATAAATACATATTTTTTTCTTGGACAAGGGCCACAATACGGAAGGTTGAAAGAGTCTTTTCTTTGTGATGGCTTAACATGTATGACCACAACTTTCAGGCAGGAAAAAACTGTTTGCAGAAAGGCTGTATTCCCTATTTCGAAGCAGGCAGAGAGTTAGCCTACCTCAGTGCTGGTAACCCAGGAGCCTGAAATGTATCAGACAGCCTGCAAACCAAAGCCCGCTTTTCAGCACCAGAACGATTTGGCAGGGGAAGTGGCAAGATGAGCTTTGCTCCTTCACCACTTCCTGCTCATGTAACTCAGATGTACCCCAGCAGGACCACTTTTATAATCAAGAGTTACCAATTTCCCATGGCTGGGTCACAGGGTACCCCACAGCCCAGTGGTAAGGCTGCCAGGGACAAGCCAAGAAATAGCCAGGCAGTGACACATTAAGCAAGTGCACTGCTGGCAGATGCTCTTGCAGCACAGCTTCTGAAGACCATCAGACAGCTCCAATATAGAAGTACTTTTTACGATTTCTAAGGTAGGTTCGTTTGGGAACAAAGATCCTGAAGTGACAGGTTTCACTACCTAATCTCAATTCTCACAAAAACACCCAGTTTTTATGGCTTGAGAGGAAGTGCCAACTTGCCTGATCCAAAACATTCTTAACCAAAAACCTCTAGAAAGACACTCAGACAAGACACAAACAAGTGAACAACCCTAATTAGGGTTAGATATTTCTTATCTATTAGAACTGACACACAATCCCCAAAATATAAATTGTTGATACTGAGCTCCAGAACTTTGCACTTTAAAATCAAAAGGCTGCTATAACCCTCCTTTTCAGCAATACATGCTGTAGTGTTCCTCCTTTGACGCACAACCCAGTGATTTACCTACCTTTGCAACAAGGATCCAGGGCCCAGCTCTGATACAGCTCAACTTCAACTGCTGAGAATGAGCTGGGAGAAAGGCTGCAGAGCAAAAGCTCTAGCACTGCATCAGCATTATCCCAGCGATTCCAGAGGAAAATCAATATGGGAAGATATAAAATCTCAGAGGAAAAACAAAACCATAGTTTAGTTGGGATAGTCAGTCTAGCTTGGGATAGTCATGAATCATTTGGGTCATTGAGTTGAGTTGTCAGTGCCATCAGTCCTGACCTATCTGGTGGCAGATGGCAACCATGGAGGTTGACTCTTCATTTCTGATTGATGCCTGCAAAGAATCTTTGGATGCCTTTACATAGGTGAGGAGTATGCTAACGTATAGCCTAATATTTCATTAAAACCTAACTAGGTTCTGTGTGTGTTTACTGTATAAAGCAGTTATTTATTGGTTAAATTGTCTGTTTCCTCATTGCAGAGCCCCTTGGCTCTTGACTAAATATCCCTGAATAAAGTCATCCACATGAGGGGCCGTAACATCACTGGATATTAGTTCTGAGATTTGTTATGATCACTTCTAACTTAAAAAAAAGATGTTTATATGCTTCTTAGTGGCTTCTGTTAGCATCCCCTTTTTTGCTGCTTATAGGTGAATTTATATCCATGTGACTGATGAGAGCTTTGAAGCATCAAGGCAAAATTTCTGGTAGTCCACGGAGAATTCTGCTTATTCAGCATGAATCTGTTCTAGAGCAATTGGGGCTGCTTCAGTGCCAGGGCCTCCCATGTAGGCCTGAGTACACAGCTCATCTGAGATCCGCAGTATGCCTGCTGCCTTAGGCTTTCACTACACATCAGTGCTGAACTGTAACACCCTAAAGCACATTGGTGCTTTACTCTCACGCTTCAGCTTTCCACCTATTCCAAACATTTCCACCCCCTAGTCTCCGTGCTGACCTATGAAAGCTCTTTAATTCTTACTTTTGATACTTTTTGCAGATTAGGGTCATCCTCTGTCCTATTCCAAGACATTGATGTTACCCTGCAGGTGCAGCTTGGGCCTGATTTGAGAACTGTCCTCTATTCTTGCATAGACGTTTTTGGACTTTCGGTCTGTAACCCCCCACAGGCAGTGTCAGCCCCATTTTGTGCTAACAGAGCATAGGGGTATTAAAATTGGAGGGGAATTAACCCTTAAGGGGACCCGTTAAACAAAACGGAAGACAATTGAAGTAAAAGACTAAAGGAGAATTACTTTAGTAAGGGTTGTTTTTCAGTGTTTTATCTTGCAGTGGTGGCCTGCTGCAGAGAGATCAGAGCCAACAGTGCACATGGATCCTGGAACTCCTAAGTGCAGGCCATTAATCCCACCTTAAGGAAAAGAACACACTTAAAAACAATAAACTATTTAAATATAAATCCTTTCTTTGATTCTGTCTCTTAGATACAGAAGAAGTATGTAGCAGCATGGAGATGGGTGGTGGTTGCTGCTACCTTCCCCTGAAAAGCATCTCTGCTAGAGAAGCTGCTCAGGTGAGCACACAGGCAAGGTACTCAAGTCCATACACCACACACACCATGGCTAGCTCAGCGAAGAAAGGCAGGAAGGGTCTCCTGTATAAAGTTCCAGTGCAGTTTATTTTGCAGACACACACTGAAGGGTTTTAGGGACAGAAAGACCAAGATCAAAGGAGTGTCCAGAGTTAAGTATGGAGTCAGGAGCCAATGGTCTGAGGGCAAGGGGCAGTACGAGGGCAGGGCAAAGGGTAGTGACATATAGGGAACATAAGGATGGAGCATCAGTGATGCCACAACCAATGGGGAAACAGGGAAAGGAGAAACCTCAAGAACCAAGGACATATATGAACAAAAGAGGTGGGCAAGGCCCACAGGCCAATGGGAAGAGCAAAACTGAGGTAGATTAACATAACATTGTAGAGCACCATGGGGGAAGCCTTTTTGCTCACCCTAAGCTATGAGGCTTTCCCGAAGCCTATGGTAGATTCTTCCAAGACATTGGCCTAGAAGTTTCCCTGACAGGCTCAGGGGCCTCCACAGAAGTAGTGGGGGTTCTCTCTACAGGGGCAAGAGTAGAAAACCTTTAAGTTTTCAATAAACCAAATGTTAAAGGTGCTTTTTGTAATGTGGCCCCCTTCAAAGGAGAAGAGTTTGTGAAACAGTTAAAGTCTTCCCTCTTACTTCCTTTTCAATTTCAACAATCCCAGCCTCAGGGAGAGACCAGGAGACAGATACCTCTTCAAACAATCTAACACATGGCTTAACTGTGCCTTTCATTGCCAGCGGCTGGATTTAGAAGTGGCTCAAACACCATTGACAGTGTTGGCTGTGTTGATAAATCAACAATGCAGTAATGCTCTGGTCTTAAGCTCTTCCGCCACCAACTACTAAAGGAACACTAGCCAGTAATCTTGCCTTTCAACTCCAGCCTATCACTTTTCAGCACCTGAACTTCTAATCAGTTCTGTTTTTCTGATCCTGTTCTTCCATCTGTAACTTGAGAATCCCCACTCCACATGTGTCAGTGCTGGGCCCTCATGAAAACTCCTCTGCCAGGAGCCCATTCTTCCCTCTCTGCACACAAGTGACTCTGAGCACCACCCTACAACACAGACATATAGGAAATTTTTCACTATTATCATAACTTATATTTCTCAAGCACCTTTTATCCCAAATTCTGCTTTTAACTCCATGGTGCAACTCCTTTAAGCTTTTGAAAGCCAAGGACAATTTTAGACTGTGCATAATGTTCTCTGTGAAAATCACCTTTGTAGAAAGTTTAGCATGAAACATACGCAATGCTTAAAGAGGAATTTTTCAGTTCTGAGTGTGAGTTGACCAGGACCCTTCATTTTGTCCTGGCTTTCTGCATGCAGGTGAATTTTCTCTGCGGTTCACTTTTGTAACAGGGTGGATCCAAGAGGCATAAGGCTACAGCAGCTATGTGGGACAGGTGCAACAGAAGATTCACAAAATGAAAGGTGAAAAGCAGCATGGCTTTCAGAGCACAAGGTAGGTATTCTGGTTTGGCGGAACGCCATTCCTTGAGCAAGAACATCAGCGTCTCTGTTGATGGAAAGTGCCAAGGCCTAAAACATATCAGCAAGCAATACAGCCCGACAGCAGAGTCCCAAAGAGTTTAACACTATGTCCTGGGTTGTAGTATGGGATGTACACAAAGTATTCTATCACCATCTTCATGAACTGTTGAATTCAATTGTTGGAGTAGTCTTTCCCCCAGGCCCCGCCCNATTACCCTACACCATGTTGGTTCTAAACTCAGCAGCAACAATGCCAGGGAAGGTCACCACCTATGAAAAGTTCATCACTCGGGGACTGCCCCGCCTCAGCCTTCCCCAGTCTCACCTACTTACATCAGAAGCAGAGCAAAATTACAACAATGCATTTGCTTAATAGAAGCATATGAAAAGAGTTTATATTTGTATGCCTGTAGCCTAGAAAACTGCACACATCACCAGTCTGAAGTTTCATCCAATGAGGTTTTTCATCAAGATATACAGCACGAGCTACTGTGTCTTTGTTTGGCTCTGCAAGAACAACCTATTGGACTGATGGGCAACCAGGGACAGGATTCAACCCTGAACATCTGTACAGAAGCTCGAAACAATGGAGAAGGGACCTGAAATCTAGAAGGGCTGTGGCAGATAACAGCATTGTTTTCACCAGCTAAGGCACATATAAGTGGCATGGGGATATTTAGCTCCAAACCCACAAACCTCTTGCTAGGGAGTTAACAGTGCAGCTTCACTGACTATCAGTGATAAGAGGGTAAAATTTATAGGGGAGAACAGGTCACTAAAACACCCAGAAATTATGCATTTAAGACTTGACTATTCTGCCACTCAGAGCAATGCATAGCATTTCGGCTGAGCCTGTGTGCGAACAAAATAAGCCTCCTAGGAACTGGATTCACAGAACAAGCAAATTTTCAGGACTCTATAACCAACAGAAGTCGGTAAGAAATCCCCCAAAGTAGGATATTTAATCTCCCTAGGGAACCCAGGTCTTCTGTGCTACTTCCCATCATGACAGAGTAGAGTTGTGCCGCAACACGGGAAGCTGGTGCAACAACAGGCTCAAAGAGAGGAGCACATGATCCAGCACTGCATGATACTGTGATAATATAAAATCCCAAATCTTTGCTGTGCCGGAAGGGTTGGTGTGGGGGGACTGGGGTGATGGGGAAACACCTCCTTCTGTTTGCCTACTTCCTCCCTCAGATTCCAGCTGGTCAGATTTTGCAGAGGCAGAGGGATTTGTCCTGCAAAAGCTCTGCCCTGTTGTGAAAGCTTATAAACAAGATGGTTTCGGGATCCCATGCTCTGCCCCCATTGTACAGCAGTTCACCTTTCCTTCCAAAACCCCCCACTTCCTCCCTTGTACCTTGTCCCACCCGGCTCCCCCTACTCCAGTCTTGGAGCCATGCTCAGCCCATACCTTGCAGCAGCTCTCCTCTCTGCTGGCACTTTGCTCAAAAGCAAGAGGTGTGTTACCACCTAAGGCACGGAAGAGACGGAGAGTTCAGGCCCCTCCCTGAACTCCCGGCAGCGCCAGTGTAACACATCTGTACCAGGCCCCCGTGTGTGGACAGGGATGTCAAGAGTGGGCATGGGGAACAGAGGAACGGAATTGTGTCTGTCACAGGACAGAGCGGGGCATGGACAGTTTCCAGTCTCTAACGTCAGACATATTTATCACCCTGCATATTTAAAATGGTGGTGCAAGTTCAAAAGGAGCTGCCCCTGACTGCTGCTTCAAGCCCGGGGTGGTTTAACATATGAATAAAGAGGGGTCCCTCAAAAAGTGTGCAACTAAGGAAAACAGAAATGGGCACAGGCCTGCTAAGTTAACTAAGAAACCATCAGTCCACTGAAAAGCATATCTTGAGAAACAAGTAGCTAAAGACTTAAAAACATGTAATAAAATAATTTTCAAAGGCAACAGAAGCAGGAAGCCTGCCAGAGTAGTAGAACAGTAGTAGAGAGCCCTGTCTATAGGGCTGACAGACGACTGAAATGTAAAAAGAATGCTCAAAGAAGATAAGGATGAAGCACAAAAGCTAAATTAATTCTCTGCATCCATGCATCTTCCATAGGGATGTAAGGAGATCCCCACACTGGAGTTTTCTTTGCAGAGGAAAGCCAGGAGAACTATTTCAAGATGAAGAACTGGAATAAAAGATTTTAGGGAAAAACAGTACATGAAGAAGAGTAAATTCAAGGATTTGATATTTTGGAAATCTTGAATGAAATCCAAACTGAACATGAAATAATGAAGGCTGAGCAATTAAACAGTGGCATACAATGCTAGACTAAACTAAGCCTTGGTACTTGGAAAAAAAGCAGCAAACACAATACCAGTGTTTGACGTGTTTTGAGGGGATGCAAGGTGCAGGTCTGACTTCTGTGTGCTTGAAATGGGTAAACAGATTAATGACAAAAAGAATTACTGGCCCTAAGAGAGAAATAATATACCAATTCCTCCTCACATATCTTTTGTAGAAAGAAGTAATATGGCACAAATCTGAGTTCTTTGAAGGAGCTGATGAATGTGTGGATATAGGGGATCACTTGGTATAAAACTTGCATTTCTACATAATTTGATGAAGTCTCCCACCAAAGACTCTTAAAAAAGTCTCCTAAATTCTCAAAGAATAGGAGGGAAGGTCCTATTGAGGATTAACAACTGATTAAAAGTTAGGAAACCATTTGAATGTGCTGCTCGAAATATTCATAAATGATCTGGAAAACACAAAGTGACAAAACTTACTGATGAGAAAAAAATCTAGGGTAATACAAATTATGTCTGATCACAAAGCCTTGCAGATGGTTTTAAAAATACTGTTAAAGTCCAAGAGGAATCTCAATGCTGATGGCTGCAAAAGCAATGGACATGGGACAAAACAAACGTTAACTACATGACCACAGTGATGAACTTAAATTAGCAATTACCACTCAGAAAAGACACCTTTGAGATGCTGTTTGAGTCCTACCAAAGTGTCAGCTGAATGGAAGTCAAAAAGGCAGGTTGAGAAGAGTCTGGAAAGTGATAGAAAACAAACCAGAAGGCAACATGATGTCACTGTACAAGTTCCTGGGGCACCTCCTTGAATATTTGTCACTTGAATACAGCAGCTAATTCTCATCCCTCCATCTCAAACACAGAGACAGTAGCACTTGAAGTAGCAGACAGAAAGCAACTAAAGATGGCCGAAGGAATAGGAAGTTTCTGGACACGGAAGGATCAAATCAAAGACTGGTATCCTTCACCCTTAAAAAAAGTTGTCAGAGGGATAAATGCAAAACAATGTTGGAAATAATGAAAATCATGGAAAAGGTAAACAGAAGATTTTTATCCATCATTTCTCATAACATAAGCACTAGGAGTTCATTCCAAGAGTGACAGAATCTGGGAGGCCATAGGGAAAGAAGCTGTGACATGTACTTGTACTGTTCTCACTCTCCTTCCCCAAACAGTTGATGCTGGGTACAGCATCATGGACTGTGAGTAACTTTAACCTGACCCAACTAATCCTTAGGAGGTGTGGCACTTCACCAAAAAACAGCACAATGTGCTAGTTCGAGAGGACTGATCCACCAGCAGACTGGTAGGTGGTAGTCCCTACACACACACACACCCCCCCCCGCCTTTTGGGGAGGCAGTAATCTCACTGGAATATCTGTGAGTTAAAACAGGGTAGTGTGAAAATTAGGAAGCACTTGCACCAGTCAGGGGTAGATAAAATGGAAACTCTGAATGGAATAATCTTGAATATATTTGCTGAAAAAATATACAGGTTTAGAAAGCAGGGGGCTAAAGGAAGAGTACAGCAACTAACTCTTGCCATCTTGTGAAAAGTTTTATGTGTGGCTCTCAATACATGAGAAACAAATTTCTGTACAGAAAGGTGGGACACCAATCCTCACAGTCTTCCTGGGTTTAAGCTCTGTGCCTTTTCGCGGTCTGTGAATAGCATGACAGATTGCATTATGTTACATACTGGAATGACCTAATTTCTCTGTTTTCTACCATGATGTGATCTAATGGGCCCCCTGGCAAGCATGCTACTGGTGACTTGTCACTCATTGCTTGCTGCCTGACAATGTCACAAAACACTGCATGGATTCCTTTTATGTATCCAGAAATATTGCATTATAATATTAAATATATTAAATGTCAAGCCATAAGAGATGTGGCTTTCTATACTATAAACAAAACACTCAATACTGGCAAGCATCCAACACAGAGAAAGGATAGGAAATAGGATAGAATAGGAAATAACTCTCTTTTCTTTCTTCTCCATTTCTATATATTTCCTTTGCCACAGTTACGGTAACACATTAACCTCTTCACCTTGCGGAATACATCCATCACAGCTATGTTGAAAAATATGAAGAAACATCCAGATACTTTAGCCTTAAGTAATGGGAACAAACTTAATGGGAAGAACATCCGACTCCATGCATCCATGTTTTAGCCACTCTCTATTAGACAATCTGGTAAAACCCAGCCCAGCCAGACAGGTTATTCCACAATTTCCTGCTGCAGGCTTCTTTGTCATTACTTGCTACTGACACAATCCAGACAGGATGGCCAAACCATGGCTATTACACAGTCTGAGAAGACCTGGATTTAAAAAGCTTGATGCAGATAAACTTACACCTGCTTTTGCACTTACGTGAGTGACCCAAAATAGATGCGTCTGCAAACATGTCTGAAAACTGCCTAAGAACGCACTGTCTCACAAAAATCTTAGTAATTTCCTGCTGGCATGAAATTTTCAAGAGAAGACTCTTTTCCTAAGACATTTTATTCACTTTAGTTTCTATCTGGGAAGCATATGAGTAGCCAGAAAGAAAAACAAAGGGAAAAAAAAAAAAAGGCAAAGAAAAAGGAAAAAAAGGTAAATTCCAACAAAACATATACATCAAGTGTTTTGTCTACTCTGAATTGAGTTGATAATGTATGAAGAATTAAGTGGCCAGGTTTTGTTACCTCAAGATAAACTGCTTCCCCATGTTCTTAGTTCACCTCCAGAAAGTAACACCATCAACAAGAGAAACAGAAGTCAGTGTGGAAACAAGGAAGATTTCAATTGTTGTAAGTAATTGTAAGTGATAACTCAGCAACTGTGGAATTCGGAGCATCAGGACTGTAAATCCACATAAAGCTGAATGTTATGAATGGAAGTTGTCTAGTCTTTCCCAATCTCCCATCTATTCCTGTTCCCACATTCAGATACGCTACACACAGAGCAATTCATTCCTTTCACAGCTTTGCTCTCTGCAAACAGCTGCTCAGGCTGTCTACAGTGACAGGTCATTAGTGGGCAGTGTTTTTTTTCAGGACTGAATGCACAGAAGTGGCAGTGCTGTAAAAGCTTCCCTGCAGAGCTCCATGAACTAATCCGGGAGGAGCTCTTTCCCAATTTGCTGTGCTTCCTGTTAGCAAAAAATTGTCTTGAAAGCTCTGTGTCTTGTCGCTCACCTGCAACAGTCCTCTTTGATCACGTCCCAGGATTTTCAAAAAGCTCAGTCATCAGCATCAGTTACAAAGCTATTGCTACTCTAGTGCTGATCTTGTCACCGTCACCATCACCCTCACAAACCATATTCAGTTTAGCTGATGTGACTACAGCCTACTGTGCTTTCATAAGTGGTACAATTATTTCAATTAAAAGTGTGAAGCCAGTTCTCTTACGCAAATAAGCTTTACCTGTAAGAATACTGCTCTAATTCCATGGTTGTGGATCCACCAGGAGAGTGTACGAGTTAACTGCCTGGTCCTATCCATGTAGCACTTTCTACTGCAAGGAGATATGGCTATAAGCCTGAACAACAGTGTTAATTTGCTATTTAATTCATACAACACTTATCATCATCCTGCAAATTGATCTCCAAAGATACCCCCTACCATTTCAGCTGAGCAGCTTTCTTTGGAAGTTTATGGCTATGATCTTCTACTTTCCTATTCTAAACCTTAAAACACAGAATAACTGCTACTGATCAAAAAAAAGAACGTCTTCCCAGTCTTTACAATTTATTACCATCCCTTCTGAACACTAACTAACAAGTACCAAAGTAAGTCCTAGAAGCTGTTTCAATGGTACCCTGTGCATCCCTGAAAGGTAAACATGAGAAGAACACAGGAGTCAGAGGTCTAGGCTATTATGATGATGGCTAATTTTGAAATACTACTTCAAATTTGAGCTACAGATAAGCTAAGCAGGGGATATCAAGCCAAATCAACGTGGGTTGCTTGAGCTGCTGATTTTCTTCTTTGCTGCATGTAAAGACAGCAGACAGAGAAAAGAAGGGAGAGAAAGAAAAAGAGACTCTACTTCAGTGGTTTGAATCCAGTGCTGGAGTGTTCAACAAAAACCTCCTTTCCAGGATTTAAATTTTCCTTTGGTGAGAACCTTTTGACTCAGTGGGATTTGCAAAGCTTCCATTTGAAGGCAGAGAAAAGTAATCTCACTCTTTATTTCTTCCCCCTCCCTGCACTACACCCCTCTAATCATGATTAATATATCTAAACATGCCTGATTAAGCCAGACAGATGATGGGCCCCTAATCTGAACTGACCAGGGCTCTGGAGCTGCCAAAATGAACCTGCTGTCTCTCTATCAGACAGAGCAATAAGGGGTTGGTAATGCAGCCCCATTAACTGCTTCCTACAGAATGAATTTTCCCCGACTGCTCCTTAAAAGCAGACACTTGAGGAATGCTGCCTGATGGGAAGTTGCTTTGAATCGTTTCTTTTAGCACAGCTATTGAGCAGCTCCTTCTCAAGCCCTCCAGACAAACAACTAAAGTATGAAAAATGTAGCCACTTCCTTCTATGCTACTTTCTTTTAAATCTCCTTATACCTTATCTTGCTAACTGCCTCTCCATTTTTCTCATCTTTTCTTGGTAAACTTCAGCACTGACTGATATATGGTGCACTGCAAGTGTGTGGTAATCAGACAACGAACCCTGTTCCCACTATGCCTGTGTGTGTGCAAGCAAGGGATCTGCTTTTGCGTACAAGTGGAGCTTGTACTTCATGAATTTATAAAATTTAGGGCTGCAACAGACCATTATGATCAATACACTATGTCAATATACCAGTGAACTGCCTGTGTACAAGACATTTGCACTAATGTTGAAGGTTCATTGAAGGATAAATGGATACATGGCAGAAAAAGAGCCAAATGTACATCTCTGAATTTGTTCAGGTATCTGTGCACATGTATATACACCTGCTGTTACCTGGGTGCAGCCCTTTATAATCTTTATCCTCTGAGATCTACTTCCAGTAAAAGACTGCAGACAAGGAGGATCAAGTGGGCATCAGGGCATGTCTGGGCTCTGTTAAATCCTGTGACTACTTATCCTAAAACTGGTCTTTGCTATAATTTCAAGTACCTTCAAAGCTTCTCTGAATCACACCAGCTGTGACCAGCTCCAGGGAACTATGCTAGCTGCAAGTCAGATGGAGAATTATATTTCTCAAATTGATCATAGAAGAGACTGGGATGAAGAGTGATGATATATTTCACACATTTATCCTATCAGGGAGGACTTCTCAAAAATCACTTCCAAAGCAAAAGAGTAAAAACTGACACAAGGATCCGGTACTATCAGATTTGATTAAAAACAACCAACCACAGGCAATAAAACCCACCTATAACTAGACACAGATACTCCAAGGTGCTTTCCTTGTATTTGCATTTCAAAATATGGGAAAGAATACTCAACATTAATTATTTCCAACTTTGACTGTCAGAGAGAATTCCAAAAAGCATAGTTTTCAGCATGCTGTTCTGTACATCTGAGCTCCTGCACTGTAACTAAGAGCTGAGGAATTCTGGTGTTCATGCAGGTCTGCATGTGAATACACACTGGATGTGCACGCAGATGTTAAATTCTCTTTGTCTATAAGCAATCAGGCACTTTGCAATGTGAAATGGAAGTATAGGGAAAAAACTTGTAAATATTTGTGCTAAAATAGGAGCAAGTTCACCTTACATCATTGGTTCATTTCTACAGCATTTATGAAACTCCTCTTTTCTATGTAAAAGAATGGGAGATGCAACAGAAGGCTATCGTGTCTTTATTTCTGGGCGTAGCACAGCCCAGAGAATTCATACATTAAGGCATTAATCCAATCTAGTAAAAATAGTTTTTAATCTCATATTGGACTCTGTATTGGAGCAATACATTTGAGTGGGATATGGGAACAAAATGCTATGAAAATCTGCTAGTATGTACAGCTGGGTACAAAATACTGTGTTTCCAATCAGGTACTGCATGTTTCTTTGATAAGGCTGGCTGATAAAAATTTGTGCAAAATGGGAAGAAGAGCAAGATCAGTGATAAAACTGCTTTTTTCCTTGGTGTTTTTTTTTTCTTTTTTAATGTGTATGTGTGTAAGATTAGTCTTGCCATCACAGATTACTGTGCAAAATCTGGAAATCTAGTACTAAAATTAAATTGTGTGTTTGTGTGCCAACAGGTATTATTTTGTACAAAGGTTAAACGACAGTTAGCTCAGTAAGAAAAAGTCAAGTTCCTTTGTCCTATTAAACATAAACCCATTTTTGCACAAAACTTAATCTGACTGCAAAATTTGCCTCTTTCCTTTGTATAGTTTTCCTCTCCTTGTGTGCTTTTATGAAAGAATGAAATACAAAAGTCTAGTTCAACATACATTTAGCTATGATATTGTAAACACAAACATGGGGAATCTAATTACTTGGTTTTCATGGTCCTCTTATCTTGGACATGTTACACATAACTGCAGCTCAGCCACCTTTGTTCTGAGAAGAACTGACAAACTGACACACATCCAAAGCCTCACATTTAGGTAAGGACAGAGAAATTGAAATGCTGCTAGTGGAATTTGTGGTGCAATGAGGACAGTTGTGATACCTTCATTGCATAATGACCCCACTTGCATATTTACCTTTGGAGCCTCTTTGTTGTATTAACTAAATTTTTTCTGCTTAATGGGTCTTCACAGCTCTACTTCCATTTAAACACAGAAACTCTTTTACAAGGTCTAAGTCCTACAAAACCTCTTTTCTATAAAGTCAGCCCAATTGCATCTGCATTTGGCAATGGTTCTGAAAGGCTTTTAAAAGAAATCAATTACAATAATTCATACATATAAAGATGCAACTGCAACAGTCAATCCAACTTTTCTTCTCCTTATGTGTGAATGCCAGCTTGTTACTATTCCTGGGGTTTTCTCTGCACAGTGATTGTACCATCTTTAGTAGAAATGTGGGACATATTTCATGTTTGTCAATGCATTTTATAGTTCACTTGGATTATGATACCTCTGAAATTAAAGTGCACAGCAGTTTCTGAATGATTTAACATGTAGACATTTTTACTCTGAATTAGGTACAACGCATTCTTGTTTATCACAATCCAAAATCGAATTGTATCAAATTGGAATGGCTTGTTATCTGAAATAAAAATGGGTCATACCATAATGTAAGAATATTGGTTACTGAACTAACATTTAGATTGAAACCTAATTAAGCACAAACATTCCTTAGGGGAGATCACATCTGACATCCTACATTTCCCCTTCCCACAGCATGGGCACCGTCATGGCAAGGAGGTTTATTGGAACCTCTCTGCATAACCCTTGTACATCCTGCAAAAATGGTCATGGTCCCAGTCCTTCAGTGAGCAAGTAATCACTTGCTGCTCTGCAGCAGGGAGCCATGCAGCCTTCAGACTACTCAATAGATTGCATGTGGCAAAAAGGGAACACTGTGCAAAGGGTGTGAATGAGTCATTCGACATTTTAGGTTGACTGAAGTCATTCTGCTACATTTATTTCTAATCTTGATGTGCTATCCCCATTTGCATATTAAGCAGGATGGGAAGAAAGAGATTTAAATTATTTGCCACAACACATGCATGGAATACAGCAGACTGTATGTGTGAGAATGAGAGATTACATGCATGAGTGGGTGAACACAGCATTGTGTGAAGTGCCTCTTCTATCTTCATACAAGAGCAGACATTCTACATGCAAGCCTGAACACATCTCAGCAAAAGTTATGTTTGAACCTATGATATCTCTAGGGATCTGAATATAAAGGAAAGATGTTCATTGGCAGTATGTCTGAAGAGAGGAATAGAGGCCCCATGAGCGTACTTCAGTATGTGTGTTGTGTTTTCTTTGGCAAATACAAATCTGAATAAGCTGGTCTGTGTACACTTGAAGGATAGGTATGTGTGCTGTGTGCATGTGGGTGACAAGGAGCACCCAAGAGCATGAGCAGGTGTTAGCTGAAGCTGGAATTTATACATTTGTCAAACATCATTAGCAGTGAAGAATCTACTTAAAGATTTCCATGGAAGAATACATGGTAACCTCTCAAAGTATTCCAGTATAGATGCCCTCCAACTATTCAGAAAGTTATTGATACCACACTCAACCTTGGGGAGAGAATATGGAATGGACATTGTCTCTCTCAGTTTCAGTCATTTTTCCTCAGTGACACAGTTTGCATAGAAATCACTGTGGAGCAGTAGTTAAATCTCCAAGTAAAAGTGCTTTAATGAAAACAAAAGTGCACATTCATGACACATGCATTCATATTAAGCCTTGTAAGCTTCATTACCTAAAAGCCTAAATGTTGGACTAAGTCATTGAAGATTATATCCGATTAAGTAGCGAGTGCCATTCTAGTTCAAATAGTTTAGAGAAAATGTACTCTTAGATTGTTTGGCTGGCAATTGCAAGCATAATATTGCAATTCCAGTTTACCAAGGTGCATGTATTGGCTTTGTACAGAAGATAAAATGGAATGAGGTGAAAATCCAATTTTTATTAGTAAGTCCATTCAAGGCACACTTCTTGAGGAAAAGGTCTAGCAAGCACTGGAAGTTGTGATGTAATTAGGGGAGACTCCACACCAAAGGCATGTGTAAAACCCATGAGGGTCTTGAGCAGCAGTGGGAACTCCAGATGTGCTGATGATATCATAGCTTAGGTAATCCAGGCAGAGGCACAACATGATCTACAAGAGCTACAACCCAGTTCACAGATTCCCTGAGAAGTGGCTTTAGTTCTACCAGCTCACTTAAACATAAGAGTATGATTGTTTTACCTTGGTTTTGTTTTAAGACTGAGAAATGGATGTGTACATATTTTAAGAAGCCAGATGTTACAGTCAACATCACATTATGGTCTATGAGGGGAGGAAAATAAGCTATTTCTTCCACAATATAATAAAACATCATGCACAGTTGTTCCTACAAGACATGCTCCAGAATACACTCTGCTGATATCAGTGTCGTCATCTACAGATCATCTCATGAGGAAGAGAAAAAAGAAAAAAAAAAAAAAAAGGGAAAAAGAAAATCAGGAGAGAATTGATATCTTATCTGTTGAATTCTCCTACATAGTCTGTTAGACTACTTATTGTGTTACATTTTTCTCCTTAGCCTTTCACTGTCTTTCCTATTGGTAAGGCAAATCACTTGAAGCAGATGGCATTTTTCCATACGGTGCTCTGTAACAAAAAACAGTGGGTCAGAGCTGTCTACAGAATCCTACAAAAAGTAGATTAAAAGGGATTTGTGGCAAACCCGCAGTTCAAGCTCCTGCCCACAACAGGGTTAATTTCGAAATCACACAAAATGAGAATGTAACCTTATCTTTCTACAGTGACTACTCTATTGAAACGCAAGTCTCATCCTGGCAATGATATAAATCATACACATGCCTAGATTAAAGACATATGGAAATCACTTAGGGAGAAGACCTGCATTAAATTATTTGAAATTTTCTTTCAATATGCATTCATAAGGTGGTACTGACTGCAATGTTAGACTCCAATTATAAAGCACATATTATCAAAACACACTCTAAAATGAGGCTATCATTACAATCATTACTTCCTGAATTCTGTGCGCTTAAGATCCTTATCACATAGTTTCAAAAATCTGATTATTTGTAGATGGAATTCAGGAAACAATGCAAAAGAGGATAGAAGGGGAAAATTCCAAACTGGAGAAAATGGTTACTTTACTAGGCACAGTGGAAAATACTACATGTCATGTACCTCATGCAGCCTTCAAGAAGGTGTTTCTCTTCTAAATACTTAGAAAGTCTGCAGAAGAAGGTTTTGAGAGCCAGAAACTGCAGAAATTGTGCAGCTCTTGTCCTTCAAGATGCATTTTGAACATGGCAAGGCTTTTCTCACAGGCTCTGCAGTGAGAAAACTGCCAGTGGCAGGAGTTACTCGTCACAAGACTTAAACAAGGCCAGTGCACTGCTGGAAGGAGATTTAACCAAGCAAAACAGGGATTAATGTGATTACTTCCATGATGAAGGAGGTGAATTTTTTCCAAATTGAGTACATCTAAAAACTTTATCAACACTGCAATTCTGTTTCCATATGAAAAAATTAAAACTCTATTATGTTCACCACGCTTCCATTTTCTACTCTGGTCTCTATCAGTTTCTTGTACTTGTACCTACTTTACTTGCATTCAGATTTAAGGACTACAGCATTCAGATTCATTACTACTGCATATCTTGCTATATTCGATTACGGTAGGCTGTCTCTTTTGTCTTGACAGATGAGCCTTGTTTTTTAGTTTAGCTTTACAAAAATGATTATACTTAATAAAGTGATCATCTTGGTAAAAGAAGCTAATCCACAAATGTCCACAAAGCCTTAACTGAATTTTGGAATACTGTTTTATTGGTCTGTCTGACGGTGGTTAGACTTTGCTCATCTCTACAACTAAGAAAGGAAAGTGGTAGATGCTCAGCCCTTCCGAAGGTTAAGTCAATGAAGCATCCAAGATTGCAGAGCAGAAGATGATGCATTCAAAAGCACTTCCTAAAAATATTATGCCATTATTTAGATTGAAAAGGAGAATAACATTTCAAAAGAACATTCTGCTCAAAAGTTAAAAACTATTTCAAGCAAAAAAGTTAAACATACAAACAAAACTGTTCAAAACAGCAGTAATTCATTAGGAAAATAACCACTGCTCATTCCAAGAGACTCCTAATGCATTTCACAAAAAATGAATTATATTCAGATTCGCTTTGTGTATCTGGTATCCTGATAGACTTCATTTCGGTGGGGATGCAGCAATACTAGACACAGACAACACTCTGCTGTATAGCTTCTTCCTGGTGTGTTTTAAACAATTACAGCTGTTCCTTTGCCTTCGCTTGCTAAAACTACCCAGTACTTTAATTAAGAAGCCCGATTATGAGCTCTGGTGTTTTTTTCCTGCAGCCTCACTGAAAATAACACTTCTCTGGACATGACTGGTATGGGTTAGCTGAACTGGTATGTCTGAATATTAAAATATGATGACTGTGTCCTTGGACTCCAGCTTTACCCTAGAGGGCACCTCTAGTTTGGTTGCTGCTTTCCCTGACTCTATCGCTTCACCTAACAATGAAATCCATCCTCCAGTGCTTTTCAGCAGTGCACAGCAGGTTACGAGAAAAAGCAACAATTGCCCAATTAAAATTGAAATGTCAGATATGCAGAAGGCAAACTCTTATCAAACTGACCTGCCTGGGTTATCAGGGCAAGATGCCTTTAGGATTCTGCAATTAACTGAAGGATAATTGACGACCACAGGCAATCAACCTACAGATGCAGGTCTTGTGCAAAAAATATGCTTGGGCACATCATTCAGTATTGACTCAGAGAAAAAGACTTGACTCTAAGTTCCTAAAGCCACCTCCTAAAGCACTGAGGTTTTCCTTAGAAATCTCCCTGAAATTACCAGCTGAAATCAAAAAGTGCTTAGAAGACTCAAAGCAGTGGCTACAGGTGTGCTACCATTCCCAGTGTCTCTAAGCTGTGGTATGCAAGAAATGGTAAAATCTGTTTAGCTGGTTGTGGAGAGGAAAGGATCCTTCAGTTGAGGGTGGTGCCCTGATGATTTATTACAATGAGACAGTTAAAATAAAAGCTGGTGTGAGGAGCTTTAAGGCACTACCAAAGAGACAGAAATCAGGCCAGAAAAAGGATTTTTTTTTCTAGAGTACTGAAATAACTGCCCTGGGATAACACTGGGACACCTCCTCATCCAAACAAGCCCTTCATCTTTCTTCCCTTCTACTTCACACTCTACCCCTCTCTTTAGAAAGAGCTTGCTGAGGCCTGGGTTTTCTTCTGCTATGACTATATCTGCATCTCAAGAACTGATGTGTTTAGTTGGTTTTCTGTTTTCTTTTTTACATCAAGACAACTGCTGCTTATTAAATTCCCAAAGGAATTATTACCTAGCTGTTAGAGGTACACCTCCAAGGAGGCATATTGCATTGGCCACAGCTGGCTACAATGCCATGAAATCACCTGTGCTTTTTCTTCCCAGCGATTCCATACACAGCAATACATCTAGAGTAAATCACTTAACTATTAAACACTGCTTGTTTTTGGCAATGAACATGTAACCTCTAGGAATATAGAGCCTCCAATGTCAAGAGTGTCTGAAAGTCAGTTGAAGCTTTTCTGTAAAAGAACTAATTAATAATAAAGCTCAGGATGCTTAAAGAATTGACTCTCAAAAGCTCTGGAGATTTAAAAAAGTACTTCTAAACCCATTCCACAATTGCAGTTATTAATGAATGATTAATTTCTACAGACATCATCTTGTGCTTGCTTCAACCTTGTTTGCTCCAGTGACTTCAACAGTCAAGGGGAACAGTCAGAACAAAGTTGAAAACTAGTTAGAAAATAAAACCCAACATTTATTAGTATGTACTATAGAGGTACTTGCCATGTCTGTGTACCTTCAGCTGACTTGAGTTTTGAACTTAAAATACAGATTCAGTGGTTTTGCTATGTCTGAGAAGCAAAGCGTATATTAAGAATTACAGCATTAATTGCACAGGCACATAACAGATTTCCCGAGACGTTACACGTAAATCTTTTTATTAATTTACTAAGTAAAATTATTCTTAAATATGGGTTATTTAAGAAACTTGACACTTTGAGTTTGATCTTTCATTTGTTTTCATAGCCACAATAATAGAATAATTAATCCAGATTTTTATTCTACTCAAGGATCACAGAAATCTTGTGTAGACAATACATGAAGATTTTTCCAAGGTTTTTTTACCTTTTCAATACTTTTAATTAAAAAATTTCCCTTCGAAAAAACCTCAGAGTTTGATTTATTCCTTTAGATGATGCTACAAATGGAGCTTTCAAGACACTTGAACTGACCACAGTTAGAACGGTCCTTTTAAAATATTCATCACTTCGGGCTTCTCAGTAGACAGTAGAACATCCACCATCTTTCAGCAGGAGCAGTTGGCTTCATTTCTCCTGGAGACAGAGTGAAGCAGCTACTGCTTGGAATGAGGAAACTCTCTGTGAGCAGCAGCCTCAGCCCCACTGAGAACTGCCTTGCTGTGATGTTGTTGGAAAGGAAAAATATTTTCTTCAAGATCATTTAAAGCTAATCTGACAACACAAACATTCAGAGATTTTCATTATTGAATGGGCATGTTACAGCAAATGGAGAAGAGAGCATTAAACCTTTTAGGCACATAGTACAGGTGTCATTACTTAGGGTACAAGACACAGCAATATATGCTATGTCAAACCAGTAGGCAAAGGATGCAAGTGCTGCGCATGGCCTCTGCTGAAGGTAATAATGTGATAATGACACTGCTGATGTAATTTTTTGCAATGTAATATTGCCTGTTGTTCATCTCCATCTACTAAGAATGTAGCAGTACTTGATGGCTTCAATGAATTAAGATTCATCTTCTGTCTAAGATGGGAAAGTATTTACAGACGAGACTCAGTTCTCTTTGAGAGCTGAGGAAATTGTGAAGTTTTTTTTTGATAGGTTTAATCTCAGACATCTGTTACACTATTAGAATTATCAAGGAAGTGTAGTCCAATACAGCTTGAAACTTGGTAATTCCACTTGAAACTGTAATCTAATCTCCCTGACAGAATTAGAAAGCATTTCTTCCATCCCCTTGTGGAGCTCTGCATACTTGGTTCATAGAGGGTTTGGCCACCTTTCTCAGAATCAATGTTTTTGATCACTTCTAGAGAAGTGTACTGGATGTGACAGACAAACAGCCTGATATGGTACAGCAAGTGCCATGTACAAACAGCGAGAGAGAAGCCTCCAGTGTCCTGGCTTTAGACACTCTACACTTTGCATGAAAAACAATTACCAGATCCCAATTACGCACAGAGACAATTTCAGAAGGTGGTCCATATCATAAGATATTCCCTGTTTATATTGCAAGGTTATGGAGAATTTCTCCTATGCCAGAACTTGTTTGTATCTCGTAGTGCCTCTGACCTGGAAACATGACGTTATTTATGTAGATTTTAAAAATAAAAAAGGAATGCCAGAGTTCCAAGGGTTTAAGTTAATACTCTACGAGTTACAGGTGGATTTTTCATGATGAGATAATAAAAATAATAAATTGGGGAACTGGAAAGGAAAGACTAGAGAATGTAAGGTATACAGTGCCTTGCGGGGTGGGGAGGGGGGAATGGCATGTTATTAGTGCAGTACAGTGCTCCAAAAAAATAAAGCCATTTATAAAAAAAGACTGGGTTGGGGAGACAGAGGAAGGATGGATCTTGGAGTTCCAAGAGAGGTAAAAAAGAATTTCATCATGTGCTAGCACATGATGTTCACTTAGGCATTCAACTAATTTTTTTTACCTCATAGTATTTTGCAGTACTGACCTCTGATTTTGGTGCCAGGATAATGTGTCCATTTTTAGCAAGCTTATTCCTCAAATATTAGCCCCTCCTGCTTAGATATTATTTAAAAGGTATTTTCACATGATTCTCCAATTAGCAGAAGAATTAGAAAAAAAAAAGGCTACAGGAAGAATTCAGACCCTTCCAAAACATTTTTTTTTTCATTCTCATCTATCGAAATCCTTCTAGAAAGAGTAGACAACAACTACGCTTCAGAGAGAGCATTTTGGGGAAAAGTCAAAAGAAAAGAAAGACACCCCTCCTCTCCACCCAATTACCCAGTGTGGTAAGTTCAACATCCCTGAGACAGTAGCAATCAAACATCAGAAGCATTTGAGTACAATATCAGTGCTGTACCATGAGAATTAGTTTCTGTCTTGAACCATGAAAATTATAGTACACATATTTGTTAGCCTAGCTGATGCCTCTACCAATTCTACACGTTTGTGCAAGTCTCTTCCCTTGTCCTCTTTAAAAAAAAATCATTTGAAATTATATTTAAAATTAAATTATCACTATAAAATGCAGAAACAAGTCAGTCTTGTTTAGTGGTGAGAAAAGAAGCGTAGGAATCCATTTTCCAAATCTAGCTCACTTAAAGAATTGCTGTGCATTGCTGGGCAAGTCACTTCACCTCTCTGTACTGTAGGACACATTTAAACAGTGCAGTGCAGCCATACATGGAGATATTTCAATGGAATGGGGTGCCAAAACCCATAATATTGCCTTCTCAGGGCAGCAGTTTATTTTTGCAGATTGTCAAGTTAGGCTGGTACAGTTTTAGTGCTTCTGTCATCTCAATGTCATCACACTCATGTACGTGGACCTGATTGTAAAGTGAGAG
This sequence comes from Illadopsis cleaveri, assembly GCA_013399915.1. NCBI lineage: Eukaryota > Metazoa > Chordata > Aves > Passeriformes > Timaliidae > Illadopsis > Illadopsis cleaveri. The sequence goes on from VXBB01022496.1 coordinate 53,400, forward strand.
CATTCACACTCACCTGCCTTAAAGGCTGGACAAAACGCCCATTTGCAGGGGGAAAATGGGCTACTGAATAACAGAACCAATATGATTCCAACAGAAGCCATTTTTCATTACATGGCAGATAAAGATTCTAGGTCCACGTGGGCACACATCTCTGGGTTGGCTAAGCTGCTTCGTCATGAGGCAGGCACACATCCTTCAGGACATCCCATTGGTCAAGCGTCCATCTTCACGTTGTGTTTTCCCTATCTAGGGTTTACATTTTTTGCAGACATTTCCTCAGGCTCTCTTGTTATTTTTGATCCTGTTGTTTTCTCAGCAACCTTGATGGATTCCTGAGAGCTCTGACAACAAAACTGCAGGTGGTTTGACAATATTACTCACAACCAGTTTGGCTGGTGCATCAGAATGGCCTGTTATACAGATACATTGCTACACCCGTCAATAGGCAAAAATGTGTGCAGACATTAAGATGAAAGGCTTGTGCAGGAAAGACAAAGTTACTGATGGTAATATACTTCCTTTCCTGCTGGCCAAATATACAAAGAGTGGTGGAAAGCTAAGGTAAAAAGATGCCAAGGACTCCAAGAGAACTACAAAGTAAAGATTTTTGAAAGATAACATTTGTGCATAACGCATAACATTTGTGCTGGTAGTCAACCCTGAGCTTTAGATCAAGTGTGTTGCCATCATTATATTGAATATACATGTGGCACTTTGGGACATGGCTTAGCAGTGAACATGGCAGTGCCGGGTTAACGGTCACATTCGATTCAGGAGGCTTCTCCAACTTTAATGATTCTATATAGTAATTTGAGGAACTGAAAAAAGAGTGAATTGGTATATTCCTATTAGACCAAAACCAGCCTTTGGAGATGAGGATGAAAGGTAGAAGAAATCAGAGCCTTATTATATTATAAAAATCTAAGCAAACTAAAATGAGCCCCAAAGACCCAGGTGTATCAACTGTTGGTAGCAATACTTCCTTACTTGTCAAAAATGTGGCATTTTGTCAGCCACAGTGGGTAGGTTCTTCTAATTAATACCAGAGTTCGAACTTGCCAGTGAGAGTATTTTATGGTATGTGTATGTATATATATATATATATAAAATAAATAAACACACACACATACACACACACACACATGTTCATATCTAACAGCTCCACTAAGGAGGATTTCAAGTGAAAATACTGTTACGGGAAGAAACATAGGGAAGAGAATGAAGATCATTTTCATTGTATCAGACAATAAAAACAAACCAAAAGAGACTGCCTATGGCAGTAGTTCCAGATCTGTGGCTTAATAGCAACCTCTTGCCTGCTAAACTTTCAGATATTGCTTGTGGCTAAAGAGAGCTGCTGTCAAGCTGCAAGTTGATTGGGAAAGCGAAGTGTAACATCACACAGAGGACATTACAACTGCACTGCTGTGCCTTGAATCAGCAAAAATGGAGGGCATTGCTGTATGGTTGCAAGAGTAAGTGTAATCATCAGGGGAAAAAAAAAGAAATTCCATGTAACCAGGTAAAGGAAGATGAAGTTTGAAGAGGAAAGTGATGTCTCTTAGTAGAGTAATGGCTATACTTACAGAAACCAGACAAGCTTGCAGACTTGCTATTCCTTATGCAAACTAAAGTAAGAAGGTGTAAGAGATCAACTTGAGCAGCAGACCCCTGCTTTTCTGAAAGTTGCCTGTTTTGCCCAGGCAGATCCGTCAGTCTTAACAATTTTAGGAGATATGTGCAGAAGGGTGTGGTAGAGATGAAAGTAAATCCAAACTCTTGACGACAAAACTAAGCTAAATTTAGCTGTGTGCATTTCACAGTGCATATTCATCCATCTCCAGATTGTTTTGCTTTCCTGATAAAAATGGGAATGACAGTGCTTGTTTGTGCCTAATCTCTTATCTGTGGGATTGTCAAGTTCGAATGCAAGAATGAAACAGAAATAAATCTCACTAAGTAGGAAAGCAAAGGGAATTGCTTCACTGCATTTGTTCACTGAGCCACTGCTAAGGAAACAGGTTTCCTCCCTATCTGTTCCACAACTCATTTTGCCATCACATGATAGCCAGAGGTTTCATTCTATTCAGAAACGTGGGAGCAGAGGCTAAAGTATGAATTTCTTTTCCACTTTCAAGTGGATGACTGGCACTGCTGGCTGCATCACCTACGGTCTTCCGTGCCAAAACATAACTGGTAGACAACTCTTTCTCATCTTAAAGCCCAGTTCCTCCTGTCATGACCATTTACTGAAAGCTGAAATATTATTAAACCTTTCTTCACTGGGTAGTTATAAATTTGACAGGCTCTACTGCTGCTTCTGAAGAGAGTTTAGGTTATTGTTTTTTCTAAAAAACTGTTGGCCTGATAGGATGCTACTCAATCATGTCTTGGAGACTGATGTTCTTTTGCTCCGACAAGACAAGTATTATGAGCTTTATGCACACAAACACACGTGAAACACATGCAAGACCTTGCCAGACAGCTCTATAGCACTCCAGTCGAAAGATGTGTCTCAGCAATATTGCCTGTTATGCTTACAATGCATCAAAAAGCTTTACAACTACATTAAAAAGCAACTGAGGAAAAATTACACTCATGTCTGATCCCTTGAGAAACCATCACATTTCACAGAAGATTTAAGAGATCAGGAAAAACAGCTTATTTGAGCAGCAGAGCCCAGGTTTTGAGCAAAAGGAGGACCAACCATGTCAAATCTCCAGTTGCCAGAAGCATTTTTCTTTCTAGGCATCTTTCCCGTTTCAGTATGATCACAGTGGGTATCTCAGAGACACAATAGACACAATAGTCTGATCTCTGCTAGAGAAGCCTTAAATTTTCGGGGAAAACTGGTTATTTCTTTGCTTTGTGCTTGTGACTAATAAAAAATAAAATTCCCTTTCATTATTTTCTTTGCTCTGTTCCTATAAATATACTCTTCCTGAGCACAGTCTTCATCCCCCACTGACAAGGAGGAAAACCCAATGCACCTGCAGTGGAAAACACACTGAATCTCAAGCCTTGCAGATAAGCCCTTACTTGTTTAACTCTGTAGAAAATGCAATGCTAATTTAGCCAGTGCACCTACCCGTAAAACTTCACAGCAAAAGAAGCAAGCACCCAAGCAGATTTGTACCTTTGTGGCAGGTAGTCACACTCTGGTCTTTCAGGATCTGTGATGGGACAAAACAGTGGGGGAATGGCATGAATCTCATAAAAACTGTCTTCAGCACAAATGCTTAGCAAGGACCAAACTCTGCAGAGCCACGTGGGACACACAAATCTTCAGCCCAGCGTCTCAGCCTCTCCTCATGAAGCACAGCCAATCAAGCTGGTAGAGTGCAAACCACAAACCATGCAGGAACTCACAGTCACAGCAGCTTATTGAGCTGGGTATGGGGCTCAGCTTAGTGTGGTTTTACTCTCTTACTGCGAGGGAAAATGCTTGAGAGCAGTTTCTCTGAATGCTACAGCTGTGCTGGGACACCTTACAACTTGCTTTATGTTCAGTTATTGAATATATCTGTCTGGAAAGCACTGGCCCCTTCACATATTAGTAGTGATCTGCAAGAGCAAGCCATCACAAGTGTCCTAAAATGTACCCTCTTCTCTGTTATGAGGGAACAGTAGTGGCCATAAACCATCAGCACATGAATTCGTGGAGCACCTCTCCTGCCACAAATCCTGTGATGTGATAGAGTCCATGAGTGTATATGCACAGTGCACCCATAAGCTTGGATGTCCTTAAGCAAATGCAAGTGAATGCAAGGATCATCTTGTGCCTGTGTAGGCACAGGCCGAGAGGAAGTTGGTATGAGAGAGAAACCAGGATTTCACCAGATTCTGCAATAAGTGTGAACCAGGGAGCTGTCTTCAAATTGTGAGAAAAAGAGCTATAAAAATGTGATTATTACAAGAACACAGAAAAGGCATATTTGCTTATTTTGTTGTTGCATCAGTTTGGTTGCTATCAGGAGTGTATTGGGGTGGCCTCTGAATGGCAGTTTCCCTCCCATCTTTTCTTCTCTGCTGTCTGAGCTCCAGTCCCTCCTCCTGAAAGCAGCCTGAGGGCTGCCAGGGGTCAGCGGGGCCCCAGAGGGATAAGGACTATCAGTGGTTGGAAAAATGATTGCTACTGGAGAGCAGAAATCTGCCTTAGGCAATGCCAGCCCCTGCCCTGGCCCTGCCTAGTGTGATGCCTGCAGTCATTAACATGAGGCACTTCAGAGAAAACAAGAAGGAGTTGACATCAAGTGAAATTTCCCCCTGCAGCCACCAGTCTAGGACCTCTTAAAACTGTAGCCTAAAAACATAATCTAAATTCTGCTGGGTAACTGTTAGCTGTGAAAAGGCCATTTGCTGCAGCTGAAATAGATTCATAAATTACTGAGTTCCTGAGCCAGTGACATCCACATGCCTCAAACTGATACATGGCTTTGAGTTCCTGAAGCCACTTTTCTTTGCACAATTTGGATGTGGTTCAGAGCCTGGCTAAATGGTCTGTGCTTTTTCCAGCCTGTTGCTCAAAAGCAGTACAAAAAAAAAAATACTTTAACTCCTAATTACTGTTGACTTTGTAGAAGCCAGGTTGCTGAGGTTCCATCTGTGTTCTTCAAAAGAGCACAGGTGTTACGAACTGAAATGGGCAAAATTTTATTGATCGCATTGAACTATTTAGTATTGTAAAAAGTATTCTTAATTATATCTTCAAAATGTTCAAAAAGTTACAGAGATCAATTGTGTTTTGTAATTGCTATTAAATTACTCTTTTGCCATTTTTAATAGTTTAAGTACTTCCAATAGGATGTGTTCTGTTTTTCCAGCTAAAACCAGTTCTCTATCTCACAATTTACTTTGATTTGAATAAAAAGGTGAAAACACATAAAACAATAAAAATGCTTTTGGGCAAAGCACAATTTTTTATTTGGCTTAAGATAAAATACTCCTAGCTATTCAGCCAAAAATATTTTTCGTTTTGCATTAGAGATGTCAATCTTACCAGCGAACTAAAAATCAGTTACATATGCACCATTGTAGCATTAGTCACATGGAGCTGGCTCAAGAACAGAGGCACAGAATGCAACAATCAAATGCTGATGTCTTTTCTACTAGCACTAAGACCTATACAGTGTTCAGCTTCATTTATATAGCATGATGTGTCTGACATTAACTGACAAACAAAAGCAAAACACTGGAAATTAATGCATTAACTATATCCGGGCTTCAGTCTTTTATAGTTTCAATGGCTTAATTTGAATATTACTTAAATGCAGACATCTACCAAATTTTATATTTCAGGGTAGGGTTTTTTGTTTGTTTGTTGGCTTGTGTTTGGCTTTTTTTTTTTCTTTTTAAATTTTCAGAGGAAGATCTTTTAGGCTAATAACTTCTTTTAATTATGATTCAACTATTTTGATACATTGCCACCAAAACACTGATATTGTAATGTTGTATCAGCTAGTACGTTCTTTTTACACCTCTGAAATATTCCTGGGATCTTGAAGTGAGGAAGAGGAGTATGCTGGCATTGTTCATGTTGTTCCTTTTGTATGTGTATAAACCTTCAAGCTGTCACTCTTGAAGTTTTCACCATTTACTAAAAACAAAGAAACAGAACAAAGCATGGCATACACATCAAAATCCTAGACCTACAAGAATCAAACCATCTGTGGACCCAGCTAAGGAAAACATGGGGACCAAGGTTTTTGTAAAGCAAGACTTGATTGCAAGAGGATTAGCTAATCAACTTGTAAAGCAAATCAAATCAATGTATCCTGCCATATAACCAGTGTCACAGTGCAACTCTGACAGAGAGAGAGAGGGAGAGAAACATACAAAGGTAAAGAGGAATTTCATGATTGAAGTTTTTTAATAGCTTCATTGAAACACATGATAAAATCAGATTCTCTCAGCAGGAGATTGACAGATAAAAATGGACTACATTTGAAGTGCAAACAAGAAAAAACACAGGGAGTTGTAAAGCATACAGCACCTTTCTCATAATCATCCCACTTTCTCTCTGTTCCAAGTGTTTGCAACTGTCTCTCCCTGCGAAATCTTAGTTAAACCAGCATATTTCCCATTTAAGTAATTTGAAAATGTGTGTAGTGTGATAAAAAGGTTAATTACCTCTATTCTTTAGAAAACTGAAAAGGTACCATTTTGATCTTTTGCTTGAAATTCATGCCAATCCTTGCATTAAAAATATCCTTCAGTCTGGACTGTGGTAGGTGGCACACTGGAGAAACATGTTCATAAAGGGGACTGTGGGAAGGGGACTCACATGGAAAACAAAATTTATTCGGAGTTTTAATATTTTTACTTTTTGTTTTTATAAAGTATATCACATATTTTCTTCTTTCTTGAGGCTGAGTGTTTGTCAGGGCTTGAAATCAAATTGATACATGATGAAAATGGACCCTCTCTGGTGACTCAGCTGGGAACTGCACAGAAATCTACCCAGCCTTATGCTAACCAATAAAAGGAAGGGGTGGGAACAGGAACATCTCATAAAACTGTGAAATAACAGTTCACAAGCACCATTTAAATCATTTGGAGGCTGCATTCCGTTTTTATGCTACTGCTGTATTGACTGAAATGCATCTTCTATTGAGTATATGAGCTGGGAAAGCTGACGGATCCAAGCTGATTGGTCTGGAATAACTGATGTTACCATTTAGCAGAGCAATTCAATGACAAATAGAAGCTCTTGTTTTAAGTCCTTCACCTCTGTGCTCTTTTTTAGAGCCCTTCGACAATTCTGTAAATAGAAGGGTTGCACTAGACTGACATGAGACATTTCCTTTCCTTCTCCCTAGTTGCAGATATTGTTCTTTTGCTGTAATGTAACTTTCACTGATTGACATTTGCATTTGGATCTTGTTATAGGTGTGATCAAAATGCGAACTACATTAGCACCATAAGCCATCTGAAGCAGTGGTTAAACAGTTGAAGGTGTTAGGCTGAGTTTAAACAAACTTACCGGGCACTAAAATGATCCATTTCCTCTTTTACTTGCTGGTGCTCTCCATGCTTTTAATTGACTTTTCATAGTGAAACACCTGAACATTGTGTTTTTAACCTGTAAATGTCAAAGCACTTAATTATTATGGCATACATTATTGAGTAGAACCAAGTCACATTCCTTCTACTTTGGTATCAAAGCGTAGTCTTGCCAAAAGGAAAGGCTAGACATATTCTCTTTGCTTTCTCCTTGAGTCTGTTATGGTTGCTGCATTTTTGGTTAAAGGCAGTTGAATGGGACCAAAAGGTTATTGCAGAAAACAATATTCACTTCTCCTGTTCATTAATTTTGCTACCATGGAATCCCGATTTTGGCTTCCTTCCAGATGAGAAATGGAGGATGAAATTATTTCTGCCTCTGCTGCTTTCTCCAGAATTTTAAGTAAATGATATCTTTATCATTTACTTAAATGATAAAGCAGGATCTTCACTTTGCTCTCTGTCCTGTCTTCCAGCTCAGGGGTATGGGTACTCCCTGAACAGCTGGCCTTGTTATTAAAGGATGAGAGCAAGAAGGAATCCAGTATCTCAGCCTTTTCCTCACCCTTTGTCACTATGTTTCTCTCTACATCCTAAAAAGGATGGAGATTCTCCATGGCCCTCCTTTTATTGCTGATGTATTTATAAACATTGTTATTGTCTTTCATGGCAGCAGTCAGATTAAGTTCTGTTGTGTCCTGTGGCAATAGTGATCATCGTGTCCAGGGAGGTTACAGCTGCTGGCAGGGAAACAGATGAGACAAGCCTCTGTTTTGTTAAGCTTGAGAATCTCCCGGGATTTTTATTTCCCCCTGAGCTGGGAAGAGGGGAGAAGACAGAGAGAGCCTGCAGGGGCAGGGTTGTGGGGTTTTATAGGGTATTGCAGGGCTGGAGTCTCGGGGTTTGGGTCAAGGGAGGAGATAACACAAGGAGAATAAGATCAGATTTCAGCCTCCTCAAAATGGGAGAACTCCACAAAGTTCTAGTTGGTCTTTGGCCCTTCTAGTTTTCTTTCTGCATAATCTCACAACATCCTTGAAATCCTCCTGAGTTTACTGCCCCTTCTTCCATGGATCATAAACTCTCCCTTTTTTCCTGAGTTCCAGTCAAAGCTCTCTGTTCAGCCTGACCAATCTTTCCTCCTTGTTGGCTCATCTTTCAGCATATGGAGACAGCTTGCTCCTGCACCTTCAAGGTTTCTTTCCTGAAGAATGTCCAGCCTTCCTGGACTCGTCCTTCAGACCTGTCTCCCAAGGGACTCAGAAAACTCATATAATTTCATGATTGCTGTGTCCAAGATGGCTTCCAACCATCACATTACTCACCTGTCCTTCTCTGTTCACAAATGCCAGATCCAGTAGATGCCTCCCCTAGCTGTCTCCTTCACCTGCTGCCTCAGGAGTTATCTTCCACACATTCCAGGAACTTCCTGGATCATTTCCTCTCTGTTGTGTTGTATTTACAGCAGACACCTGGTAAGTTGAAGTCCCCCACAAGAAAAAGGGCCAACAATTACAAGACTTATCTCATCTGCTTATAGAATATTTTGCCTGCCTCTTCACCCTGGTTGGGTGGTCTGTAACAGACTCCCACCTTGTTGGCCTTCCTCCAGTTCCTACCCATAACCACTCAACCCCATCATCGTCATCATTAAACTCTAGGCAGTCAAAACACAGGGTTCCCCCACTGCCTCTCCTTCCTCACCTGTCTCTCCTGAACAGTTTACAGACCCTTGCAGCACTCTAGTTGTGCAAGTCATCCCACCATGTTTCTGTGATGGCAACTGTGTCACAATCTTCCACTTACTCAATGGCTTTCAGCTCCTGCTGTTTATTCCCCATGTTGTGTGCATTGGTGGAGATGCACTTTGGCTGGGCTATTCATCCTGCCACCTTTTTTGGGAGAGAAGCCCTAGTTCCTAATTTGAGTTGTTACATTTGCAGCAATGCCTTGAGTTCTGTGACTTGGAAAATAAAATAAGCACCATGAGAAGTGTCTGGCACCACTTACTGACTAAAACTAGATATAACTAGAAAATAACTAGAAAAAGTGCAAAAACCTTTATAAAAATATCCAAAAAAAATAAAGGTGAGAAAAGCAGTCACTAACAATTCTTGAGGCCTCCCAAGTTCATTAATGTGGGAGATCACTGAACTAACAGACAGTGCAGTTTCTTCTTCTGGATTATGGACACAGTTATGCTACTGGACAAATGGTTGCAGAAAGACCTGGAGGTTTGTGTTCAAGTGCCTTAAATGGTTGGACTGTTTTATAAATAACACATCAGAGAAAGTCAGACACCATGAGACACCGCAAAATTTTCAGTATATGAATAACAATGAAAGGAATCAAGGATGACTTGAGAAGGCCTGTCAATTAAAACCAGTAAGTTTGGAGTTGATTATTTAAACTAATTGCTCAAGGAAAAATTAACAAGTAATTACAGCTGAACATTAGAAAAACTATAAGAATAAACAACTTTTCCATGTTATTCTCAGAAAAAAATACTTAAAAATACCAACACCCTTGCAAGTAAGAACTTAGGAAAAATGGCACCACTGTTGGTTTTAGGTTTACATATAGATGGAAGTACTTCTCAATATAAAAACAGATGAGATGAAAAACTGAAAATTGAAAAGAAATTAGCATCCATTTGGCATTTCTGAAAATTAGTGGCTTCAAAGTAAGCAAGACAAACTAATATTTTCTAACTCTAGAGCACATATTAAAATAGATTGGTCTGACTCTCCCATAGCTGTATTTTCCTAGATTAATGAAGGAAATTGGGCCAAAGGCAGTTAGAAGGAATTTTTGTATAGAAATTCGTAGTTACATGAGTACTGCTCAGTGCAATGAGAGCCCAATTAATTTGCTAAGCAGCACCCCCAGTGTCTGTCAGCTGGGAAGCAAGTGCTGAAGCACTTCAACCAGCAAGTTTGCTCATGTGTTTTGAAGCACATGTGATTTTGCAAAGGAATCATACTGAAGATGCCCTAATGCACAAAGAGCACTACAGCAGTGTACAGAGTCAGGCAAAAGGCCCACTTGGCCCAGTGTCCTCTAGCTGGGACTGCCGATATGATCTATTTACAGAAAATGAGCAGGAAGAAAGGAAACATAGCAAGCCTTCTTGATATTCCTTCCAGGCATTCTTCACTGCAACAAGTCTGACTTGACTTGTTGAGCCAGAGATTGTATCTGAACAATTATTTAAAAGAGCCATTTATTTTCTGTAAGTTTGTCTATGTTTTTGTCCTTCATTACATTCCATGGTAATAAATGTCACAATTTACTTAATGCATGGTATGTAAGAACACTTTCTTCTTTTTGTTTAAAAACTCTGTCTGGTAATTTTGGTAAGTTTGTTTCTCCTGGAAGAGTTAGGTTATGCTAACTTAATGGACTTCAAGTTGGTAGTCCAATGAAGTTTACAGTTAAACACAATATTTAGTGTTTACCACTCAAATATCTTTACCATTGACATTTAAGTAACTTCTACTTTATAATGAAAAAAATTCGTTGAGAAACTTAGTAGTTTAGGAAATCTGTAAGAAAATATAGAAGCTGTTTGCTTTATTTTCAATATAATATCTAGACATTGATTTTAACTCTGAACCTGAAAGAAGTTCTTGATAATTATTAATATCTTTATAGAGAAAAGAAATGGAAATACCAATCAATTAATAGAAAAGTATCCACTCTACAAAATTAAGTATCCAGTTCATACAAATTATTCCAGCTGCTGGAAAACTCCACAGAGAATCTGAACCTAAAATGGTTCATGGAAAGTAAACTGCCAATTGTTCATCCTAGTGTAGAGTGTTTCTTCTTACCCATTACTGACACACTGCTGGAAGAACAAAAGTCATGTTCTGTCCTCTATTTCTATTTCTATTTCTATTTCTATTTCTATCTCAATTTCTATTTCTGTGTACAAAAATCCTATTATAATTGGTATCTACCAGCTAGAGGAATTGTGCATTTTAGATATTGTCATCTGGCATATTATATCAGAACCAGATTTTGAAAACTTTTTCTAAAGAATTTTTTCTAAGAAAAGGGGAGAATGAAGCATCAGTAGACCACCAGAGCTTTTGTTAAAAAAGAAATCAAGGCAGCTGTTGCCTGTATTTTTGTATGGTGGATTTAAAAAAATGTAAACAAAATATCCTGAAACAACTATCATAAAGTCAAAGCCAGAGACAATCTTCTTTTCCCTTCCCTATCTGTGCTGAAAATACAGCATTCCCAATTAGAAGTAGGGTTATTTACGTAGGACATGGAATTGCTTATCAAATCAATTTGCATTCTGGGGAACAAATAGATGGATTATAGTATTATGTATACAACTTATTCCTGCTGTAGTGATCCATGAAATTGCAGTTAATTTTGCTGAAATGGAACATTATATATTTTAAGTGAAAGTGAAAGAAAATGAGAAGAAGGAGGTAAACCATAGGAACTGAATGTAGAATGCAAGATTAAATTATTAGTAAAAGCACTGCACTGCTGGGAACAGCATGAGCTGCCACATGAAGCCCCTGACCTGTTGACTTTCAGACACAATCAAGTGTCCTCCTTGCCGTAGTAAATTAGATGAATTAAGGGTACTGATGGTCCTGTCACATTGGACATTCCTGTCCTCAAGTCATGTATGTGAAAGTGAATTCCCACTGATACCAATTCCATGCAGTTCCTATTGGCTCTGACATGCCAGCAGCATGCATCTGCTCTGTGCAATGAAATAATTGCATTGTGATGCTTCAACAGTACAGCTGCGCATAATGATTTTCTTGGTTTTATACCGATGAGGTAAATTCAAGACTGTTTAGTGACTATATAAAAATCCAGGGGTTATGAGATTAAACTAAGGAAAACTCTAACTGTACCACAAGGATTTTAATTTCAATGGTTTTTTTCCCCCTCTCTCAGCAAAAGAAGGCTCGTGCTTCCACCTCCACTGCTTAACTTAAAAGTAGTATGTGGTTTAATACGATTTCAGAACAAATCAGAAAAGAGCAACTAACATTTGGTCACTCAGTTTGAACTAAGATGCTGTCACTATCTGAAATTGCTATTGCCCTTCACCTGAGTTTTGTTAACCAACAATACATGCAGTCCTACTCCATCCTATTTGTGAACTACAATATCCCAACTTCAAAATCCCTCTGAAAAGGAGTTTGAAAGCCCTGTACTCATCAGTGACAGAAGTAACAACCTGAATTACCATCTACAAACTGTCCATTGTGTCACTGCATTTAGCTCACCCCAGACTTAATTAGCGTGGTGTTATCAGATTCAGGGCTTGTGAAACTTAACAGAAACCAGGAATGAAAGAGGAAAAGTAAAAGAGGAAAAGTTACACAGAGAAGGAGATCTTAGTACTGAATTTTCAGGTTTACAGCTCCAAGAGAGGAGGGAACCAGAGGTCTCTCAGTGTCTGCAACCTGTCCCTTGAGGCATTTTGTTGCTTATGTTAATATCTTTGCTCAGCATGCCAAACTCAGGAAAAATCTGCCTTATCTTCCCTTTCCAGTGGTTTTAGACAGTATCAGAAGTAGTAATATGGCAAACAGGCATGAAGATAACTGAAACATAATTAGATGTTGTATCTCTAATATTATGCTGTATCCTAGGAGATCTATTATCAAAGGCTGCTCACCAACATTTAATTTCTTTTTCCTCCTACCAGACTTTCTTTCTACAAACTTCAGCCTAAATAACGAAAGCTTATATTTTAAAACTATACTTGCTAAAATTTTTAGTTGTTTTAAAATGAAAAAGCTTTCCATGCTAAGAAAAGTGGTATTTGTTAAAATAAACATTAAAAATCCACATAATGCAAAAAGTAAAAATAGTAGGTCAGTGGCTTTAGAAAAAAGGGGAAAATTGAAGTCTTTAGGAATAAAGTAATGGGTCTGTTATAGTACTCTTTTGTCACAAATAGGGTTGTATTATAGATGTTTAAATCTAGCAAAAATTTCTCTGTCTCAACCTGTTTTTCTGTTGTATTAGTCCCTATTTGATAAAGCTTGGTTTAACCAAAAGATTTAATTAAAAACTGGGATAGCAGGGCCTACTGATGGTCAGTCTTAAAATAGCTTAACAGAAAGTCCTCTGGGATCCCACAGCTAGCAAGACAAACTCTCGCTTTGGGTCAAGACCGAGGTGCCTGTGCAGAACTAGGAAGAAAGTATCAGTAGGGAATAACAAGTAATCAGTGTAATGGAGTTAGTGGTTTCATGTTCACTTATCTCTGTTTGCCAAATTTAGTGTATTTTTCCTTTTCTACTGTGAGATAGGATTAGGAGAAAAGCAAGAAAAGCAAGCAGGCCCACCTTAAAGGTACAAAGATAAATTTAGCAACACACATGTCAAAAACAGACTGTGCTGCCAAATTATCCAATTAAAAAAAACCAACCCAAAGTTAAATGTAGCAGCAATTTTAATTGAGGCAGCTTAAAAGTTACAATAATTTGCTGATAATGAATAATATATATATTGGTTCTAATAATACAAGAGCAATTGGACCGCGGGGTACCCTACCACAGGGCACGGTGCAGGACTTAATCTCCTGTCCCCCGTACAAAGCTAAAAATAGCCCGTTTGGACTTTTATATTGTTTGTCAACACCCCTTCCCACCTATTTTCGATTCGTAAGATTTATGTCACTGCCCTGATCTCCACCCATCACGACTTCTACTGCGCATGCTCCACCATCCCCTTTCCAGGGGTCTCCTCATCTTTGGGGGTCGTTTGAAGAAGGCTCAGAGAGTCTACCTCACTGTTCGCTTCATGACCCTTGAGTTACACATGCGTATTAAGTTGAGATTATATAATTCTATACCATATTTGCATATCCGCCTAATTCCATGTTACACTAAGCCTATAAATTTATTTTAATTAACATTTCTTTGGATTTCCCCCAGAACTTTCCCATCTTCAGATAAATTTAGCTCTCCTTATCTCGGTTCTTTCCTGTCTTCCTGGTCTTCATTTAAACATCTGGTGATGAGAGGGGAACCTTCCCCCTCCCTGTCCTCAAAGTTACATTTTAACTAATATTTTAAAATATTGATTACTGTTTCAATTTTATCAGCAGGAATCATATCCATTTATCACATTAAAAGAAGAAAATGAAAATCAAAATGAAACTTTCAAAACACTTTCCCACAAACAACATAAAGAGACAAAACCTGTGATTTTCAGTCAGTTTCACCATTTAAAAATAATCTTTCATCAGTTCTTTAGGGAGAGAAGTCTCTCTTAGCTTACCATGGAATTTTCCCCACTGACAACCTAGAACATTTAGCTTGTGGGTTTTAACTGTCATAAAAACAGCCACCCAGGGAAAAAACCTGCTTCTGTGAAATCCCTCCCATTAGCAGCTTTCCCAACACTGCATATGGGTCATGTGACTCATGCATACTGGCATGTCACTTTTTAAAGATGAACAGCTCCAAAGGCAAAGGACTCTTCATCTCAGGGAACAGAGATATCTTCTCACTTCTTCACTGACGCAGAGGGCTTCTCATCTCTCTCTGTTCAAGCATCTCATGGGATCACAAGAATCACAACTATTTCACTCAGTCCATCACAGATATCTTTGCTCAAAATCCACAAATCTAAACCACCATCTCCCCAAATGCATACTTTCCCCATGATTTAAAGGGATAATCTACATATAGAGTTCATTACCATGGCTCAATAAAAGAAGTCCAGCCTAAAATGACAAACTCCTCAATCTCTTCTCTCAATAGTCTTTTCACTCTCCCTTCACTGTCTGTCCATGCTGTATCTTCTTACAGTTCAATCACTTTGTCCTTTTCCTCTCTCTCAGGGATGGGTTAGAGCTCCAGAGTTTCATTTTGTGCTAAGAAAGAGTTAATTTTCTTTTGCCCAGGCCTGTGGTGGTCATGTGATCTCTGCAGTCGCTAGGATTTCCAAGCCATGCCGATGGGGGAGGCTCCGAAACAGCAGCCAAGAACTTAATAGTTAAGTAGGCTGATGGATGCCTCCCCCTCCATCCCTCGGTGACAGTTGGGGCAGGCCCGGCCTAACCAAGCCCAAAGCTGCTATCAGGGGCCTGGAGGACATTTTTTCCAGCTTGGCCGGATCGGGGCAGGCTTTAAAATTAGCTGATGTTAAGCTGCAACCTCCCCCACCGGGAGCCGATGGGGCCTGGGGCATGGCCAGGCCANAGTCGCTAGGATTTCCAAGCCATGCCGATGGGGGAGGCTCCGAAACAGCAGCCAAGAACTTAATAGTTAAGTAGGCTGATGGATGCCTCCCCCTCCATCCCTCGGTGACAGTTGGGGCAGGCCCGGCCTAACCAAGCCCAAAGCTGCTATCAGGGGCCTGGAGGACATTTTTTCCAGCTTGGCCGGATCGGGGCAGGCTTTAAAATTAGCTGATGTTAAGCTGCAACCTCCCCCACCGGGAGCCGATGGGGCCTGGGGCATGGCCAGGCCAGGCCGGTTTCCCCCCCAACAGGGAGGGGCGGTGGGGCCTGGCTAGCCTGAGCAGCTCCACAGATCGGCTGCAGGGACCGGTTGTTGCTTCTCCGGCTGGAAGGGAAAGGGCTGTTTCCCAGGATCTTCCGATATTTAACCCTGTAGGTTCACAGAAGTGTATCCCATTTTAATTGGTTTGTCAAGTTATAACTTCCTGAAAAATCACTTCCTGGCCAAACCAACACATGGAATCTTGTTCAAACTGTGCAATAGCACTGGGACTGAAAAGTACTAGAAGAACACACATACTGTAGAAACCATATTAAATGTTCTGAAAAGGTGGGTAAAGATCAATAGAGTGGTTGCAGCAGATTTATAACACAGCTTTCTTTATGCTTTATTCCAGACAGATGTCTTACATAATTCAGACTACTGGTGTTCACACAAACTGTACAGGATATACAGGTAAAAAGAGAAATTAATTCTTTGGGTTCTGGGCAGGATTCAAAAAAGTCATCCACTTTCCAGACAGGTCACTACTTTCAGAATAAAATGTCAGATAATATTCACTGTGGAGTAACATGGGAATAGGATGTCTGTGTTAATAACATGCTAGTGTTAGCTAAATCAGTATGGCTCTGCACCACAAAACAAAGAGAAATTGCCCACTTGTAGAATATTTTCAGTTATTTTTGTGTGGCTTTTGCATAAATTGGATACAACAGTAGTCTAAAAACCATCAAGGCTATTTACTAATGAGTAAATAATTCTACATAACATTTAAACCATAAAATGGAAGGAGAAGCTTATGAATACTTAGTAGTAACAGGAGTTAGTTTTGTTTGGATAATCTTCTCAGATGCTGCAAATTTCACTTGAGCTGAAGTTGCAGTAGGAAACTTCACAAAATACTCCAGTCTTTAATATCAGAAAAAAATTACTCAGAATTTTTGCCTTGATTTTCTAAGACTGAAATGCCAGCTATTGAATACGAAGTTACAGGACATAACTATTCAAGTTGACATACCATCCAAACCCACCAAAGTCACTCTGTACAGCATTTAGTCTATTTCTGCACTTTTGATCCTGACCCATCAGTCCTAAATATTTTTGTAGTTTAGATGCAGTCAGTGTAACATAAAGGTTATAGTGTTGTCTAGTTTCATCAAGAGGAAAACAGAAGTGCTGCAATTTTTGGACAGGGTGAAAACAAATCTTTTGTGATGTGACAAACTCATTTCAAACAGAAGATTCTATCTGTTTTTATTGGTAGGGGTGTATGGTTTACTTGCTGCATCTATTGTGAACAGAAGTATATGAAGTCCTTGCTGGGCCTTGCTCTGCAGTAACATCTAAGATTTATCTGTGTCGCAAATCCAGGTGCAGGAAAGCAGGAGGCAGCTCCATGTTTGTGTCAGCTGCAGCGTATGGTCACCAGTTGGCTGGCATGCTGTGTTTAGGCGTTGTGAGGTCTTCAAACATTGCTTAATGTTTCCATACCATATGTACGGTAATATATAATCACCATGAGAGTAGAGTCTAATGTTTCAGCAAATTTATCTGTTGGCTGATGAGAAACTAACACTAAAAATGCTATTTGTTATTAATCTCTCTCTTTTTTTTTTTTTTTTTAAACCAAGGCAGAGAAAACCAGTATAATCTCCAGGTTTTCTGCATTCTGCCTCCCCAAGTTGCTTTCTTCTCACCAGACATGAGCTGTAACTTTCTCCCTATTCCAGAAAAGAAACATTTTCACACAAGTAGTTTCAGCTGATCTGTTTCTCAAACATTTGGAACACTGTGTAGCTCCTAACAGAAGAAACGTCAGAAATGTGTTTTCGATGGGAGATTAAATCATCCTGATATAAAAGAAATTCCTAACATCTTATGTCCTTTTTTTGTTGTTGTTGTTGCATTTCAATAGTTTCATATTGTAATGTTAACTTCAAATACACTTGCCTGGGAATAACCATAATCTTAGAAATTATTAGAATTTTTTTGCTCACACTGAATTGTGTTTGCAGTTAACTGTGGAAAAACAAAAACTAAGAAACTGAAGAATCAGGAAGCCTCCAGTGTATGCTCCACATTGCCTTTAAGAATATGTGTATCTCACTCATACCCCTCTGACATTTTTCTTTCCGAAGCAAATTGATGCTGAAAGACACATCTATGCTCATCTCAACATAGTAAAGAAAGGTTTCCTTTTTTCCCCATTGTGATTACTATGACTATGTGGAATAATCCAAATATATTAAAATTTCTGAAGGGAATCATCCCATTCCTTCCTCTCAGCCCCAGCTGTGCACCTGTGCAGGAGGTTCTGCTAATGCATTGCCAGTGGAGAACCTAATAACCTTTAGAAGAATGAATTGGGTTTTTTCCCATGGTGTCAATCTCATGGTTGAAATTCTACGGAAAGCTGCAAAGGAATCCATGTTGGGGAAGAGGAGAGGAGAAGGGAAGTTGTGAGATTGTCCACTTCAACAACTGTATAAAATTGAGTGCATTTAGCTGTAGTGCTAAATGCATTACGATGATAAGTGCACCCTTTTGTACAGCTCTGGCACTGACAAGACACTTTAAAGTGTTTGTAAATGACATTGTCTTTGCATGAACTCTAAGAATATTTTACATTGCCAGATCTGTGTTAAAAACAGTGCAAATTAGAAGCAGACCACATACATGCACCGTTGATTTCAGTTATCCAGATCTTCCTCTGAGCAATTATTTCTATGGAAAATGTGCAGGAGAATAACAATTCTAATCTAGAACTCAGAAGTCCTAGAAGGTGGTGAATTTAAACTTTTTTATCAGTGGACTCCTAACGATTGCACAGTTAAGTTGCAGTCTTTTGCCATAGAAGATCCCGTAGAAGCAGATGATGCAATTGGTAGATGTACCTTGAAAATATGGATGAAAGACAGAGAAACCCTTATTAGAGTAAGTTAATAGGGCTAGTAAAAGTTGCATCAATCTTCTTCAATGTTCTACAGCAGTCTCAATATGGATGTACAAGTCCTTCATAAAAATCTCACGTAACCATATTTAACGTGGTTACAAGGTCATTCTCCCTGTAGGTAACATAAATAATGACATATGCTCAGATCACAGTGCATGACAACTGTCTCCTTCAGAGCAATGCGCAAAATGTGGTCAGCTCACTCAGCAAACCCAATGACTGAAAGCTTTTACAGAGATAATGCTTGTATACAACCTTAGCAATGTATGGTTAAAAGCTGAAGGAAAACACAAAATGGGAAAATTTTATTTAAATAACATGATTTTTGTCCCATTTTCAAGTATTAGTAATTCTGCTTTAAACTCTAAGTGGAATAATAAACAGAACAGGTTTTTTCCCTTTTGTGTATTAGCTATATCTGTAGTTTATCAATCTAAAGGGCTTAACTTCCTGCAACATGGGTGTTATCATCTTCACTGCATATAAGTTTTCTTACTTTTCATAAAATGACCACATGAAGACAAAGCTCAAAACAGTCTCACATTTGATTAGAAGGATCTTGGCTTTTTAAGACTGGCTACCATCAGAGATCCCCAGAAAGGGCTAGCTGAAAATCCATTTATGGCATTGCCTTTACTCAAAACACAAGAAGAAAGGTTTTCCCCGACAAGCAGAATTATATAACCGTCTCCATCTGTATTTGGGGGGAGTCTCTCATCAGCTTCTCTCCTTTGGCTATGAATTGTACCAACAGCCCTCCTTTAGTGCCTTGTAACCCTGAAAGAAGATAGGCTGGTTTTATGGTTGAGTCACTGCACTGAATGCAGACCTGCTTTATTATTTGTATCACAGATTTCCTGTGTAGTTTTAAATAAATAATCTCTTTATTCCTCCAATGATAAAACAAGGCTTAAATCTCTCAAACCCATAAGGACATTCTGAAGATCAGCTGATTAGTCTCTGTGAGATACTCTGATATTAGTGAAGAGAAACATCAAAAAAGCTGGCAAATACATAGTGATCTTTGATTTCTGGTCTTCCACAGGTTTTGTTAAAAAAAAACAAACCCAAACCCTTCCACTTAAATCTCAGCTGGATGACTGTTCTTTTTTCACTCAGCATCTCTCACATTACTTCCCTAAGGTAGAGTCCATTTTCTTCCCTTCTCCTTTTTGGAGCTCCTTACCATTTGCCAGTTTAGTACAACATACGCTTTCCAAACATATTTATTTGCTGCTTTTTCTCCTCACACTTCCAAGTGTCTTAAAAATGCATATATATAAAAGACTTCAAACAAGGAAATAAGACTGCTGCAGGGATACTGTAGGAATGCACCCCCACACCTGAGGAGGTGCTTCTATATAAGGAAAAAAGTTTTACCTCTGAACATGTAAGTAAGTTAAACTAGAATTCTCCATAGCCTTCTCATTGTAATTGGCTCAGTGCCAGCACAGGGGAACTGGTTGGGTCTTTGGGATGCTTCTCAAAACCTGTAGCTGTTTCCTATTGGCAATTTGCCAAAAGAACCTTCCTGGGTCATTCAGTAGTTAAGGATGAGCACAGAGGTGCTCTGGGCTTTTTAGGGTGTCTTAGCAAGATGTCAGAGGTTTCTCTGATACCTGTGCTTGGCTTTTCTTTTGTTTCTGTATCATTTGTTATTGTGTCTTTATTAAAACCTTTACTTTATAAAACGCCCCTGGAGAGCCATCTTGCAATTATTTTAAGCCATTCTGAGAAGTGCAGGACACCCTCCAAGACTGATACATTTACAGGTGGCTCATAACACTCTGACCACGTGTTAAACTGTATCAGGATACCACATAGCAAACAGACAAACAAACTGTTAAATAATTAGCTATCTGGTCCCTTCATTATCATATCCGAGCACCCACCATGGGAAGTCTTGGAGAAGAAATAGCAAAAATTCTGTAGAAACTTGAGGGAGGAACTTTTAATTGTGTATAATGTAATATTATCAGGGTCCTAAAGTTAATCACCTATTCTTTGAAGTTTAATTTGGGATTATTAGCCACTCAAAGTATTACGTATTTTGGGGTTTATGTCTCATCCATAGTTGATTCCAAGGTCAGCATCTTCTATGAATGTTGGTATAGTAGAAACTCAGAGAAGTTGTCTGCATACTAAATTGTCATAACCCATTGCAGCAAAGTTTAGCTTGGAGACTCCTAGTTTAGAATTAACAAGGAAGGCATGCTCCTAATAGGCTAACTGAAATATGGTGATAAGAATCCAAAATAGGTGCACATACAGCCTATGTCAGCCTATATCCCCACTGCTATACACCTCTGCTTAACTCAGTTCTGCAGTGCAGAAGTATACAAGGACTTCCTGCCTTCCCTAGGAAAGACACTATGACTCAGAATACTGTCTGTATTCTGTATGGAAAAAAACTATTAAAAGCTTTCATGTAGCCAACAAAAGAATGTGCATACACTAAACAACACCAACATCTTTTCATTTTCCTTCTTTTTTTCACATTTGTCTTATGAATAAAGATTTTTCTCAGGAAATTTCATCCTTAAAATTAAATTTTCAGCTGTTCCCTACTCTCTTGTTTTGCTCCATGTATTACGAAGCACATGTGTCTGACGTAATGCTGCAATAGCATTAATTTTAAAGTAGTACCTAGAAGTGGAGGAGGAGGGCCTGATCCTGGTTTGCTGAGTGTATAATTTTTACACAAATGAGCAAACTAACACAGTTTCTTATATTCATGTCTCCCTGTTCAAAAAGGAAACAGGTTGCAGACACTGGGGATATAAACAGGCAGCAGGTAAGAACAGGAGGGCCAAGCTGAGCTGTGAATCTGTCTGGCTTTGTCTATTACTGTAAAGAGCTATAAAATCTGTTAGTATTCAACTCCAGCCACTGGCTGTTGGCATTGAAGTTAATGGACCAAATGATGCTTCAAAGGCATTTTTCTCCCTGATTAATTCCAGGAAATTTAACATCTGTGTAAAAAAATCACCCCTTCCCTCCAGTGATTAATAAAATATTTCTCTGCAGAACATTTTCCAGAACAGCATCTCTGTCATATCAAAATCAGCTTTTTCCAGCAACAAAGCTGGATAAAAGCACCCAGAAGCTCAGGCCAGACAAGTTCTCTGAAAATGCGAAATCGTCAGAGACCTATTTTATAAGTAACACTGATGTACTTAGAAGGGAAGAGCTGATAGATATCTAACAGATTTATTTAATCATTGTTCTATTCCCCCACCTTCCAAGTAATTAACTAACAGATATCAAACCGATGGTATTAGCAGTTAAATACTTCAAATAAGGATGTTTCTCATGTTTCTTGTGGAACCCAAACAACTGAAATGAAGGTAGTGATTTCATTTGTCATCTTTTCCCTCTGGTGTAAATGCAGTAAGAACAAAAACTTAAGCACATCTTCATGAATGACTACCATAATACTGAATATGAGGGACCAAGGTAGTTTCCTGCCTGACTTCCACTGACAACAATCAAACATGTATTGCAAAAGTTGTACAAAATTACCATTTAAAATTTATGGTCAAGATAAAACTCTGTAGTCTGAGCATTAATACTTTATCCAAGTCCTCTGTTGCTCCCTTGTTGGAACTGCAAAGAATGATGTGCCACTCAGAATACTTCAGTGTAGGTTTTACTGAGACATTGTGGTATCTTGGACTAGAGCTCATTTTCTTTCACACTGTAAAACTGCACTCTCAGATCCCAGTGAGACACTCATTTTGAATTGTGCCCTGTACTCACTCATGTTTAGTACTGTCTGACATCATGGGTAATCCTGTTTAAATTGACCAGGTGCTACCTAATATGAATAAAATACCACAATTTGACTCAGCAACATAAACAAGGCATTAGTCAAGTTGACTAATCTGGCATGTGGTTACCAGTCAGCAGAGCTGAAGCCTTTGAGAAAGTAAAATGCTCTCTAATTTTCAGAATTACATTTAATAATAGTGAATGAATGCTTAATAATATATAGCTATAAAATTGTATTAGTATTCTAGGGAAAAAACTCTACCTCCTTCATGCTGCATTGGATGCCTGAGTTCTAGTTTCTGCACAAGACTATTTTTAAACTAGTTAATTAGTATCTAGTTATCAGTGTCTCACATCTGTCACGTGTGAGAAATATTTCCCCTATTTAAAATGTTCAATTTAGAAGGTGTTTTATACAGAAATGTGCCATCCATGTTACTCAAGGTATGTGCATAATAACAGAGTGCTGAAAGACTTCAAAGCATTGAAGAACCAACAGTCATCACGTAAGGCAAACATGCCTGTGTTCCTCCCTTGATGTCAGAAGTAGGGAAGGACACTGGTATGACCTATATTGAAAGTAGCAAACTGAAAAAAAAATCTATGAAATTATCAAGCAGCTATTCATTCCTTAGAGTTTTTACTCTAAGGAGTAAAATACAGACCATGGCTGGATCCGAATTCAGACATTGAGTAAATGAGATTTTCAGTCATTGAATTGCAGAGCAGCAGGAGAATAAAAAAAAGGGGAAGAAAGTTCAAGCCCAAAAGATTTTTATCTGTCCTGAGATAAACACTTTTTAAACAAATTGTAACTGTTTATAGCTCTATGCTGTATGACTCTGAGGACATATTTTCTGTGCACTCAGGAGGGTAGGAATAGGTTCCGAAATATTTTACAACATCTTATGAGGAAATAGAGGGCAAGCTCATATCTGTATTATTCCTACCAGCCTGTGATGATCATTTCAATAGGCTTTGTGAAAAGCTGCTGTAACTGATTTACAACTTTCTTGAATACAAATATTTTCCTATAAATTGTGTCTCCTGCATTTCAAAGAGGTTTGGTAATGATTTTTTTTGTTTGTCCTAAAAACATTATTGTATTATAGCAATATCCCACCATATACTTGCCAAGTTTCTTATTAGTATCAGCAGCATCCAACACAATCTAACTCTATCCTCTGCTCAGCAAGCTGCCTTCTCAGTGGATGATGAAACTTGGCATGGATAAAGAGTAAATCTTATTAGTGATGTCCACACGTGCTGTGCAAGGACTCGTACATGATCTATAGTGCAGACTGATTACAAAAGGGGATTTTGGAAAGGTTTCACCTCTATGGTTGCTCAGTCAGCATGGTTGCTCAAAGCTTCCACATCTCTCTTTTTTAGTGGTTTGTGATAAAATCTGCTTCAGTCCATCTTGACTTCCATGCACAGGCTGCAGGAATTTAGGAAAGCAGAGCTTTCCTTTTTCTAGTTTTTCATACTATGGGATACTAATATTTAGGATTTAGAAAGTACTTTACTGTTTCAACTCACTGTCTAATTAAATATCGCTGTGTGATACTAAGTCCCCTAAAAATATAGCAGTTGTTCAGGCACAGTACTGCACAGTGATATCTATGTTTTGCATTTTTGTTCTAAAAATAGGAAATTGCTTTGATTTCTCACAGTGTGATAGCAGCAGGGAAATGCTGGCTTTTTGACAATAATGACATTAAGTAGTACTCTTCCTGAGCTTGGGGGCCAAGCTCTTATTGATGGGAGCACTACTGCAAGGCAACATAAAGAGGTCCTTATGTGTTTGAATGCTATCAGGGAGTTTCATTCCCAGTTCTGCATTCTGCACCAAGTTCCCCAGCTGCCTAAACTGCTTGCAGGCTCCCGAGCTCCATCTGGAACCAAATGCAGAAATTCTTCTTGTAAGGAGAGTCTGATCCCATTTCAGATATGACTGTGGGCCATGCCTAGAATAGCCCATTCTAATGTGTCCTGACAGTCCTTCCGGGTGTGGCTCAGAGCATGCATGAAATGCTGTCAGCAACAAACTGGTTGGTTTGTTTACTTGCTGGTAAACAAAATATCAGCCTTCACGTTGTATGGGGCTCTGCCACAGAATCACAAAATGGCTGAGTTTGGAAGAGACCTCTGGAAGACCATCTAGTTTAAACCTATGTTCAAGCAGGGCCACCTAGAGCTGACTGCGCAGGATCATATTCAGATGGCTTCTGAATATCTCCAAGGGGGAAGATTCTACAACCTTCCTGGGCAAATGTGTGTCAGCTTGGTCACACTCAAAGTAAAAGAGTGTTTTCTGAAGCTCAGATGGAGCTTCCTGTATTTCAGTTTGTGCCTATTGCCTTTGGTCCTGGCAGTTAAAGGAGATGGAGTAGCCTGCAGGGAGTCAACTAGGTGGAAGCCAATCCATGTATTTCATTCCAGTGTATATTACATTCCAGTAATACCATTGCAACTGCAGTGTGTGGCACAGGACCATCCTTCACAAAATCTTGAGTTCATTTCAGGGAAAGAAAGATGAGAGTGTTGCAGCTGAAGTGTCTTCAGCTGATGACATAAAATATATCAGTCACCTCCAGATGCAAGGTTTGGCATCTGCCACATTTCCTATATCAAAGGTGTGAAGAATTACCTTCAGTCAACTTGACAAGATATTTTCTTCCAAAATTTAGCCTTCAAAACTCATAAGTCTCAGCAACAAGTGTTGCATGATGACAGAAGTAAGGCTGCAGCAAAGCCAGTGCTGCTGTGCTTTTACTGCCGCCAGGCCTGTGGCATCAAAACTTGTGCTATTAGGAACATGCAGCCATAAATGCACCTTGCCACGGCTCATGGATAAACTTCCAGAAAAGCAATGGGATAAACAATGCAATTGTAGGGTTGCTAGGCCATAAAGAGAGGAGGAGACAGAAGCAAAACCTTACTCGGGCACAGTGCTGATAATTGCGTCCACTTACGGAGAGAATCTAGCACACATGGGTTCAGATTTTTGACCCCCAACAAACAAAGTAGCTCTGTTGAGATTAACACAGTGCTGCTTCATATTGGAGGAGGATCTCCCTATTGCATAAACCACCCTTCAGAAATACAGGCTCTTATTTTTTTTGGCTGACTCCTGCCCCAAATACAACTGTTGTTTTAGCAGAGTCCTGCCTATCCCTCTGGGGAGCTGCATGGTCCTATGACCACTGAAGAGCACATTACTGCTGCAGTAGGAAAAGAAAGATGTAAAGGAAAATTTGAAAGTTTCTACGAAACAAAAATCCATATCCTAAACCTGCTGATTAAAGACAAACCATAACCACTATTTAAACCACCTTGCTTATAGTTAAATTACAGCACACCAGTGTTTTATCCCTGGCAAGTGTGAGTGAGAATTCTATACTGTGGAATTTTATAAGACATAACCAGAGTGAGGAAAATAGCTCAGCTCAATAAATGTATGAAAATAACTACAGCAGGAAACAACCATTAATAAAGTTCAGTTAGAAACACATCTCCCAGATTACTTGAGGTTTCTTCTCTTTCCATTTTCTTGTTAGTTTTTGGAAATATAACCATCTTTTTTCAAACCTTCACACAAACAAAACTCTTCCTCGGACCAGTGATTCTTACATTGCTCAAGACCAAGTGTCAGTGTCTGCTCTGATGAGATGAAATTATGTCAAGGAAGATGAAGTCCAAATCTCCAGGAGATAAATCACCCACTACACTTCAATATAGGAACAGGTTTCTGAGCATATTGTCAAAATGACATCATTCAGAGAATATAAGAATAATGGCACAAAATTAGACCAAAGGTTCCCCTAGCTCAGTATCCTCCGTTCAGCAGTAGGAAAACATAAGTACTATTTTAGGAAGGACTATGAAAAGCAGGAAAAATTCTGAGTGATCTTTTCCTGAAATAATCTTGTAGCTTCAAGCCGGGTAATAGCTTTAAAGAATTGACATAAGGGATGCATGTAGAGCATCATATTCAGTAGCCACAAATGTATTTCTCCTCTGAATTTGTTCAGGCTGGTTTTGACATCCCTTCTGATTTTGGCCACCTCAAAACCTGGTGGTGCTGAGTTTTAGTTATGTACTGTGCTGTTTTGAGTTTGTATTAAAGCAAATTTATTGTAGCGTATAAATTCACTGGGTGTCCTTTACTTCCTGTGTTGCAAGAAATAATGAGTAGTTATTTCCTATTCACTTTCTGTGCTCCACATATCTTCTACAGATCCAGATAACATCTTCTGCTTTTTTTTTTTTTTTGCCAAGCTAATGAAACCATTCAGTACTTTCTCATGTATAAACCACTCTATAACTTAAATCACACTTGCACACCTTCTCTGCAGTCTTTCTAGGTCTTTGTAGTAGTCGAGGTTGAAAATGCACCAGGAATTTGTGAGTAGTATGATGATAATTTCTGTCCTATTTTCTTTACTTAGTAACTCTTAAAATTCCCTTTGACTTTTTCATCTCTGTGCAACACTGAGCTGATGTTTTGTAAAGTGGACAACTAGAGATTAACACTATTATTAGACTAAGTATTATGAGCAAAGGAAAAGGTGGAAGATTAGAGAGGAAAAAGAAACCACGGTGGGAAAGGTGTCAACAGAAGAGATTATTAAAACAGAAAGTAACAGGAAGAACATTTTGGACAAATTATTTCCACAACATTGTATCTTTAAATACCTGGTGGTGTGACTAATTAGCTGTTGTTACTTCTGTAATGAGGTTAAATTTTTTTTGATGTTTAATGAATGAAAAGAAATCTGAAGTATATTTTACTGGGAAAGCGATATACAAGCAATGCAGAGCATGAGTGAGCAAAATCATAATGTTTTCTAAACTACCAACACCAAATGTGAAATACGCATTTTTTAAATATTTCAGCGATGCTCATTAATTTAGTGTAAAATCCCCCACTTCCCCAGTGCAGGTCTTAGGAGACAAATTGAGAAACAAAGCCAAAAAAAACTCCCCAACCAACCAACCAACCAAAAATCAACAAATAAAACCAACCAACACATGCAAAACAAATATTTCAGCCTAAGCATTAAGCTTTGAAAGAATACATTTCAACCACACAGTGCTGGACCTACAGCATCACCCATGCAGATGCTGAATTTTGAAGCAGATCAGCCCTTTTTCCTTACTGTCTGGAAAATGCCTTTGCTTTCTTGCTGGAATCTTCAAAAGTAAATGGCTTGAGGGTCTCTCTGTTGATCATTGCCAGTGCTCAGATTTTTCTCATATGAATCTAACACTCTTATTCTCCTTGCTGTCTTGTGTAAATTCTAAAATATCTTCTTAGGAAATCTGAAAATAGTCTCCACACTAGTAGAGTAGCAGAGAAGGCTATTTTGCCACAAATGTGGAATTAGCCTTTACAGGTTCATAGCTATTTTGTGGATACCAGACATCTCAGAACACACATGATGTGCCGTTTATAGGGAACACAGATATGTAAAGAAAACCGAATTTGAACCTCTTCTTGTCAAGCCTGTTGGGGATGAGACAAGATGCAGTGGAGAAATAGGAAGGCTTCAGAAAGAAGAACAGTAATAAGGCTGGGAAGATGTTGGAATGAGAAAGAAATGCAAACACTGACCAGGCAACTTCAGAAAGGGATTTTCCATAGACACACACAAGTTTAAGCAAAACCAAACTACAGTGCTGAACTCAAACAATTCAAATGCTGCCCAGTGCATCAGTCTAAATGAAGGCAATGCTACTTGATGGATGACAGTGGACTCCCCAACTCTTGACAGCTGTGGAGAGGAGAACTGAAATTGCAAGAAGATGTCCTTCTGAATATGGGACTTATCACTTGTTTACTTTTGTAGCTGGCTTTGCAGTTTCTGCATACTTTAAAAACCTAGGAATTCTTTTGCTGACTTCTAAGAATTCATCAGGTCAGAGGGAAAAGTCAGAAGTTTGGACATAAAATCTAGAATTAAGCAGCTACAAATGTGCAGCAAATGAAAACATTAGACATTGGGCAAAATGTTATCTAAAAATATCTACTACCTATAATTTTGTAATTTTATCAGTTCTTTCAATTGCAAACACTGTTAATTTATCTTATTTAGCATTTCATAAAAGTTGCAGTCTCCTTTGGTTTTGTTCCCATCCAGCAGATCCTGACAGAATAGAGCATGGCCACTGGAATAATATGTCTGTCAAGTGTAGCCTGATTCTCATTTAGAAACAAAACAAAATAGCAAGCCATTGTCTTAATTTGGAATGAAACCTAAGCAAATAATTTCAGAGACTCAAGAATGATTTTTCAGGTTTTCCACTCATTTTTTTTTATTTCCACTCTTTTTTTTTTTTTTTTTTNTTTTAAATTTCAAAGTTCTTTGTTTTCTTTTCAGTGCGAAACAAAACACAGAAATACTGGAACTAATCCCCCTCATCCCCCAGTAATTCTGGTCTACTTTTTCAAGGCTAAGAGGAAGGGGCAAAACAGAGATCAGCCAAACTTTTAGATGCTTTCATGAATTAAACTACCAAGATTTTAAATTTGTGCGAGAGCAGCGTGAAAGAATTTGGACTTCTCTGATATCCTCTTTCTTTGTTGTGACAAAAAGGAGCAGACAAGGATCTGATCTATTCTTTTTTGGTTTTTGTCAGCTTTTCTTCTTGTTGTTATATTGTCTTGAAGAAAGATAAACAAAGGCAAGACGAGTATGAATTTCAGGGCACTTCCTGAAGAGCCTTGTGTCCAAACTTGCATCCTGTTCATCATCAAGAAATTGCTTTCTACTTCTACGTGTTTGTGTCTGTTAATCCACCCACATTGCAGTCCTATAAGATCATCCACATTTATGTCACTCAAAATTCTACTGCTTCCAGTTATATGTCAATCACAGTTACTTTCTGTCTACTCTGGGTGGCTGTCAATCTGTTACCAGGGCAGAATCACTTTCACTTACTCTGAGAATTTATGCCTTTTGTCATGACTGTAGAACAGAGGTCTGGGTTGGAAGGGTCTTTGCCCTGACATACTCAAGGGTTATTTACCATTGGTTCAATTGTATTTTATTTCTCATCATCCCCCTTTAAAGCAAGTTACTTTTATTGTAGCATAGGGGGAAAAAAAAGCCTTCTTTCCCTGTTCAATTGCTGTCAGCAGTGCACTGATAAACCCAATCTATTTAAACAATTGGTGGCTTGCTGTAGATTTTAAGTCTTTTCTGTAAATGGAGATAAACATCTCGAATACTACATGCTTGGATACTAGTTGTATGTGTACACAAGCAAAGAAACCTGATATCAATTTCTGTTTCTACTTTTAAAAATCAAACCAACTCCAGGGGGCAGTTTACTAGAATTTCACTTTATGAGAACAGACACAAATTGACTGACTTCACTGGGTCACTACCCCCTCACTCACATGAAGACTTGGCCTACAGTTTCGACAGAGTTAAGAGATATCAGACCTGTCTCTGCATGACTTCAGATATACTTCACTGACATGTGATTAAGCTTCCTTATCAGGTATGAATTTCCTGATAAAGACTATATTCCCTTCCTTAGCTACTGGAGATGCTGATGTCTCTGTGTGATTACACAATGTCTTCTCCCACTCCAGATATGTCTAGCCCTTTCATAGCCTATTACACAATAGTTTGATGCAGCTCATTTAATTAAATTCTAAGGGGCTTTAATACAAAAGATATGATAAAACACAAGACATTAATTAGAAGCACTATCAACAGCAGTAAAACTGTCAACTGGATCAAAGACAGCCATCTTTTAACCCCCTCAGCTTTTCAATAACAGCCATGGAAAAGCATTACAAATATTCTAATTTTTTTAGAATTTTTTTTTAAGCATGAAAGATGCCCTTTAGTTGATCAGGCCTACTAAATAGGTCCTCTTTTTGTTTTAAAGGTGATCAGAGAAGCCTGTGAGTGGTCACTGAAGGGTGCTGTCTTCTTGCTCTAACAACACAAAGGAGAATCAGCTGGTGTTGCAGTAGAAGCATTGGTGATATTACTACATGCTGGAGGGGAAACATCCTACTCCTCCTGAGCCCTTGTTGCAGAGGAGAGAAAGAAACAGTCAATATTTGTATCTCATCATCTGAATTTCTCATGGCTACACATGCAATCATCTCCTGTCTTAGGCATATTACAAACGTTGGCACTTGGGCCAACTGGTTCATTACACACCAATACCAGTCAAATATATTGCAATTTGCAAGTACCTTGCCCTTCTTCCTCCTCTCACAACTTAAAATGGATGAAATGATATCCTTATAACAATCAGAGTGACTTGTGTATGAACATTCATTGGGTCATCATTTCTGTATTTCTTTCTCATCATAGTGTTTAGTGAAGTTGAGCAGAATGCTTCCACTCCCACAAAATCATCAAACTGTTTTGCCTGAAGCTCTGCAGATGAAAGGCCACTGGTGGTTAACAATGCTGTCAGTGGTGCCTGGAGCAAATAGACCTCTTTGCTTGCCCATAGGCATCTTCTACCTTAACACTTTCCAGCTTCTCATGTTCAAAAGCTTATCACCACATTACGTATTACAAAGTAGAAAACAATTCATGAAGTATGGTTCATGAAACTCAGCCTCTAGAGACATCCAGTACACCACAGGGGGTATTTCCAAAGATAATGAAGACTGGAATGATGTGGAGCAGGGGAACTTTTTTGGAAGCAGTCATAGGGAGAGAGGAATACAGGACAGAAAAATAGAATCAAGGATCAGAGCCAACTAACATGGAAGGGGATTTAAGGCCAGGACGTCTAAAAGGAAAATTCTTACGTTTACTGAGAATAAATTTTTGTTAATATTTTTAAGATCAATTTTGCAGAGTGTTAGCATAATGGAAGCCGTCCCTGAAACTGAGTTTTCTGTATATGGATTTCTAGCAGCTGACAGGAGCTTTAAATATCTTTTTATGTAGGAGCAGTTCAACTTCTCCCCAATATGTTCTGTTCTTTCCTTCCTTCTTCTTCACTGGGAAATCACTCATCTTCTTTGAGGACAGTCCACCTCTGCCTTCTGCTGCCATATCTCCTGCTCCTCCAATCAAAGTCCTCTGCAACATCACCGCTGATGTCACCAGCAGATGGCTTTGACAATAAATTAAGGCATGGGGTTAAAGAAGTATTTGTAGTGGGAACTAGTCAACTATCAAGAGACCAGGAGCCTATTTTCATGGCAAAATGAATGCTTGTTTCCTTAGAGATGAAAAATGAGGAGGAGTCAGATGAAGGAAATCTCAGTGATTAGAAAGTGAATTGCATTTACATTTTTTTTATGCATTCAGTGAGATTTCAGTAGCTGTTTACATTCATAATGATGACATGGAATTGATGATATGAAACTGAAGGCTTAGCTTAGCTGTAAAATTGGTTTTAGGTGTGCATACAGGAAATTTATACAGAAGAAAAAAATCCTATTGAATTTTATTCCTTTCCTCTGACTATAAAAACATAGGAGAATGTGTTACTATTAATTGTGCATATAAAGCAGGCTGTAAATTTCTTTCCAAAAAGTCTGTGAAAAAACTGTGGGTGGAGGTGGTGGTGCTGCAATGACAAAAAGTTCATTTTTACTCCTGTTAATGCAATAAGTCACCACAAAAGCTGCTGCAGTAAAAACCAGTTAAAGAACCAAAAGAATGGGAAAAGCAGAACTATACACAGCACTGCAGTCTCCTTGCATTTATCCCGAATAGTGAAATAATCTATCATATTAGAAAGCCTTCAATAAATTGAATTGAATGCAGGAGATTGTCACTCTGTTCTATATATTGTTGCTTATCTCTGTTATTGTCAACTTGACTATATCACATACAGATTCCTGCCCTCACCACACAAGAAAAGCATAGAACAGAACCCAGCCAGAGGAAGGGATTAAACATAAATAACCCAACAAATTAATAGAAAAGCAGAGCACTAACAGATCATGTGCATTAATTATACTTCTCCTCATACATCTCCCATACCCTAAATTTTATATGTTGCCATTGCATGGTATTAATTGCAAACTGGATCATCAATCTCATATACTACCAATTATATTATCAGCATCTAGAAAGCAAACAGCTCTGCATCAAACTGCTAGATACACACTCACTTGGCAATAAGCTTGATTAAATCAAGACATTGTCTTCTCTAAACAGTTTGTTACTGTCTTTTTGGTGGAGATTATGACCTGTACACTTGAACCTTGCAAAACAAAATATATGAATACTTTTCACATGCTTCAGTGTGAAGCCAGCTCATTAGGTTAAAGAGGTGATGGTGTTTTGAAGCAATTTAGCTGATTTATGAATAACCACACTTGAAATGTGAAAAAGTGTTACTAGAAATTAGGAGATTTTAAAATATTTTAAAATTATCATTTTTTAATGTTAGAATTTGTATTTTGGCAGGTTATTATAAATTAGGCTATTGGTCTTGATTTTCTATCTTGATCTTCACGAAGCCTCTTTTCTGTACATTTTGTTCCTGATTATCACTATGGTAGGAAAGCAATAACTCTAGTAAAAAAGCCAGTGATGAGGAAAGTAATTTATTTAAATAATGACTTGTACTGTGGTAGCACTTAGAGACTCCTATGGGATCTTCATTTTGCTATGATTTAAAAATCAGTCTTTGAAAAGCAAAATTTTGTTTTATGAGCAGGCAACAGGCAAATTGTGAGCAGAGGAAGGGAGCAAGTGTCATGATTTTGATTAGATTCATGAACAGCAGAATTGTCTGCTGAACAGTTCTTGCCTGAGTTGCAGCTTACTGGTGAGTATCTAATTTCATTGCCAGAAACAACAATAGTACAACCAAGAATACTTCTATTTCAGTCAGGTTTTCTGTGCTGACAAAATGGTGGAAAACTAGCATTGTTCTCATTTAAAGTCATTCTATAGCTTTGCAAATGCAGCCCTCAACGCCATTCTTTCTTGGGCAGTCTAGTAACTGCCATGTGAATTTCCTTACAAATATGATCTCAGAACCTCAGCTATATCTCTTAAGAACAGAGAAAAGGTATAGTTCACTTTTTAATAAGCATCAGCCACCTGAAATTGGTGCAAGCTGCGTAGCTCCAGATAAAGCTACAGCAGTTAAACCACAGTTAAAACCTCAAAGAGAGAATGGCTGAGAATCAGGAGCGCATCCAAAAAACTGCAGATTTTATTGACTCTCCTGATACACTGTAAGCAAGGTATGATTATGGTCATAGGAAAGTAACCTTTTTTAATTTAACTTAATTTTAATTAAGTAACATTTATTTTGTTTTTTAGATCTTTCTGTTCATTGAAAACAAAATCAATTTTGTTGCTCACATTTCCCATGCTGGAGGTTTGCTATCTGTGGTGCATTGCAGTAAAATTCAAGGCTGGCCTCTTTAACAAAACAAAAAATGGGTTATGAATGAAATGGTTTTATTTCCAGGGATAACTTTTAAAACAGATCTAGCAGCTTACTTTTGCCTTTCTCTGGCACCAGCTGTCACTAGAAAGTCTCCAGAACACAAGTTGCCCTGCCTTAAATTACCCACAGCAGAGCACTTGAATTTTACCCTTTTTTAAACTGCCTTGCCCTTAAAGAAAACCCAGCACGAGCACCAGAGATGGCTCCTAGATGTAATGCAGAAATGGCATTTTTTGATTGGTCATGACTAAAGTGGAGACTTCTCTGCCTTTTTTTTTAACCCGGCGTCTTCAGTGGTTGCTCTGTAAAAACAGCCCGGAGTTTGCCAGTAGGCATCTCTTTGAAGGGAGGAATAGCCCTAAAGCATGGGCCTTGGAATAGAGCTGCAGTGAGAAGTTATTCCTTGAGCTGCATTTAGAGATGCAATTTTTTTCATGTACCAGTACATTAAAGAAGTAATTCTGTGTTTGAATATCAGATTTCTACACACTGCAAGTTGGGGCAAGTGAGACCTGCAGCCTTTCCTGTAATATTCTGCTCAGATTCAGCACAGATGAATTATGGTAGTTAGACCACTGGCCTGGTCTTCCAAGCTTTCTCCCAGAACAGACAAGTTTGATGCTACAAGTGCTGCTTTCTTCAAGGTGGTCAGTGACAGTAAGATTTTTTTCATCTTCAAAATGTCCAAGAGCAACTTGACTTTTCCTTAAACCAGATTCAGCTACTGAAACTTGTAGTCTAAAAAAACGCACTGT
Source organism: Illadopsis cleaveri (assembly GCA_013399915.1). Classification (NCBI taxonomy): domain Eukaryota; kingdom Metazoa; phylum Chordata; class Aves; order Passeriformes; family Timaliidae; genus Illadopsis; species Illadopsis cleaveri. The sequence continues at coordinate 87,752 of VXBB01022496.1, forward strand.
CCTACCTTCTCCTTGATGTAGTTGAACTCTGGGGTTTTCTTCTTCTCTTAGAAGTTGCTATGGATTAGTTGAAAACTTTAGCTTTACTGGGACATCAGTGGGATTTGAGTATTCAATTTTTTCTCAATTAATTTTTCCAGCTGATGAGACATGAAGGATGCTTGAAGATGACAAGCATCAAATTCATTGACCCTTGTCTAAGATGCACCAAAGCTTCTCACAGCCTTAGGAGCAAGAGAAAACAACTTTGAGAAACTCAAGCCCTGACTAGAATGCTGTACTGCAGTAGTGCAGCAAAAAAAGAACTGCATAAAGCAAAATTATACTGCTTTCCTACATCTTCTTGCTGGCACCCAGCCCTTTTCTAAGCTCTGTCAAAATAATTTCTGAATTAGTTTTCCTTGATGTCAGAGTAGCAGCTGATCAATTAATTCTTCTTTATTTCATTTTGAAAATGAAAAAAGATGAGTAGCAAATTCTTCAACTACATTATAGGCAGATTTTGCAAGAAAAGTAATCAGATCTATTTCTGTTTATATAAAACAGAATATATTTATTTTGAGGCGGAGTAAAGAAAACAAAAAAAAAGTGTTTTCTAAACATTACCTCCCTGACAGTGTAACTGCAGTGAGCTGCTCTGTAACTTGCACTATGAAGCATTTAAAATAATTTCCAGGTACCTTTGAGAGACAGAACTGAAAATAACTACCTAAACAGCCAAATACTTCCATCATCATTGTTGGAACTAAAGATGCATTTTCAGATTACATCCCCAGCACTGTGCTTCTTTGAGAAAGACTCTCCTCCGTTACACCTTTTTGTTCATAATATAAAAAAGAAGGTCTAAAATTACTGTTGAGCAATACTTAACAGCTAAAGACAAAGGCAAGTCTTTAATTTTAACAAGTCTGTTAAATGCAGAGATCTAGTCTGCAGAGAGCATTTGTTCAGCCTGCTGACTTCCTGTGGATGTTTGGGGATCTGCAGCAGGGTGTAATGCAGGGTTCCCTCAGCTGCAGCCAGGGCAGGGTGAATTTACCAAGCCCAGCACTGTGTTGCACAGATGAGCTTGTGAGGATGCAGAAGCAGCAGTACCGCATCCACAAATGGCTGACTCAGGGCTAAATAGCCCTGCTCTTTCCATGCCACTTCCTATTTCACAGGTCTGTCTCTTCTGTCTGCGAGCCAGTCATGAGGAAGCAATTAGAGCAGTGCATAAAATCCAAATGTGATATTTGTCTCTGTAATCTCTGTCCTTGCTTACTGAATTCTTGCTACACAAATGGCTGGCCACTGGAACAGACCTGACTCCTAAAATATATTTGACATCATGGAATATGGCAAATCACCACTAGCTAAGGATCTTGCAGTCACAGAAAAATCATTGAACACAGATAAATCCTGTTCTCTCTTTCACCCCCAGTGAAAAAGGGCTGGTATAAGGGTTGCATGCACAATTTCCCCCAGCTGTTTCTGCATGCAGAACAAAAGTACTCTCCTTTCTCTGATCCAAAACAAGTTTCTTTAAAAAAAAAAAAAAAAGAAAGGTTCAATTCAAACCAAAATTCTTTTTTCCTTGTTCTGGGCATCTTTAACCAAAATTAAAGCAAAGACAGGGAACTACTATGAACCTTAACAAATGAGTTCACTTAAGTATTCATGACTAAAACACAGTTCACAATATAACTACAGTTATCCCACTTCCCAGATTAGTGTCAGGCAATTCACCCCCAGTTTTTGGCTCAGTGAATATTTCAACTGTCCCATGCAAAGAAGAAAAGTCAAACTAGGAAATTTCTGAAGTGTATTTGTGTGCTAGTCTCATAGACCCTCTCCCTCACATGTAGGATTTTCTTGTGGGTTTGGTAGAACTCCTTGGCTAAGAAAAGGAATTTTCTTTTCTTGGATGATGCTGGGTGAAAATGGAAAACACTAATTCCTTCAAATTCCCTGCTGAGCAAATTCAATGTTAATTCTCAAGTTGTTTTGAAAGGATATAATGAATTATTGAGCAAAAAGTCACCAAATCATTATCTCTGTATTCACTAGACAAAAAGATGTCACCAAAGAAGAAAAGCACCCAGGAACTAACATTTGTAGTGTATACTGTCAGTAAGATTAAATTCATGACCTGTGGGAAAAACAGTAATTTATGGCAGTAGGCATCCAGCTTTGTGTTCAAATAGTAAGACTATTGTAAGGAGTAATTTTTATTCCTAGTCACAGATAAGTAAGTTGTGTCAGGCTTCTCCTGTCCATCACAATACCATTTACACCTTGTGGTTGGTTTCAGCTGTTGCTCCTCTCTCGGGTCAGTGTGTGATCCTTTCTTATCCCTGTAGATAATGGTCACTGACTTCTGCTTTATTTGAACATGTGGACATTCATTTTTTCTTAGCATCTGTGATGTGCACAACACCAACCTCTGATGTTAACCACACTGTTATGAAGACTGTGCTTCTGTTCAGCTTGAAGAGGTGTGAACAACTGATTTGTCACTTATTACCTCAGAACTGCAGCCTCTTTATTAGAGTTTCTAACCCCTTGACTACTAGAAAACTTTGCATGGTCAGGTGGCTGATTCAGTGGATAATTTGGACAGGAAGGTACTTAAGCAATCCAGGGAGTCTTGCCTTCCACCCTTTCTGTGAATAAAGACAAATTGGCAATGACTTCGACCTTTTTGTTGACACATCATGTATCACTGAAGAACTTCACTATATTACAGTGCAGAGGTGTCCTAGGGTGACTTTATAATGCTTGTATCCCCAATTGTCTGTTCTGTTTATGTTGGCTATTATGTTCTGTACCTTTAAGACTGGTTCTGAGAGTGAAGCGGGGAGAAAGAGTAGCGCCAAGATTGTTTGCAGAAACTGCTCTCGCTCCTCTGCATTCTGCTCCTGGACTGTGTTGTCTGCAGCACAGACAGACAGTGGGACAGAGATCTCCTTTGCTTTTAGTTGGTTTTAGCTAGCAGAGAAGTTCTCTGGACTGTTTTTGTTTTCTTTCATTTTTCTTGGAACTGCTTGAACCTGCTCTGGACTGAAAACCCAGAAGAGCATCAGGAGCTCACACGTGCAGCCCATCGGGGCCTGGGCCGCGGCATTTTCCAGTGCCAGAGGGACTGATAAGAGACTGGGCGAGCTGAGCTGCAACCCATAGCAAGGACTTTCTCAATTTTGCCATCTCACTTCAGAACGGCGAGAAGTTTTATTGTTTAATATTCTTCTTTTTTTTGTGCTTGTGAACACTTTGCTTGTTGAATAAACAGTTTTTTTCCACTTTTCTCTAAGGAAACTTTTTTTCTGGGACCAGCTGGGGGAGGGGCTGCTTGGGTTTGCTTTCTAGAGGGATCCTATTCAGAGGTTTCCTCCCAAATTTGCCCTAAACCAGGACAGAAAGGTTTGCATTTTCATTTGTTCAGCCCAAGCAGACAAGTCTGGACACTTCAGAAGCTGCCAGGAGACTTTGCTGAAGCCTCATAGCACCTGCAATAACTGCAAAGGCTGTTTGAGCATGGGGCCTGCCTTTGGGGCCCACGTGGGAACAGCACTCAAGCAGGAGGTGATGGCAATATAGCAGTTGGAAGGAAGGAGGCAGCACTGGGAGGCCTTTGCCCAGAGAAGGGAGGGCCCTGCGTGGGGAAGATGGCAATGTTATTTACAACACTTTCACACTCCTGGCTTGTGATAGACAAACAAACCTGTGCTTCTCACAAGTGGGGAGCATGTGAATATACTTGAATGTACAAGCATCTGAGGCTTCACGTGCAGAGAGAGGCTGAGAGCAGCTGTCCCTAAGCTTGCTGTGAGCAGTGGGTAAGGCTCTGAACTCCTTCTGCTCGTAGAGCAGCAGGTCTCACCCAGATCCTCCTGACATCTCTAGCTTAAGAGAGTTTTTCTAATAAGTGAGACAAAAGATGCTTTTTCAGTGGGAGCTCCTGCATCCTTTTGAAACAACTTCATATTCTCTCTGTTATTTGCTTCCTGTTCTCAGAAGAGGATATTACTTGAATATTTTCAAGTAATTACATTTTTTTTTTCCTGATACCACAAAATACCCCTCTCTCCTGCCTGGTTGTATACCACACATTCTGTTAAAAAGGGTATATGCTCACTTCTATAAACACTATTTTTTTGCTTTGCTTTTATAGCCTATAATTGCTTTCCAATGTCCCACTTTGCTGGCTTGTGCTCCTGCATTTAACTGAAACTGAACACTCTTCATATTGATAGCCCACTAATCTTCCATTGCAGCGCTGTCCCCCAAGTCCCAAAGAGATAATAACACTTTTTGTGTTATTGGTTTATGCTGAATACACTTTGCCAAAATTAAAATCCTGCCAAACAACAAAATCTGTAAGAATCATCGCTTTTCTTCTAAAGGCAAGGGATTGTCTTGGCTTTTTTGTTTGCTTTTCATAACATAAATAGCTTTACATGTGGAAGTCCTTTTGTGTGGACTCTGCCTTTTGCATTTGCTCCAGCATCTTTTCTTACAGCACTTTCTTGAGACAATGCCCAACCTTTTCTTAGCAATGAGACACCAATTTTATAACTATCTGTTGCACACAAAAAGTGTAGCAGAGCAGTTTTTTCTCTATAGATGTACATTAGAACCTGTCTAGGCCTCTCCCTCAACCCAAATAAAAACATCTCAAGGACACTATCCATAAGCTGCTGTATGGGCTACCAAACTCCTCTTTTTAACCATTAGTTTTGGTTCTCTGCTGTCTGTCTTTTTCTTGTCTTGAAACTTTATCATTCCATGATTTTTCATGAAGGACATCAAGAGGTAGGCGAAAATATGGATTGCCTCCTCAACCATTTGCAACCCACTCTCAGATCTCCCTCAGATTTGCCAGATTTTCCATTTTTGTGCAAATGTAATACCATTCAGATTTCTTATACATGGTTTCATAACTGAGTTTTACTGTTTGAGTTTAAACTATTTAATACATCTAGTTCTTCAAACCCAGCTATTGTCAGAAAATAAAGATCCATTCTGATTGCCTTCCATTTCTGGCGTCCATTCCTTGCAGCAACAAAGTTCTGTTTAAATTTTTTCCAACTGTCTTCTGTAACTCTAGGGAAAAAAAGAATAATTCTCTCAGATTAGGCTTTTAATGATGCCATTTTTCTATTTGTGGAAATTTTAAATTTCACTTAACTCCTAGTACTATTGTCATTCAGCTGTCATTTAACAGCTAATGCAGATCTGCTTCATTGAGTCTCTGATTAGAATTGCATACCCTGATCTGCTGCACAAGAAAAGTGACCTAATTGTTTCAGGTGGCTGGGCCAGAGCTTCTTAATTCACTAAAAAATCGGGGCTAGAAGGCAGCAGAAAGAACGGCAGAATACTCTGCCATTAGTCTCTCCTGTCCACATTTTGAGTCATACAAAACAAATGCACTGAGCCCTAATACTTGAAGTTTTGTGCGCTGATTAAAACACACCTTTTGTTATTTTTGACAAAATTTGCAGAAAAAAAAGTGAGTGATAGTTCGATTCCGCCAGGTGCTCCTTCCCTCTACAATCCTGCCATGGAAGCCTAAAACTAGATGCCTAAGTATTTATACAAAAGCACGAATAAATGGACCATGACTTTTGAAAAGTGCCTGGCAGTCATTGGCTCACCCTGGTGCAGTGTGAATGCCATGATCAGCTCTACAGTGCAGGCCTCAGGCTGTATCGCAGAGCTGGGGATGGTGCAACATGAAGTGTCCTGCACAATCTTGTCCCTTGGATATTGAGATCACAGCACATTGAGATCCCTGGCTCCTTCCTGCCTGGGCATATAAAAAGGACCACACACATGTTCTCATCTAAACGTGCAGCTTGGGCAGGGGTCTGGGCTTGCAAAGGAGGGCAAACTACACTGTAGAGCCCATCTGCCTCAGCTTTGACAGAAATGCTGAGTTCAAGCACTGCCAGCACTCTTAAAAGCCAAAGAGTCTTGAAAATCCACAAAAGAATTTAGCAACCCAACTTCCAAGCACTTGATCTTTAATAACCTTGATATTTTCCCAGTAGGCCTGCACTCCTTCTTGCAGAAAATGACAGCTGCCACCTCCCTTTGAGGACAAAGTTCAGAACAGTCCTCCACAGAAGCTGTAGCCAGCCGTTCACACACAATCTGCTTTTTTTTTTTTTCCAGGAGGTTTATAGAGCTTCACAGAATTGCGGAAGCTTGTCTGATAGCACATTTGCCTGCCTAACTGTCTTTGCTGTTCTCTAATATCAAAGGAAATGAGTCGGGGGAGGGAGAAGGTTGAAGATTGAGGAGGAGAAAGGAGGAAGACAAATTAAATGAAAGTGAATAATCAAAGCTGCCTTTCCTGATATCAGATGTTCTGTAGGAAAGTTTTGGGTGGCTAGGCCTGTAGATACACTACAATGTACTAGCATGAGAACTAGAGTCCAGTGAAGTGTTGCCTTCTAGGGAAGGCGTGACAACCTGTTTCTGAGAGCCAGCACGGCAGCCCGGCCTCACCCGGGCCACTCGGGCCACAGACACGCTTGACACCAATGTGGTGGACGGCAAATGGCGTTTATTACTCTACTTCGTGGGGTTAAATAGTCAGGGGGCTTCACTACGTCACAGGGGGCTAGTTGGGTCTAACTGGGGTTAGTAAAGGAATGGAAAATTACTGGAGTTAGGGAGGGGGTCGCATTCCACAGGGGGTGATAAGATACCACAGGGGATGATGGGGGAAGGGCCCTATCTTTCCGTCACATCCCGAGATCTTGTGAGCGTCTGTCCCTATCTACCACAGTGAAGAGCTACAAGAGAAGAAAAGGATCAGCACCTATGACATTTCTCAGACACAACTCTACTTTAAAGAGATTGTACTCATCCACTTCGCACCAGGCTCCCCGCTTCTAAGAAAGCCAGAAGGCATCTGCTGGCATATATGTATTGTTACCTAACTGGAAGACCTTTGAATGTGTTTTCTGCTGAAGGTGGAGCACGCAGGTCCAGAGTGAAAACATCTGCCCAAATTCAAGATGCTTCAAGCTTTTTCAAAATGTGTAGATTTGTACAGTTATTTAGTATCTTTCCATTGCTGGAGGGTTATGGTTGCCTCATCTTTGTGTAAGAGGTGGAAGACAGAGAAAAGAGAGAATTAAAACCCTGTCTCAAATGAGATGTCTGGTAGGACATTTCCAGTTACTGTTAAAGGACATAACATCTCTACCTTTAAATCTGTTCATTAAGCAATTCAAATTCCCCACTGTATGAACTGTTTAGTACTACAAGCAATTACTACACTGGCCTCTCTATTATCTCTGAGCTCTATTTCTTGCAGCAATATAATTATTGAAGGAAAGATTTTCTTCACTTGCACATTTTCAAATCAAGAGATAATTTTTTTTTTTTTTTTTTTTTTTNAGAAAAATTTTTTTTTTTTTTTTTTTTTTTAAATCTCTAGTCATCCTTGCTGGCTCAGCTTTGTAATCTTTGATGGGATATGGCATATCAGGCAACTGGAGAAACTGCTTACAGAGACAATCTCTGAAAAAATCTAGCTTTCTGAAAGCAAGCTTAGGTTAACAGTGCATGAAGAACAACACGGCATGTGCCTATAATGAAAGTAAATCAACAATCAAGAGGAAACAGCAGGTCAGGTCTGTCCAAAGTCCAAACCGCAGGTGCAGAGACTCACATGGCATCAGCTTTTGCAGCCCAGAATTACACTGCAGCTGTTAGAAGAAGCTGCAGTGATCCACAGGATCACTTACCTCCTGCATGACAAATTGAGCTGTCTCCCCATGCAGGACTGTTTCTCATCATTCTAAAGAGGCCTTGATGTGAATATAAGCTCTAAGTCACATGTAAATTTGTGCTTGGTACTTCTTTAGCTGGAGCACTCCATGAACACCACCAAACTGTGTCACAGAAGATGCAGCTTTGGTATTGCAGTGATGCATAAAGTGACAGGGGATATTCTGGTTTTGGAGATGCCCATGGAAGGTCTGAGAAACTCTTTGCATTGGGGTCTTCTGCACATCAGTCAAGACAAGCCTGTACCTCTTATGATACCTGTGTTGTCTCAGTCAAGAAAAAGTAACTGAGAGAACCTAGTAAGGGAGAGAAGCCGCATCAACAGACTTCCTAGCGTGTAAATGAAAGGAGGAAAAAATACTGCCATATGCTATATGGCTTTTGGATTTCTACAGATGGTACCTTCTGTTGCACAGTGGAAAAAAAAATGGATTTTACTTAATTTTTACACAGGTCCTACAAAATTTGAACACATCTCTTGTATGCCAAGTATGAGAAGGTATGTTTACTCCTCTTTAATTTCCCACACTTGCCCTGCATACCTACAGCTGCACGTTGTGTTTTATTCTCTGTCTTGGTGAGACAGCACAATGCTGTAGGGCAGCCTCTGGATTTATATAGAGCTCTTTAGTCTTTTGATGCAAGCAGCTTCCAATGCGTCTTGCTGTGGGAGAGATGAGAGATTTCTGTGCAGGCTGGAAATCTCTGCTACCTTTCCTTCTCCACATGGCTCTGAGCTTGCTAACAATCATGTTTATAAGACCATTTAGTGCCAGCAGCTAACTTCCAGGACTGCTCAGTGAGCCTGCTGTATTTATGTAGGATGAGTGGGTGGAATGTTTTCTACTATTTTACTTTTTAGGGGAAAATAGAACTAATCTGGCGGTTTTAACAGTTGTGCTATCACTGGTACAGACACAGCGGTGATGAATAAATTGTTCAGATGACAAGACCTTCATCAGCAACAGCAAGATTGTCTCATTAGATTTCACAACATACACACTTCAACCACTTTCTGTGCATCTGTGTTACTGTCAACTGATTAGTACATTTCTTATATACACATCCTTATATACTTATAAGTATATATGTATACACATATATACTTATATAGACATACATTTCTTATATACATCTTCTTTGACTTCAAGCTTTGATGTTTGTGGCTTAGTTTATAAACAAACAGGAGCCTGTATCTTGCCATTTTACTCCATTGTTAATGGATAATATTCTGTAGTCTGGCTGGAACTTAGTGTGTTGATGGGAATTGCTCCATTAAGAACCACAACAGAATAATCAGAAAAACTTTTTTTGCAAGAGGCTGAGCAAAATCATTTTTACTGGCTGGTTTTAGTTTATTATTTCCAAACTATGATGAGTATTTGTTTTCACGCCAGAGGTTTCTGTAAATCACCTGTATTAAAATGTATTAAAGCATCTACAATTTGATAGTTTGAATGAAAAGGAATTACGTAACTAACCAAAAGTTTCCATGTCACTCCACAGTGCATTACATTAATTAGCAAAAAAATATATTTTGCCCTTCCAGTAATGACAGGTCCCTTCACATATGCAAAGTTAGCCAGTGTTCAGGAGTGACTGTGGGTGGAGAAAGAAATGTGCCATTTTACAAATGCTTTCAGTGATGGCCTTGGAATTACCTTCTCAAAGGACAGAACAAACATGCGAGGCATGAGATCTTCCTTAACATTGAAATATTTATCAAAAAAAGATTCAAGGCTATTGTCTTGAACAGAAGCAAATACATATTTTCTTCAGGAAATAATAATAAAGCATATTCTGTGATCCTGTGGGTGCATAAAAATCCTACAATGAATTCTTTCACCAGGAAAAACCAGCTCTGAATGACTTTTAGCTTCTCCTGGGATTCAGTTCACCTAATGTCTTTAAGCCAGTTACTAATACATGGCATAAATACCACTAAACTTTACAAGAGAGTTATTTTTCCTGAAGTTTCTGAAAAGGTACATTGCTCACTTTCTGATATAAAAAAGAATTGAAGCAGCTGTTATCCCCGTTATCTAACCAAGACTAGCAGACATGTTTGTTTCAAAAGATCACAAGATGATGAATCATGAAGAGATGAGAGGACTGTGTTCAGAAGCTGCAGATTAATTTGCAATAATTTGATCACTTCAGCTTACTTCCTAGAGCTCTGATCCTAAAACCCCACAGTAGTGACACTATGCAAGTACTTATTTTTCTCACTCTGAAATACGCCAGGAAAACTTTTTTCAGCAAATCAGGCACTGCATTGGAACACCATAATGGCAATACTAATGGTATTAGCATTAAATGGTTCAACAGCTAATGAAAAATGATTAATAAAGAGTTATTGTTATACAGATTGCAGACCTGTGGAAATCATCTATTTTGTTGATGAATTGGTTAAACTTTCACTTTTTTTTTTTTTTCCAAATGCCATTGCAAGAAAGCTTGCTCATAGTTTTGCTGGTCAGGAACTATTAGCACCAAATGATCCTCTGATCCTTTTAAAAATGATTGTCTGGGAAAATCTTAATCCACTGTGAATGGATAAAATTTCCCTTATCTTGACAGTGGCATACTGATACTGAATTATAAAAATCAACTTCCATAGTTACAAAGTATATTTAAAAAGTATTCAAATTATAAGAAACAATGTGTTTTTCAGGAGTATTCTACCACTCTTGTTTCATAGTTGTGTTTGATTTATTCCTTACCATTCTCCCTGAGCTTGTGAGAGTTAAATAAAATTGCTAAGACATTCCTATCCTCTAAACTGTATTTTCAATTTTCCCATGACAAAGAAACTCTCACTGTCCTCCTGGACATAAATTTTGCACAGTTCTGTCTTGGCTGAAATGTAATGAAGCCATCAGGGTCTTCCTGACTGTAACTAAGTTACAAGAAGAAAAGCCTCCATTCTTTGTAAACACAGACCATTTAGAATAAGACAGTCTAATCCATGGCAATTTAGCTATCTTAAATACAGCTGTTTTATAATATTTTTTTAAATTCAGTAATAAAAGAAAATCCCAGGGAGTGCTAAATCATTCTCAACTTCATCAGAATTCACTAAAAAGAGCTTTTTTAGCTGTACTGCCTTGTTTCAAAATGAACCAAGAGTGCTGGCAGGATAAACTGCTATTAGCTTTATGACACCCCACACTTAATTTTTCCAAATTGATTTATCTTGAGAAACTGCAACAATTACCCGAACACAATGCTTCCTGTATTGTTATGGATTGTCAAGGCATGTTGGAGAGCAATGTGTCCCATTGCTGCACTGTATTAATTTTTTTTCCTTTAACTTATGAGTTTCATCAATATTACTACTTGTAGGTAACTTTTTGGCAACAGGGCTCATTAGACTATACAGCAGTCTGAATATATTTCAAGCCTTTTCCAACTATTAAACTGTACCATAACTGACAAGATTTACATAATTTCATTTATTAGGCAAGGAGATGGCCTTCTATAATTTACCTAGCTGAACTAGAAAATTCACTCTTCTAAATTTCTGATTATGTAGAGGCCTCAATATCCCTTTCTGATGTCAGTCAATATTCATTCACCTCTCTCTTTCTCATCAGATTGCACAGATTTCTCTATTGATAGGACTGGAGTTGGAATAAGTCAATAATATACGGGGAACAATGATTCATTTTCATCTCATTCAGTATATTTTGCTTTCCTCCTGTTGGGTCAGTGTCTCTCTGGGTGGAAGTCTGTCATGCAGTTTTATTCCAGTTGCACATTTCACATCATGCAAACATCTAAGTGATTTTCATCACTGGAGAAGACCAAAGAAGAGACTTGGGTCACTCACAAGGCTACCTGGGTTCACTTAATATTAAGAAATGAGTCCTTAATAGTCACTGTGTGTGTAGGGGGAAGGGAGTGACATCATTATAATATAATACAGTACCATATGGTTTATCGTCAGGTCAGGCTTTATCCTCTGATCACCGCAGTCATGATTCAACAATATTTTTTTAAAATTTCAGACCAATCATATCAGTGAAGAAACAAGACTCTTCTGAGTTTAATGTCTTAGAATGCAGAACTCATTCTGAATGCATAGAATAAGCATAAATTTAAGATTATAGCCATGTAAACTCTATGTCCTGATTAGTTAAAATAGTTTAGCAGTGAATAGTTACAGATGAGACACCTCCTCTCCCCAAGTACATCAGAAGGATTGTCCTGTGATTTGCAATATTAAATCTAATTTTTCATAGGTAATCCAGCACAGAATAACAAAATAGAAACTCTTTTTGATTCTTGATGTTCTATTAATGGAAAATAAACCCATATTTAGTAACTTATGTACAATTTGCTATAGTGATTACAATTTGCTGTTCATTTCAGTTTCCCTTAAATTATTCTAAAGAACTACTTGATGGCAGTCAGCTTTATCCCGGTCATGGCATGGCACAGCTGGAGCAGACACTTGCTATCAAATCTCAAATCTCCCTCCTCCAGAAATACAAAGGAATTAATCAAGATCTTCAGCCAAGATTCTTTTAAAAAGTAACCTGCCACGGCATAATGGTCCTCAAATGATCATGTAAAAGGCAAAAAAGAAGGGAAAAAAGGAAAAAGGAGTTTTCTAGTAGAAAGGGGTGACCCAAAAAAGTCCTTTTAGAATCTGCACTGGGATATGTCCCATTCATCATATACTGAAATGATCTAGGAAAAAAACATTATCATGTAATGACAGACTTCTGAGAATCATACATAATCAGATTATTAAAGACAAAGATTGACCACAAAGAGCTGCCAAAATACTGAACAGAAGTGTTAGAAAAAGGCAGAGGGGGTACAGTGTAGGTAAAGCACCCCCATAAGGAAAACCAACAACTTTACACACACTGTGAGTAGTTTTGACAATCACTCCTTTGAAGCAAGGTCTTAGCATCAAAAGAGAACTGTGAAAACATCAGTTTATTGCTCATCAGTGGCCAGAAAGCAAATGTAATGGCATGACCAATTAGGAAAGGAACAGAGACCAAAGGGGATCATTGTTATGCACCTGTACACATTTATGGTGTGTACACATTTTGCCCACATTTTGCATATTGCATCACATTCTGATGTGTCATTCTCCTTGCTCCAAATTATCACCAGAGTCATGTAAGAAAACTGTGAAAGCTAGAGAGAGGCATCAGACCTCACAAGTAAAATAGTAAGTAAGGAATGATTTGAATACACAAGCAAACAAGAGTGACATTAAAAAAAACAAAAACAAATGGTAGCCCTTTCAGTAAGGCATAGATGATCTGTGGAACTCCTTGTCAAAGGATGTTATGAACACCAGAAGTTTACCTAGATGCAAAAAGTGACTGTACACATGTGTGAGAAATAATCTAATCAGTACTACCATATCTAAAAGCACCACCTCTGAGAAAATCTCTGAGCAGTAATGGGGCTAGCTGGTTGTCTGGTTTGTCAGGTCAGATGTTCTTCTGGCACAATCCCATTTGCAGATTACATCAAAATACAGGATCATTTTTATGTTGAGACACTCTGACCCACACAATTAAAACATCCCCCACACCCCATCTGTGACACATTCCCTTTCTGTGACGTTATTTTCATTTGCTGCCTTGCAGGTACCACTTCCTGCCCTTCAGAGACAAACCAAACTACTTCTCAAGCAAGGGGTTTAAACAGAAAAGAAGATAATATTACCTCAAACCCAGCTTCCTATGTCACCCTGAATCCTTCTTCCAAGAAGCAGTTAGTTAGCAAGCAAAAGAAAGACACACAATCTGTCTCACTCAATCCCTGATTGCCAGTGCCAAATACGTCACAATTTCCATCAAAACCCAAAGTCAGGGATCTTTTTCCACACAGTAGCAATGCTTCTGTGAAGACCATCTAGCTTATTTCATTAAATGCCTCTCAATCTCTGGAAATGCTATAGTGAGCAAAGCAATTCTGAAGCCAGCTCCTTCCTCTTGGGACAGCGTGCAGTTATCTAGCAAATCTCTCTATCCTTCTCCAGGGCACGGGGAGTTTACATAGTCAGTGCTACATAGATTTCTTAAATCTGTCCACTCCCAGTCTACTTCCTAGGGCTTGCTGGATGAGAATTCTCTGCTAGCTCTGCTAAGAACATTAGCCCTTCACAGTTCAGTGTCTGTTATCAGCATCACCTTTTGTGTTGTAGGCAACTCTTACTGTCTCCCCAGGTAAGTACAATATTGAATATGCTAAGTTGCTTCAAGGCAGTTCAGGCTGTCCAGGGTTTTAGTAATCATTTTAATTTAAATCATCATTTTTTGACAGTAGGTCTTTTTAGTGAAGGCTAAAATGCAATAATGAAAATGAGTAACAATAATCTTTAACAGAGCATTTCAAAATCAGTGACACATTTGTGTGCATTCACTTAGTTGGTTTTAACTCTCTGCAGAGGCTCTGGTTTACCAATCACAAACACAAACCTCTTCAGTTACTGATCCTACATGAGCAGCTTCATCGGGGATACAAAAAGCCCTTCCTTGCCCCAGACCCCTCTGTGCTTGAGGGAATTTAAACCTTACAGTTATTTCTAGACATTAAAGATTGAAAACGTTCAAAATTATAGTTTTTAATTTGGCAAAGTGAGAGAGATGTTCTGAGACTGATATGAAAACAAAAAAATGCCTTTGTTTTGTTAGCTGAGCTCAGGAACTGCCTCTTGCTTTCTCCTTGCTACACCACAGCATCATTCACTACTGGGGAATGGCAGTGGCACTCAGAGCACTCATGCTGCTGGAGGAGAGGGCACTCTGCCAGATAAATTTTCATATCCTCCACATGGCTGTTCTACAGCATGCAGAAAATAATTTCAGAGCATCCCAAGGAGAGTGGCCACTCTGAAGATGCTGAAAGATGCACTTTATTCCAGTAGAGAGACATTACTGCCATCAAGAAAATTCTGTATATACCCAGAATAAAAGAGAAGCCATTACTATAGAAGAGAAAAAAAGTCTTTGTCTCAAATAACTGCTTAAAAAAAAAAAAAGAAAAAAAGCATCCTGGATCATTACTGGCACTTGGAACTACACATTCAAAAAGCCAATACTGCTTACTGGAAAAGCCCAATGTAACAGTTTAAATCTGTGTCTATCTGAAATATTTTTGAAATTAAGAAATGGGTTTCTATTTAAAGTATGAATATTATTTTCATAGGCATAATATAATAATAATAAAGTTTAACATAATCTCACAAAGTGATTGCATTTGATCTGCTTTCTCACGCCAGTCGAAACAGTGCCTTGTTATGCACCCGTGTCTCCCATCAGCCTGTTACATTGTGACAAGGACAGATCACTGCCCACAAGGACTCTGTCATATCTCCTAGTAAAAAGGACCCATAAAACTTTTCTAAAGGAGACATTACTGTATTCCTTCACAGGCAGGGAATTACACCTGTTTCAGACATGCGTCCCAAAGAAAAAATATTTCAAACAGTAATAAATGACTGAAGTGTTATTTCAAGCCAGCATAATTAATTAGCTAAGAGGCTGAACACATCCTCAGTTAGCCCTAGGAGGCAGAGGAAGGATATAAAGGTGGTGTTCCCACTCACAGTTAGTCCTCAGTGTTATCTTGTCATTGGGTTGCAAGGCAGTGCTCATGGGAGTGGTGTAGGAGATAAAACTCACAGGTGGAGAAGGAGAGGAAATCATATGTAACTCCTGAAGCCAGCAGCTGCTCTGCCTCTAAATCTGCACCTCGATATGCTACTGTTTATTATGCTATGGGCTGGGTAAGCACTTCCTGGGACATAGGTGAGGCCAACATCAAGCCTGAGACTGTGCCAAGGTTAGTGTGGCACACTGTGACAGGTGACACTATTGTGCCTGGACTTTTTGAGGATTTCTTTCTTTTTCTGTAGGTGAACGGCTGCTCTGGGAAACAGAACCCAAATCCTCATTAAATCTCTAGGCACTTTCATTGACAGTAGCTCCCATTTAACACTCAACCCTCTTTCCCCTGTTCTGATACCCTCAGGCTTCCCTTAAGAGATGAACGTTTCATTCCTCTCCAGTGACAGGCCCTCAATCCCACAGCTGTCACCGGTTGATGGAGTAGCTCCACCTCTGTTAAATCACACACTCCACCCTGCAGGTTACAAAACTCCATCTGAAGGAGCCTGTGAGAGCTCCCTCCTTCCACTGAGAGGAACATCTCCAAGGTTTCTGCTGAGGCCACTGCTAGTGTGTTGTCTAAAACTTTTTGCATTTATAAGATATGACCCCTGTGGAAGGTGTGTCTGATGAGGATTTGGCCTCCCCTCTCCCTGAACAAAAAGATGCCCAAAATAAATCCAAGTAATGCTCATTTACAGGGCAGGACATGAGGATCTAATGATACATAAAAGATGAAGAGCAAATCCTGATTCTAGCCCCCTCTCTTCATTCTCTATTAAAGCAACAAACCAGATGTGGTTGTGCAAAAAAACCCCACAGTCAGATGGTTCTTCTGCAGCACACACAGTTTTCCCCTTCTCATATAAAACTATTAGCAAATATTTTTGTTTGACATTAATCTTTCTCCATGACCCAATTTCTACCTCCACCACAATTTAGGGTATTGTGGCAGATGCAAAATTAGAGATGCCTGTAATTTTTATGAATTAAAATAAATGTCAGAAGAAAAGCTGCTCCTCCCATTCCTCTTAAACAGCTGGAAATAAAACTCCATTTCTAAGGTTATAAAGCACAACTCTCCATTTTGGAAAATTGTTAGAACAAGTTTGTTTAGCAGCTCCACATTAAAATTGTTTCCAGAAGAGTTTCTGAATTCCCTCAAACTAAATCAAAGACCAACACAAGTTATATCCCAGTATCATTTTTGCAAATGCTTTTTCCCATAGCAGCCTCAGTCTGCACACTCATTTTAACACCAATGCCTTAATATTTTATACCTTTTCAGATAGATTTGTAACCACAGAATTCTTGAAACAGAATTTTTAAAACCAGGCTGGTTGCAAGCTGAATTAACTGTATTGCATTGATCCCAAACCTCAAGAGGGATAAGGAAAGAAAACTATTTCACGGTTGGAGGTGCAAAACTACAGAAACAGAAGAACTCCCATTCTTAGGAGTCTTACATGGTAGAGATGGACCCTCTCTCATCAGCCCAACTTTTTCTTTTTCTAGTTTTCCTCCAAGCCAGTTATTGCTCCACAAAATGCAAGGAAAATGGCCTTCCCCAAGTGGACAAGAAGCTTGTATACCTTAACTCTTTGTCCCTTACAGGCAGCAGTTTTGTCATTATGACTACTTTCTGAGACCCATAGCAGTCCCTGTCTGGTGCCTGCAAATGATTCCCATGGTCTGACTTCAGCTCCTTTTTATTATGAGGGATAAAAGACTTAGCAATGGGGAAAAGAGAAAATGTTAAAAGACAAATTTTTCCCAGACAGTGTGATGGGACAGAAGAAAACTGAGCCAAACAAATATTACAACTCTGCAAGTTAGTTGGGGGTTTTCTTCCTTTCTGTCCTTAATGTTACATGCAGCCCTTGATTTGGAGCTCTCAGAGGAACTGACCAGTTTGGGGTCCCTCAAGACACTATAGTGGAATAAATTATTAGAGCAATGGCATCTCTTTTTTTCTACATAACTGTAGAACATACATAACTTCTAAATGCTTTCAAAGAACAGAGATCACATTTTGAAATATAATATATTTTGAAATTCTCATTTAATAGTGTCGGGTTACAAATTCTGAAAAAAACCCCAGTAAGTCTGCAATACCAAATGAACACTTCTAGTCTCCAGATTAATTGCATTAATGGTCTAAGCAAAACTAATCTCCTCTAACCCAGACAAATTAGTGTTTCTGCATGGCTCATTAGTCCCTGCTTCTTCATCTGAAGAGGCCATGTTGCATAGTACCAATACATGCAAAAGAACAGCATACTAGGACTATCTCTAGATAGTAGTGCTAGAAGATTGGAAGTGCTGAAAAACAGTAGAAGCATTATGCAGTTTGATCTAGACATCTATGGTAGCATTTTGTGCTTTGTCAGCCTTTCATTTTATCTATGACTCCTCCCTGCCAGTTTAAAGAAGCCTGGAGCATACCAACAATGTGATCTTCTGTAACCCCATTGAGAATAGAAACAGAAATTTAATGAAAAGCTATGTACTGCACATTTCATCAGAGAAAGCTGCTGCCACCATGACAAAGGAGGAAGGAATGAGCATCTGTAAATCTAATGACCTTGCCACTTGCATTCATTCATTAATAAGAGTTAAGGATCATATTGCTGACGGATCTTCATGTATGGTTTCAGTAAAAGGAGAAAACCGAAGAAACTTTTTCTTAACCCCTTTCAGTCTTTCTTCGGAGATTGGACTGTCCCGTCCCTGCCAGCTCACCCAGGTACAACTCCTTGAGCAAAAGAGCAGCCCAGCACTGAGCTTGGGTTCCTGTTCAGCCAACTGCTGCCTACATTGTGCCTGTGTACACTGAGAATGTGCCTAGCTTATGCTCCTCAGCTGTCAGTACCAAAGTAACAAGCATGGGACCACTCAAGGTGCTGCTGGGATGGTGCAAAAGTCACAGTATAATTAAGTTACACTTGTGGTAATTCTTGATTTAAAGTGACTTTACACCTCTCTCTCAAGGTGTTTGATCCCTGAGGCCTAATATCCTCAGTGTGGATGCCACTGCTTGCAAATCAATTGTTACTATCAGATATTCTATTGATGCCTGTGGTGCAGTGCCTATGAGCAGCAAATCAAAAATGTCAGTTTCAATTACTAAGCAAAATAGAAGATTTCTTTGTGATTAGATGACAAGAGGAAGATCATCGCTAGCTACATTCTGGGGAAGAAAAAAAATTCCAGTGTCCTTACTTTGCAGAAAGGACAGAATCCTATAGATTTCCACACTAGATATATCCAGCTACATTCTTCAGTTTTCCATGTTGCTGAAATATATGATAGATATACATATAAAGACAAAAAATATACACACATGCACACACATAATTATGCCATAACATACCCATCTGAATGAATTCAGGCTAGAGAGAAAAGTGTAACAGGGTGATTTTTCCCTTGAATTCTCCTGTGCTACACAAATTTTGGTGAATCAACCACATTCTTTTGATGCCCTTCATCATCTCTGTGCTATCACTGGCATAATTAAATTTAGCCTGACAAAGCACTTCAATGTGGGAAGTTCTCTCATTGTACACCCTGGAGATGAGTGGAGCTGAAAGAATGGGTCCAAGAACAATACAGCTGGGTGTCCTTTGGCAAAGAGGAGAGCCATGTCTAAATTTTCAGGCCTCTGATATCACCCTCTCTCAAAGGGCAATCCACACTAGAAGAATCGCATCATCTCCTGGCAAAGAACTGAAGAAAATTTTTTTTTTTTCCCACCATGTTTTGGCCACTTCTCCCACTGACATTTTTTCAGCCCTAGCTGTGCCAACAATGATGATCTTCCCTTACGAGCGCTCTTTCCCAATATCTGGCCTCAAAGAACTGTGTCGCACCATGCAGCAAACAGACTGCTGCAATGAGCCGTCAGCAATCAGCCAGCCCTGACAACGGCAGTGACAGTGCAATCCCCAGAGGAGGGAACAGCAGCAGTACAGACTGGAACAAAGCCTCCCTGCCTTGGGCCCAGTGGACACTGTTTTCACTGATATAGATGGGGCACCAGGCTGTTCAGCTCCCTGTTCCTCTGGGCCTGCAAGCCGGGACGTGACAGCCACCCATGCAGGCCTGGTTTCCACAGAAGTGACAGCTACCGGGACACCTGCGCCTCCGTGTTCTTGTTGCAGATATTTCCTCTCTGTGGTTTAATCAACCTGAGGTACACCTGTATGGGCTGCAGCAGGGCTTCCTGCCGCTGCCTAGAGAAATCTCAGCTGGATTACAGTGGGCATACTGACACAGTGTGAGGTGGCCGTGCTGGAGTCATCAGTGACTGACTGACCACAGCCCACCAGGAGCGTGGGCAAGGAGCAGAATGCAGACACTGCAGTGGGGATGTTCTCTTGTTTCTTGTCATGGGGACATCTGTAGTCCCTGGCCTTGGCTCACATGTCATACCACAATACTGTTCCTATATCTAAACTGTAGTACTGGTGTGAGTGGGCTAAGCAGCAAGATCCAAGGAAGGCTGGAGGGCATTATGCAGGGAAGAAGACCCACTCAATTTCATATTTTCTTTTCTGCTGAAGGGGAGGTAAGGAAAGCAAGAGAAAAGCAGGCTGGATATGCTTCACCTCTTATTAAGAGAAAGAATACTCCAGACTGCTTTCAGCAGCTTCTGATTCAGCTCAGAGGACAGCTGCAGAGGACACAAAGCAATGCCGTGAAGGGCAACATCTGAGGCACAAGAGATACAGAATTCAATCTGTACATCCTCATACTTTCTCTTAATTTACACTCCCCTAGCCCTTTCTCTAGTTTAGTCAATATATTCCTGGCTAGAAGCTGGTGCATGAGAGGAAAAGGAGATTTTTTTTCCCCTGCAGTATGGCTTCCTTTTTAAAAAATAACATTGCTTTTTTGATCTAGCAACATCAACATGGTACATTGTTAAAAACACACATAGGAAAAACATTATTTGCATGCCATTTCAGACCCTTGTGCTGGTCCTTGTACCATTGTACAGTTGTCGAAGAGTTGTTGTACAGAGTTGAAGTTATTTCTGAGATCGGTAAAGTAAGAGGAACATTTTCCTGAATCTACTTTGCATAAATATTATGTGCAGGAAATTAGTTCAGAGATCTAGCGAAATCTGCAATTAGACATTAATTTTTCCATTGAATGTAAAAATGGGCTAAGGTTGTTTACAAACTCCACTACTTTTTGGGCAGAACACAGCAGTCCCCTGTCAAGGGAGAAGGGCTCAGCAAGAGCTCCCCAAATTCACAGGCAGTACTAGAAGAACGCATAACCAGTTTGGACCCAAGTGTTCAGCTACTGGAATTTGACATTATCTGTCTGCAAGAGTGCAGCTTGAACAACTGGCAGCTCTGTAAACCAAGAGGCAGGGCTTATATGGTCTGGGAACATCACTCCCTCTTCCATAGCCCAGCACCACCAACCTAAGGAACAGTTTTTGGATAGGGTCTTGAAGGAGGCTTTGCTGTTGTCCAGAGTTTCCTCTGTGGAAAGCTAAGCAGGTGAGGATGAGAAAAGTTAGATAAGTGCCAGATGCTCTGAAAAATTCTACCTTTAAGGTCTGCAGTAAGTATTACAAAAATTTGAAGAGGCCTTGGTAAATGCTTAAAAAACCCATTTCCTAAGTTGATCTGAAGTCACACTTCATGTCAGCATATCATTAAATATTCTTGCAAAACTGAACTTCTAGGCTAAGTTGCTTTTCAGATAGAGCCTGGGAAAGAAGCATTTGCAAAAAGCAAACAGCACAGTTGATATTAGGATTTCCTTTCATTAAAACAGCTTTCAGTTGCCAGAAATATGGTTTACTGGCCACATATCACACAAACAATCAAGAGAATGGACTTTGTTACTGAGGAGATTTAGAAGGCTTCAAAATTGGATGCATAGCTAGTTAAAATCATTACCACATAGGCATCGCCAATTCTCCATGCTATATGCACAAGTACACTTGCAGTTGTGCAGTCGTAAGGGCCAACTGGCTGACAGAAAGTATAAAAGAGTATTCCACTTTTGCAGGAATGTTTACTTCAGAGGCACAATATATTCTCCTGACTAGGAGGGATTATACTACACAAGATTAGAAGTATCTCATTGCAGCTCTCATAAAAATTGGTGTCTGACAACACCAGAGCTGTTTAATAGCACTTGACATATTAGAAGCACATACAGTATTAGCAAGTGTGTAACAGTCTTTGCTAAATAATCTGTGTAGCTTTATCGATGAGTAAACACTGCAGATGCACCAAAATCTTTATACAACATGCTTCACGTATGTGAGCAAGAATAATATTTGCAAATCCTCTCTCAGCTGTGACATCTTCTTGTAAGATGGACATGTCTAATATTGTTGGAAAACACTTTCGCCAAAGGAAAAAGCTCCTTCTCTGATAAGCCTGAGTTTTAGTGGGGTGAACAATCCTCATTCATCACATAGTCCACAGTTGTCCCCGTCTATATAGACATGTCCCCTAACGTTAGACATTAGGCAGTATGCTTTTAGGACCTCCCGCTTTCAAGGTTCAAGCAAACTCCATTAGGGAGATATTTTCATGGCTGAATGAATCAGAAGTCTTGCCTAAAGACCTGCACATTTCCTGGCTGACATGCATGCATTTGTAGGTTCAAGACATATATGATTATGAAGGCAAAGTAGTCTACTCTTTGCTTTCCCAATATCACTGGGAAATGCTCCACTTAGCAAGACTTGAACATATTTCCTTTAGCCTAAGGACAGCTTGAAGCCTGTGTCTACCCTAGAAGATTAGGATTTATTTTCTGGGGCCACAGAGCAAATATCTGCAGTTCATGATCCTTGTGATGGCCAGACTTGCTGTAGACTGTAGCACTTCATATTGATAAAATTAATATCTGCACTGGAATCCTTGAAGCACTAAGAAGAAAATTTAGCCACCTGACCTAAAGTCAGCCAAAAATTAAAATATGGTGAAAGGATATGAATAGGATACCATTCAGGGAAAGATGCAGCTTGTCAAAGGCTCACTCAGTAATAACACTTCTTGGGTGAATATCATAAATTGGAGTTCAGACTGGATGAAGATAATATAAAATTTACAAAAAATTCAAATTATTGCAGAGATTACTCAGAGCATTCTGGCATGGGTTAGGAGATGCCCCAGTCTGAACTTTGCAACCTGGCAACTGAAAAAACTAAATTACATCAAAAACTGAATCATAAAGATTTTCAAACTCTAGCTCTCTGTTGTTTCATAACACCAACCATCTAGCGGTGAGCAGCCCTTGGATCATCACAGGAGATGTGTTGGCTCATCATTGGCTTGGAGAGAGGCACTGTAAGGTCTATCAGAGGTTTATACCTGATCTACCTGGGCAGGTCAGCCGACAAAACAGAAGAAAATATTACCTTGCACACCAGAAGACACACTGATATTCTTGTGTGCAGTCAGATGAGTTCAATCTGGGCTGGATTAACAAAGCAATACTCTACCATGATTAGTGAGTGTGTGCCTGAGCCCACTCCTACCAAGCCAGGTTGGGAGCCTCAGCACTGCACTCCCTGGTGCTACCAGTGAAGGGAAGCCTTTCGCCTTTCCAGCTCAGATCCTGAAACTGTAAAACAGTGCCTCTAAGTCAAGAGAGTGAAACACTTTTGTACTTGTGGGAATCATTATCCACAGGGAGAACAAGCTGCCCACCACGTGACAGAGTGCTGCCTGTGCTGTGTCACAGGAGCAAGGACAACAGTACGTTCTCCAAGTCCACTGGCTGAGCAGCACTATGGCACTTGCTTACAGATTCTCCAGTCCCAGGGGTGCATTGAATGTCATTATGCCAGTAAGGGCCCTCTAAGTGAAAAGAAAAATTCAGTTTCTCCTTTGCCTTGCACTGCTGGCCTCCTGTCCCCACTACTCAGTAATGCAGTAGGACACTCTTTGGAGGCCAGGTGCTCCTTGGCAGCCAGTGACATGATTTACATTTCTATGGTACATTTCACACTAATCGATACCAAAGGACATTTCAAAAGGTCTTTCACAGAGAAAGTCTTATACCTGAGTTATGATAAAACACTGCAGCAGGTAAGTATTGCACAGTAATCTTATGACAAACAGCAGAGATGAGTATTAAATAGCTACCTAGGGAGTTCTGGAAGAATGAGTACAGTTTCTTACAATGCTTCTGGCCAGTACATCAGAACCAATATCATCCCAATTCTTACAAAGGATGGCACAGAGGTCTCAGTATCTACAAGATTTTCTGTCTCAGAAGATAATATGTCCTGAGACAAAAATCATACAGAGAAACTGTAATTAGTAATAAATCCAAAATAAATGTGTTCCACTTACTGGGTTGTGGTGGTGTGGGTTTTGGATTTTTCATTTTGTTATATATTTCAGAATGTTCCTTGTACAATGGTTTGTTCCCTGCACCATACCCTTTAGTTCAGTTACTGCCCTTCAGTTCACCCCAGCACCTGCTGCTGTCAATCCTTTGTTTTGTCTAGACACCTGTTACATGTCTCAACACCTGTTACATGTCAATCATATTTTTAATAACCCCCTGGTCTTGTCAATCACTTCGGGGCCTCTCCTTGACTCTAGAAGGTTCCAGGAAGGGCGTCGAGTGATTGGGCCAAACTCAGGTTTCCCCCTTCTATTTTTCCCCTGAATGGTTGTTGTGTATGTTTATTTTGTTATTAGCTGTACCCTGAGATTTTCTTATTGGTTTATTATCAAAAACATTCCTATGTTCAAACCTGCCTTTAAAACCTATTGTTCCCCGGGAGTCGGGGTCTTTCCACGAGGCAGACACGCTGAGGGAAGGATCCCCCCCAGGGGTCCCCAATAAACCCCTCGTTGTCGTGCCTCTGGAGAGTCCCTCCTTTCTTCTTCCTGCCATCGACACGCTTACGCTCCTGGTCAGCCAAGAACCACCGTATTTGTCGTGGTGCTGGGGCTAACCGACAATACAGGCAGCCCCCCCGAACACTGGGTCAGTCCTCACCACAACCTACTGTAAGACTATCTTCCCTTCAACACACTCTCATCAGGCTTGTAATGACTTGTGGTGAGATCCCAACCCAGCTCAAGGCAACATGTCCGGAAGTAGAAGGCTAATCCTCTGCCAACATATACTGACAAGATGTCCCTGGAGTGGATGAAGGGGGAGCAATTTACAGCAGCTGAGAATATGTCACATAAGTCAATCAG
Organism: Illadopsis cleaveri; assembly: GCA_013399915.1. NCBI lineage: Eukaryota > Metazoa > Chordata > Aves > Passeriformes > Timaliidae > Illadopsis > Illadopsis cleaveri. The sequence goes on from VXBB01022496.1 coordinate 112,383, forward strand.
ACTTAAAAGAAACATGATGGCAAGGGTCCCAAATATTTTCAAAACACTGCTGTCAGAACAAATCTCAGTGTACAAAACCCTTCTTTGAGAAGTTGTCAGAGACCCAGATGGGTTACTGGCTTATTCTGTCCTTCCTGGAACACCATGCATTGTGCTTCTTCTCATTTATTATTATTCCTGTACTCTAAACCCCCACTGTGAGGAGGCTCTGCTATGACATCATCCCAAACACTGAGCTTAAGACTGGCTAAGTATTTTGCTGAGCTTTCTTTCCCTCCCTGCCTTGGTAGATAAAACTTTAGCTTAAAACTTTCGTTTTTCATTATGTCTGTGAAATGAGGAGTTTAAAAACAGATGAAAAAACAACCTGTAAAGGGCAATTAATAAAATGCACCAGCAGTCCCAAAACTGTTCGGAACACTTCATTCAGCAATGCATTGAGATGGAACCTCAGCAAAGCTACTAAATAACATGTGACAAAGCAAAACCCAGGAAAAAGCAAAAGAATAGCTTATGGTTTTTAGCATCTTTTATCCAAAGTGCTTTGTGGCCATATATTCATATTATATAGGAATCATTCATCTAGCTGAAATACAGCTGGCTTCACTTCAGAACTAAGTTGTATAAATGCAGACAATAAAACTGTAGGGGAAAGTCAGAGAGAGGAAAATGAAAAGCAGCTGTTCTAGTTGGATTACAGAGCAAATGCCAAGTCAGCAGAATACCACTCTTGCTAGGTGAAATTTAGAGGAACATTGAGGATTGCATTGAGGATTCAAACTCATGGGGAAGGTATTGTGGCATCACTAAAAACCCAGCCTTTGAGTTTACCTCTAAATGAAAATATAGTACCTCTGGCAGCAAAATGTCTCTACTAGCATTAGAGAGGGCCCAGGTGATACCCAGTGAGTGATCAACATTCATTTCTGAGTCATCTGCATTTCCTCAAAAGTCTTCTCAAAGCTTAGCATCAATCACTGCAGGCTGGTGAAAATTAATATTTCTCAAGAGTGAGTATGAGCATAGACCGAGCAGAAAACTGCTTCTAACACTTCTATTGGGCCAGAACACTGAGCAGAGTTTCAGGGACCAGTCAGGCTACAGGACATGGTTGCTTTTACTTTAAATACATGGTTAATAGCATGATGGGAATGAAGTCCCTCATATGCCAGTGTGATTGTGTGGAGAAGGTGGGACTACATTCCCAGCTGTGGATCACATTGGCTAGTTAAGGTGCATGACCCCCTATAGCTTCTGGGGCTTGGAGATCTGCACAAAGGTTGCTGACAGGCCACCACATTCATCCAAAACTACAGTTGTAATTTGTGTTATTCATATAGAAACTTTCTGTTGCATTCTCCATCACAAAATGCATGTTACAGGCTCTGAGGTGGCTCTTCATTGTCCTCACTGCCTTCAAGTGCCCAGCTCTCAAATATTTGCATCATAACAAATTTCACATATTCAAATCACCAGTATTTTATTCAGAAACCTTTGATGATGGATGTCTGGGAGAGTCAGCTCTGCTGAAAAGCCCTAATTCTGGTGATTTGCCATTTCAAGCCTCAAAGTTCATTGAGGTATAAGTGGTTCCAATGTAGAGGTTTTCATTTTCAAATAAAGGCTTAAAACATTAGTGTAACACCACCATGATACAGTAGAACCTAAATCTATTTCACAGAGCAAGGGTAATAGCCCTGCATTGGGAATTTCCTTTATCTTACAATACACTGCACTTCTAATGGCCTATCACAGCACTGGAGCCAGAATACCTCTTACAGATAGCCCCTTGCCTCTTTACACTTTCAGCAGGCTCAGAAGATTGTAGAAACATAAGACACTAGAAGCACAAAGTATTATTCATCCTTCCTCCCAATCAGAGGTTCCCCAGGCAAGCCACTTTGCATGTTCTTTTCCCTGAGAATGTTGCACACCTGGTGGCAAGAAATAAATGGGATACCTGGGCTGGTGTTTCATCACGACACTCCTGTCTGTTGAGGAACTGGCACAAAGTGAGGTGCAGGCCCTGCTGAAGCAATATCACTTTCTTCCACCTTCATCTCTGTCCTTGCCTCCTCCAGCCTCACAGCACAATTACAGGACAGCTGCAGGTAGATTTGCCCTCTTTCTTTTACAGAGTCTGTTTCTCTTCCTTATTTGCAGATATATCAATAAGGTGACTGTTTTCTGTAGTTAAAATTATATCCTCAGACATTTTAAACCTGTAGCCAAAGTAGATTTGACTAGTCTGAATTCACCTTTGAAGAATAAATAAGAACATGGAAAGGTGCTGGAATAAAAGCTGTTGCAACCAAAGACTGGAGATCTGCTATGTCTTGAGATACTTTATCTGGAAATAAGAAAGCCCTTCCAATTCAAGGAAGAACAACTGCTGTGTGACTCTTTCACCTCCAAGTTCTCTTATAATTTCTCATTTCCATGTTGGTTTTCTTGTTCCTAAAAGCCATCCCTTTCCAAGCTATTTACTGTGGCACACCATCCTGAATACAGAAAATACCTCCTCAACCAGGGAGCTTACTGGGACAGACACAAGTCAGTCAGCCTCAACTGATACAGAATAATTCAATACAGTCTATTCTGCACTCTCGGGCCCTGGGACACTAATCCAGAGGCTAATAAAGCAGTAATCCCTTGCTGATCCACAGGCTCTGTTTCCCACATCATTACTCCAGGTTATATCTGCTCTCACCACCCTAAATCTTCATTCCCTCCCTTCTTCTCCACCTTGCACTGTCCTTACTTTTGTGACATCATTACAGCCACCTTTCAGGACCCACGAATGGAGCCACTGATACTCAGTTATTTCAGCCTTCCCTCTTGAATTGCTGCTATCCCAAAGCACAAACTATTTGGTTTGCTTTTTGAGCTGGTGGAGTTTAGCTTGTCTCTGAAATGCCCCTGGCACCCCAGCATAGAAGCTGCTCTGGTTCCCATTCCAGGGAGCTGCTGAGAGATGGTAAAAAAAAAAAGGTTCCACCTTCAAAAAGGGTTCCCCCTGCCTTTCCAAGCACCCCAACCTGCCCCTGAAGGGGAGATGTGCAAATTATCCAACCTGAGGTTGCAAACTTGTAATCTCCATTTACTCTGACAGCTGCTCACTTATTTGTAACAGGAAGATCAGAGCTTTGTCATGGATCAGCCAACTTCCAGTTCAGTTCATCTTCCTGTAAACATCTCTGGCAAGCACAAGGAAGGCAGGAGGAAGGGAAGAAGCCATGCAGCTCCCTGGCAAAGCATGGCTCTATTGTTTCAGGTTAAGACCTTCACACAGTTTGGTCTTCCTGTGACCACTACCTGATGCTACAGAGAAGGACACAAAAGCATTGATCTCCTATGTTAATCTTATCAGACTTCTTGTAAATAGGAATTGCCCAAGGACCTGGAGCATAGAGTTTAGCATAATATCGGTAAATATTACATATTCTGAAATATCTGGATTTTCTCAGTCAGCTCTCACACATCCAGCACAAATGGATCTTGCAGAGGTCTTGCTTTCAGTGGTGTGCTGGAACGGGGAGTTAGTTTTAGAGCATGCTTTTATTTAGCAATGATCTGGAGCTTGGTTCCAAGCTTGCCATCTTTTAACTTAATCACAGGTCCTTTGAATAAGGTGCTGTATTTTAAGGCATGCCAAAGAGGCTGATATAGGGAGAGCTGAAGTGCTGCTTCTCTCTCACTTTTGGAAAAGCTCACCACTAGAATTTATCCTGAGACATAAGAGCCAAGGAACAAAAACAATAGGAGCTTTAAAAGGATACAGGAAAAGAGATACCAAATGTTCCCAACATCCATCAATGTGTAGGCACAAATTATTTGCTTTCAGCAGGAGTCTCAGGGTGTTGAACACTTTTACTAGCAGTGAGTACAAGGGTTACAGGGTACATTACTACATTATAAGGTAGGCTGTTCTGAACTCTCTCCCTTAATTTTGGGATGAAGAAAGGCTTTCCATCTTTCACATGGATTTAACTTTACTCCAATTTCTAAAAACAAAGCAGCACTTGAAGTGATCAGTGTGCTTCAAATCACAAACAAATTAATGAGACACAGTAGAGCCACAGGAGTTGCCGTCATTTGTAAACTGCTATTTAAAGAGGACCAAAGCTGACTGCAGTCCTCATTTTCCATCTGTCCCTCCTGCATCCCTTTCTTCTTCCATCTCTCTCCACATGATAAGGAAAAAGGATACACTAAAGGATGCATAAAAATCAACAGGTTAAGATGTTTCAGCTACTTCTTTCCTACCGACTAAGAAGGAATATAAATGCAAAAGCAAGTACACAAGTTATCAGCCTGTTCTTCCTGACAACTCACTGCAGCTCTCAAACAACACATATCCCCCATCATCCCATGGGTAAGGAGACACCATTTCCATGCTGGCCCAGAACTGAGCCTAGGAAGAAACTTGATGACCTGGGACAACCTGGGAGTACAGGCATCTAATGCAAACAGACATCACAACATCTCATGGCTCTTGAAATAAACAGAATAAAATGCCAAAACACCCCCAGGCCCCAAGTTACCACCTCGTTGATATTTTTTGTGGCTGCTAACCTGCCTGCCAAACACTGCAGTTACAAAGCAAGTGGGCAATTCATTAGCCAGCTGCATCCTCCCATGTGCCACCATTTTTCCTGCAACAAGGAGAATTTGCTAGCTCTTTCATCTCTCTGACAAGCACATAGAGCCCTCACAGCTCCATCCACAGCTCCTGGCTACCTGTTGACCCTCAATGTGACCCGCCTGCATTTGATGGCACTCATATGAACTTAACACAAGGACTATGACAAAGCCATGCTGCTGCATTGATGTCTGAAGATGTAAAAGTCAGGCAACCTCTTCTGACCCCATTGCCCACTCCTCCCTCCAAGAGACCAAACTTGTGATGGCAATGCAATCCTTCCCCATGAACACCTTGCATCAGTCCAACTGCTCCTACTGGTTACAGCTTCTATCCTCAAGCACCTGACTCATTCATTTGGGATTACAAGCACAGCATATGGTTGCTGCATCCCTGTAAGCACACAGAGGTGACAGGGGGCTGGAGAGTGGGGAAGGATATTGGAGTGCTGACTAGGCTGTCCTCCTGAAAGGACAATGACAATTCAGGATTCATCCATTGCAGCTGCTCCCTTTTAAATGCTTATTTGGAATATTTACAGAAGAAGAACAGAAATCATGAAATTACCTGTTGGAATTTTTTTTTCCAGCAAGTTTTCTTCCAGAGAAGAGGCCAGCCTGACAGCACCCAGGCTGTCTCTAGCTCTCTGTTTCTATCCAGCTGGCTAAGGAACTGCAAGTTTGTCAGCACATCTCACCCACCTCAATACTGCCCTGCAGAAGGCTAAGGGAGGAGGCACAAAAGTCAGAGGCTGATGAAGACACTGTTTAATACTGTATTGATTTTTCTGACCTGGCACTGACAGATCTAAACTGAAACTCAAAGCTGTTAGACCACTACCAAATCTCAGCCCAGTATTGATGACTTGTTATACTGCTGACCTGCGCTGGACCCACAGCACAATAAGCCTGAGAGGCCTCCCCTTGAAGGACTTATCATGTGACACTTCCCAACTGGAAGGCAACCTAATACATTAACCAGATACTCCAGAGGTCATGCAATAAATCTGCCTTTCCTGGGCATTCACCTTCACCTCTGACACTGGCTGCAAAAGAATCATGGCTTGGCAAGCTTCATCTCATAGCTGAGATCACAGAACCAATTAGGTTGGAAAAGACCTCTAAGATCATCAAGTTCAACAGTTAATGTAGGAGTGCCAAGTCCACCACTGAAACATGTCCTCAAGTGGCACATCTTCATGTCTTTTAAATACCTCCAGGGATGGTGACTCAACCACTTTCCTGGACAGCCTGTTCCAGTGGTTCACAATCCTTTTGGTGAAGAAATTTTTCCTTATTTCATATCTACCCCTTCCCTGGCACACTTGAGGCCATTTCCACTTGTCACTTGGGAGATCAACCCCCATCTTGCTACAACCTCCTTTCAGGTAGTTGTAGAAAGCAAAAAGATCTCTCCTGAGCCTCCTTTTCTCCAGCCTGCTCAGATCCCACTCTAGTGCTTTCTTCCCTCAAGCAGATCAACACTTCTGCCCAACCTGGTGTTGCCTGCAATCTGACTGGGGGAGCATTCAGTCCCCTTGTCCAGATCACTGGCAAAGATTTTAAACAGACTGGCCCCAGTATTGAGCCTTGTGGAACACCAGGTGAGTGGCCACCAGCTGGATGCAACTCCATTCACCAGCATGTTTTAGGGTTGATCATCCAGCAAGTATTTTACCCAGCAAACTGAACACTCACCCAAGGCACAAGCAGCAGTTATTTGGTTTCTTGACCTTCTCCTTGATTCTGACCCATAAACACCCAACCCTATTGTCACAATCATTAAAGTAGTTTAAATCTCTTTCCACAAATCTGATTAACTCTCGTGCAAACTCCTTTTGAATCAGGTGTACTGTATCTATCATCAGCAGGCCTAGTGTTATGTAAATTGATCCATGATCAAAATCCAAAAATTTGGCCAGTGACAGCAGGCTTGTATTGATCAGCTGGCTTTTCCCATTTCTTCCCGCATCATTCCCTGCAACTGGAAGGATAGATGAGAATGTTACTTGTGCTCCTGATCCCTTAACCAGTCGGCCCAAGGCCTCAAAGTCTCTCTTGACTGCTCTTGGGTTTGTAACTTGATCACTGCCTACCTGAAAAATCAATAATGGAAGAAAATCCAAGGGCCATATCAGGGTAGGAAGCTTTCTCTTCACATCATTAACCCAGGCCCCAGACATGCCTAAGAAGTGTGTCCAATCTGCATATGGGGTCTTCTATGTTTTGTTCTCTCAGAAGGGAGTGTTCTATGAGAATGACCAACCCTTTCATGGAGAAGTGGTTTTGATGCAGGGTAGAGGCTGATTAAACCTCACTGACACCTCCAAACTAGATGAACCATCATCCCTCATTATTGCTTGGCTCCACTTGCTGAGCCTAGTACCTATTGTGCAAGGGCATCTTGAGATTTAGCACAGCTAAGCAGGACTTAGCCACGACAGATTCCCAAGCGAATCCTGTTTACCTCATCTCAGGAAGGGGGTGTAAAAAATGTGAGAGAGCTTGTTTTGCTCCTTCTTGTTTGTCTGAGCTCCACATCCCCTTGTACAGCTCTCTATTCTTCCTTGTTTTTCCAGGCTGTGCACACAGAATCACATTCCTGATCTCCAGCTACATTTACCATCACTTTACAGCAGTCCTCAAGGGGAAAGCTGAGCACCTGCTGTGCTGAGCCCTGTGGTTTGGAGCAGATGCAAGCTAGTTTACTTTGCTAAGCAGTTCCACAGGTTTGTTCTGCCCTCAGCCCCATGATGTTTGGGGTTTGGAAGGAAGACAGACTCTGCTGGAGGAGCAGGGGTGTCAGCTCCTCCCTAGTTTTTGATCTAGAAAAGTGCTAGCCCCAGGGATATCTTCTCCCCCATGAGAGGGTGGCAACAACTCTCCAACAGGCTAAAATACTGACCCTTCAATACAGACCCACCCTTACCTTAAGGCTGACAAGTCCCATGTCCTGGTTATGCACATACACTGCTGGAAAGAAAAAAAAACAAACCCAATTTGCCCTGCTGCTTGAGCACCCATCCCTGAGTTATTGAGAAATGACCATCGCTTGTGCAATAGAGCTTCTCAGTGCCAGCAATAGCAGGAGGCAGACACAGCTCAGGGGACAGAGATTGCCACCCCCGCAGCACAGGCAGACACACAAACTTACCTTTCACTCCTTCCTTTACTAACTGTCTTATCACCATAGCAACTGTAATCCTTGGTCATGCAGCTAGGAAAAAAGAATAAATATAGCACAAATGAAGATATACACTATCACCAAACACAGCCTCAGGGGTAAATCTAATTTTTGTTAGAGGCATAACAGTGGTTTTGCATAATTATACATATATGAATGCCCAACATGCCCATTTCAGTGGGAATTCATTAATTCAGCTCTAAATAAAAAGGATTGCTCATTGCAGGTTAATTTCTTTTTTTCTTTTAAAGCAGAAAATATTTCTAAAAGCTCAAATCATACTTTCACAGCTTTCTCTTAATCCTGAGATCAACAGAAAAAGGAAAAGACAAAGATTAAGTCAGCTCTGAAGTAAAAACATGGGAAAACACAAAACAGCAAACTTTGCTGCTTTTAAAATGTGAGGAGTGAGAACAAGCAATAAAGAAATTTGGCCAGATGCTACACTGTACCTGGAACTGAGTCCCAAAGGAAAGCATCTCACAGCCTTTGGTGCTTTTGGTGAAAGCAATACAACTGCATCATACTGAGAAGAACACACCACTGCAAGCAACTGAACACAGGTTTGGCTGGTACCAGAATTTACTACACAGCTTGAGGTCAGCATTTACAAAAGGAGGCTTATTTTCTCTGGCATGAATACAAGATAGAAGCACCAAAGGACAGCTCCAGCCAAGCACACTGTAAAACAGAGAAAACCTTCCTCTCCATCTTTCCTTCTTTAATTTGCTCCTCAGGTTCCTTCATTATCTACTAAATGTAAACACCCTGAGACTGGTACCTTATACCCCTCTTTATGACTGTTTCTAGGTGGGCCTCATCTGAGTGATGGGGAGCCCTTGGTGCTGGTCAGACCTCCCCTTTACTGTTTGTGGGGCAGTGCCTGGGGGCTGGTTATTGTCACTTCAGGTGACAGGTGCCTGGATATGTGGGTGCTCTGACACTTCACAATGAGCTTTTTTATTGCAAGCATGCATGTGGCTCTAAGGATGCTTCCAAAGTCCTGACCTGGTGCATGCTGGACTAAATAATAAAATAAAAGCAGCATCCTAAGGAGATGTCTCTTCTCTAACTTCATCAGTATCCTTGCCAGGGAGGCAAGGGAGGATCTACTATTTGGTTTTGTCTCCACAGAGGCTTATTTAATTCCTGACTTACTGAAAAGGCAAGGAGAACTAGGACAAAGGGAAGAGGAGGGCTGGGCTTAAGGAAAGGATTTGGAGGAAGGAAAAAGTGGGAGGTGAGATTAAATGGAAAGACAGAAGAAGAGACAGAGAGAGGTCTGTCTTAAACAGCAACAGAAATCTCTCAAGGCTGTCAATCCCTAGTTCCTCTCCTCCTCTTGTTGTCATTAGTACACAGTTAAAAGCTCAGCCACTGTGAGGGAGAAATCTCCCTTCTCACCCAAGTTTCTGCAGGAGAGAGAGGGAGCTCACTGCCTATCTGTCCAAGCCTCAGTCTGCCCTGGGCAGGGTCTTGCTGGTCCTTTCCTCTGCAGTAGGGAGCCCTCCCTGACATGAATTTTAGGATGTGCAGCAGGTCCAAATGTGGCCCCTTCACTGCACACTGCAAGGATCTACATCTACTAGCAGCTTACTTCAGATGCTGCTGGTCAAAACCAGATTTTTTTTCTTGTAAACAATGAACATACACCTCTGGCACACTTGTGCCTACTGTGTCTGTCCTACCTTCTTGAGTGCCAGCCTAGACAGAAAAGGAGCTTTTTAGAGAGGTCAGATGGGGCCTGGCAGAGGGTTCTGCTGGGCATGGGCTGTGAGCTCAGTAGAGGAAAGAACCCACCTTCTCTCTGTGCAGCTGTGCTGTAGGTGTGTGGGGGCTGTTTGCCCAGGATTGCCACTGACTACAAAGGCTACTCAGCCCTCTGCCTGACCAGAGAGCAGTGGCAGTGTTAAAACCTCCAGAAAAACAAGGTAATTGTTCAACTATCTGTAATAAAATTTACCTGTGGGAGCAGGACAGGCATTGAGATATGCTGGCTAATCCAAAGAAAAGATTCAAAATCTTGTCTAAACTGGTGAAGAGAACAAAACCAGCCACTCCTCTGATTTTTGTGTTACCTGCAATTACCACCTCTGGCTGCCAAAAATAGTTGGTAGGCTCTGGGATGGGGAAATGAGACAGACAGTGACTTGCTCCATCCTTGGAATTATTCAAGGCCAGATTGGACAGGGCTTTGAGCAACCTGCTCTAAGTGGAAGGTGTCGCTGCCCATATAGAAAGGAATTCAGATACATTCAAAGAGGAGCTGAAATATGACCTAGGAAGCTTGTAGAGACAAGATTTTAGAGTCCCAGAAATATTGTTATCCCCTGCTTCCCTCCCAGTGGCTCTTGCAGTTTTGATACAAGTTTGGTCTCACCCTAGATGGTCCTTTCCTGCAGATATCCCTGCAAATACAAATCCCTTGACATGGGAAACCAAGACCCAGTGTCCCTCCCTACTCCACCTTTCACGGTCTTTTTACCCATGTTACCTGCTGTGACTCCACAGCGCTGTGGCAGCAGCAAGGAGAGGTACAGCTCTGCTGGAAAACCCGGCAGCATGGTCTGCTCCCTGCAGACATGGTCAGTGAGCCACACTGAGGAAAAGCAAAGCAGTAAGGATTCAAAGGACACAGCCACTGTTCCCCTTTGGAAGGACATTTAAGACAGCTGAAGAGGCAGAGTGGATGTGTGAGCATATCCAGCAGGATGAGCTTTATGATTTAGGCAAACAGTGTAAATGCTTAAGTACTTACATCTAATACCGTTCCTGGCACTCTTACAAATGGACTCTCCTACCCAGCCGTGCAGAGCAGTCCCAGATGCCATCTCACAGCAGGGACCAATGGAATTCCATCCTTCTGCCTACAGGAACACATGGAAATCTTGCACGTGCAATGTGGTCCTCTCCTTCTGCCCTGCCTCTTCACCGGAGGGGACAGGCAAGTGATGTTCAGCCTGTCTCGCAGTGGGTGGGGATCTCTGTGCCATATGCATGGCACCTTGAACGGTGGTATTATGGGGTTTAAACATGAGGCAAGAGAGCAGGTGATTTGTTCCAATGTTTTGCTTAAGTCAGACAGCAATTCCTGACCAGAAAGAGAAATAGGAAATGTGGCAAACCTGCACTTCCTGGTCCAATGCTGAGCTGAAGCTGATGCATGCTCATACCAGGGCTGTCACATGTTCCCACAGCAACAGTAAGGCAATCACATTCCTCCTTCTCTCTCATGCACGCTGATTAAAATCATGCTCATCACAAGTGCCTCAGCTCGAACACCCAGACCTTTAATTGCTGCAATGAAGGATATGAATGTAGGCTATTCTGAGGGCAGCAAAGCAGAAAATTAGCATTTAGCATGAAAATTGTACCACTGCATCATCACCAGTGCAAAGCAAACAACACATCTAGCTAGGCTGCCTCTTCCCCTCCCTACCTGCATGCTTGGACTCATCTAGTGCTGCAGCGCTCAGCCCCATTGCTTTCCACACATGTGGGGCCTGTCCCTCTGAGGCTGCCACCAGGAGACAGGCAGGGTCTGCAAGGTGATTCTGCTTGCTGATTCTGAGCTTTTGATGAATCAGGTTTATACACTCTTGCTGAAATAATCCTCCCTTAGATGTCAAAATGCCACATTAGCTGCTACATCGATTCCTCCAGTATTTACAGAGCAGAAGAATGCAGCAGCAAGCAGGGGTGAGGCTGGAGGGAAGAAACTTGCACCCCTGGAGTGTCCTGCCCCTCAAGGTCAATCATCCATATGAAGCCAGGAGTCAGATCATCTCATCCAGACCCTTAGCCCTCTCTATCATTACTGCAAATTCCCCTCAGGCCCTCTCACCTCTTTGTTACCTAGGCTGGTTGGACACAGAAGCCTAAAAGCAAAGGCTAGTTTTTAACCAGTCAGGTTGGGACAGAGCCATCATTTGGTAGATGATAACTAAACTTCCTAATCTGTGAGCAGTGCAAGGTTGACTGCCATGTTTTCCCACTGCAGCCAGGGTTCTGCACGCTGGTGGTTTCTACTGCAGGGAGAGCTGCCACTTCCCTGGCTTCCCACATGTAGGTACCTGAACATCCTTGCCCAAAAGGGAGAGTATTTCAACATGTTTCGACATGGATCTGTGACCTCTTTGGGTTCCTGAGCAAATTGATGATGCTGAAGTCCCAGAGCTTCAGTTCTGATTAGTAGATGGAGTAGCAATTTATATGGCATGAGGAGGGTCCTGCTGGTCCCCAACAGTGCAAGTGAATGCACACGCGCACACACACACACACACACACAGTGGCTCCCACAGCCTCAGGTCCTCTCATGTCCCACCACGTGATTTGCTGCAGCTCCCTGCCAACCCAATTCCCCTCTTTCCCCTGCCCACAGAGGCAGGTTGGACTAGCACAGGTTGCAGCCCAGCTGTGCCCAGCCCCACAGGCTGCCACATTATGAGGTTGCCCCTTGTCCCATGCCCCCCGTACACGGCTGGACTGAGCTCACTGCCCTGGGGCAAGCAGAGACCTATGCAACTCGTTGCAGACAGCATTGCCCAGACATTGCCTGTCTCAGTGCTGTGGGCACTGCTGGTGAGCGGTGTCCTGAGTCAGCACTTTGGGCTGTTTACTGCTTTAATATATGCTTGAAAAAAGAGACCAGTGGGAGATCTGTTTATAAGCCACAACCACCTAAAACAGGTATATGCCTATATCCACGCACATACTCAAAGCAGCAGTGACTATGGAAGCATACAAATAAATATTGAGCAGACACTGAGGGACTTTCAGAATAGTCTCTCTGGGTTTTTTTTATTCAATGCCATGTTGTTTATTGGTGGCTGCTTTTTTTTACCTTCCTGATTTCTTTCTGTAGTGGTCTGAAAGCAAACCAAGTGAGAGGCTCCAAGTCAGAAAATACAATTTAATAAGAAGAAAGAAAAAAAANTATGCCTGGGTTTACAATAACAGCAGAAACTAATCAGTGGCCAATGATGATTAACAGTCTCTCACCTGTTATTACCCCTACATTCAAGGTAAGGTAATTTCAAAAATCTGTGCCAAGAAATATTAACATACAGGGAGGACAGGGCAGTTGTATGTATGTAGAGGGATTACACACACAAAAGTAGATCTTTTATCCATACCAACCCATTTGCACTGGACTCGGCTTTTCTTCTTAGAAATATGTATTATTAACTAGAATACGTGTAGTTCTTCTGTGAGTAGATCATCTTGAAATGAACCCTTCCTACGATTCAGATAAGGAAGTGAGAAAAGAAGTGTGTAAGTGAAAAAGTAAATTAACTCTGTTGGTGAAGTAATCGAAAAGAAAAATGAGATCATCCTCTTTCTTTGTTATCACAGCAATTATTAGATGCAGCTAAGGATAGCAGTGGTAGTTTTAGAGGAAAGTCCACCTGGTACTTCATCTCCAAAGCTGTGATAACTCAAATCAAGTCTTATACCCAGGACTTGTGGGGTAATAAAAATGCTTGCCTGTGTATGGACCACATACCTTGAGCTCTTGCATGATGCTTCTCCTCCTTGTGTGTGGGTGGCTCTCTCCTAAATAGGAACTTTTCAATTTAAGAGCAAATCTTGGGTTAAAGATGTTTCACTATAAAATAGTTTCTCTTCAGATTGCCATCCACAGAGCACATGGTATCACTGATCATTTGTTTTGAAGCAGCATCTTAGCCCCTTTGAGTGTTTCTGAGTGAAGGAAGGGTGGCTGCCCTGTCTGCTTGTGCTGGGTGGTTGCTTTTTGAAGATACTCTGCCAGACTCTGAGAAGGAACAGTGCTATTCCCTTAGCAGAATAAGAAATAGAAGAATGAAAAGAAAGTTGTGGCAGCAGAAACATGAAAAATCCCACCTTACTGTGGTCAGCACAAGCAGGTAACTTACAGTTCAAAAATTTCATCCAGGATGAGTCAGCTGGAGGAATGAAAGGGGAAGAGCTGCAGGAAGAGCTGCTTCATTTGCGTGGTGCACTTTGTGCAGTGACACTGCCCCAGCAACCACAAGCAGAACAGAACAAAACAACAAAACACAGCTGCAGCATCTTTCAAAGTTCTCCAAAATAATACAGATAGTTAAAGCAGCATTAGACAGAAGGTTAAAGTGCTCTGGTCTCTGAAAGTGTCCTTGGAAATACAGTGCCTCTCCCTCTGCTGTCATTCTGCTCTGTTGATCATGAGGCAAAGGGAGAGCTGTATTTGTCGTCTTTGGTGACCGCAGACGAAACTATTAAGGAAAAAGATTTGTATTCCTCTGTGTCCATAGCACTGCACTGCAAAGGGGGAGCATGAACTGGAGCCTGCTGTGCTCTTCACGGCAGCAGCCCAGTTGCTCATGGGAGCAACTGCATGAGATATGGAGTTCTGCCTTCTCTTACTGATGTCATGGGCATGAAAGATGCTCAGCAGCTCTGCTGACATGCAAAGCAAGGCTGGGAATGAACCCTGCCGTATGGCTCATCTTTGCAATGCCATCGCTGGCACAAGGGGAAGGGCAGATTGTTATTGCCTATTGCTGCAGCTGATGTTGGAGCAAGAGCAGAGGTGTGCTGCAAGCCAGCATCTGGGGCACTGGTTTTGGTGGTGGGGAGAGCTCCTTCCTTGTAAAGTGATCACATCTGCTCTAGAAGTAGCCAGGAGGCATAAATATTGAATAACAGATTGCCAGCTCCAGCTCCTGTGTGACAGGATCCTAGTAAATGTAAACAGGGGCTGGGAAATATGCAGAAGAAGGAAAATAAAAGAGAAGAAGAAGAAAAAAAAAATATATATCTAAATGAGATGGAAGAAATGAGTGATAACTCAAAGATGTGGAGATAGTGAGTTCCTATTGGAAACCAGTCTCTAGCAAAGAACACAAATAACATGGAAAAAAGGAGAAGCAAGACAGATCTCATAAAGCATTTGTGAAGAGCAGGAAAGGGGATACTTGAAAAGTCAGGTCATATATAGATAAACTGACCTGGGTGACAGACATCCAGGTGCCTGACTTTGCAAGATACCAAGTTCTTCCTACAAGGTGAACTGTGTTTTGTATCACAGCTAGTTAAAAAATCCACAGGGTTTAATTTATTCCTTCTCTGTGGAATTCTTGTGATGAACCCAAGTAAACCAAAGCCACTTACCTCCATATCTTCCATAATAAATGTTGAGGTTTTAGTAACATTGGCAAAAAATAAATCTTTGCTTCTGATCCATTGTTACGACGACTTTGCTCTCATTTTACGGTGGCTGTGCAGGGCATATTTTCTGCAGGCACCTCACTGCCTGGGGACCCATTTTCAGTGCCCTGTCAGGTGGACAACTGGCCTGGGGTCTTGAGGATTCAGTCACTAGAGGTCAACCAGGCCACAATACCTCTGTGATGCCCTTTTGGGAGCATTTTGATTGTGAGAGCCATTTTGGTGGGAAAAGTACAAAATTCCTTGAAACACTTCAAGGTTTTCTGCTTTGTGTTTCTTCTATTTGAAAAATTATTTTCTTGCTCAATAATGTTTTCCGTTCCCTCCCACCAAGTCCTGCTCAGCTCATAAGAATTTCACAGAGGGGCTGGTGGTGTTCATTCCTTTACATGGGCCTCACAAAAACCTCCAAAATAAAACAAAAACTCCCTGAAAGCCCAAATGGACCACCCTGACACCTTTCCTTGAAAGAAAACAGTGGTCACATTGGCAGCTGATTCCTATATACCTAATTTCATAGGGAACTTTTGGTAGTAGTAAGTGTTATAAGTATATATTATAAAGTTGGCTTTTCACAAGATGTGTGCTATATGATTAATAACATTGTGGTAAGGATATAAGTTTTTATTTCTGCTATTAGTAAAGAAAAGTATTAGTAGTTGATATAGTATGCTTAAACTGTCTGTTTGGTTGGGATAACATCCTGTGAACATGTAAAGAAGACCCTGCTATTGATATACCAGCTATCAGCATCTACCATCTGAAGAAAGTATGGACCAAGGCCCAAGCTGGAGGTGATAATGAAGACACAGCCAAGAAACACACATGCTCTAAAAAGACGGACCCAAGGAGGGACCATGCAAAACAGTTCCTGAAATATGGAAACTAGTTTATGGAAAAATATGAATATTCAACACAATGATGCAGTAGAAAGGGTATTTAAAGAAGGCTTCTGAAATAGCAGGTTGTGGACTTGGCTGAATGCTAAGTCACCGGGCTGGCCGTTTTTTGTTTCCTAATTGTCTTATTTTTTATATTATTAAACCTATTTCTTAAAATTTACCAGGAAAATGAATTCTGTTTTTCACAGTAAGGAAGACAGATGAAGATGTAGAAGCCATGAAAAGTACACCTAGTGGTATGCATCACTCATTTGGCTGTGCTGAGTCACAGTCTCTGGGTTCAGAAAAAAATACTAAATACAGGTGTGTTTTCCATGGGCAGATTGGAGAAGTTGAGGATCCACATTCAAGAGAAGATGGGAAGCACAAGGGATGGGCTCTGCTGTGCTGCTGCAATGAATATCAATAGGCCCAGGGTTCATAGTAAGAGAAGAAAATTTACAGGGAGGCCTTAAAAAGAGAAAAAATACTAGAAAAATGTTTCAAAGAGGTAGAGGAACCACCTGGTGAGCCAAGGTGAAAGGAGTTAAATATGCCTTGCTTGCTTGTCAGAGCAACAGCGGGAACAGGACACAGAAGCAAGGTGTGAGCTTGGGGAGGGACTCAGCATAGAGCAGGGAGAGTGACTGCTTTCAGTGGCAGACGTGGGGGAGAACTGGGCACAAGGCTAGTGTGTCAGCAGGACAAAACAGAGCAATATTGGGCTAACAACAGCAGAGAGCTCCCTAGCAGGACCTGCCTGCAGTACAGTCCCTTGTAGGAAGTGGGGAGTGTTAGAGGCTGAATAGATGCCTGGGCAAATCCCAAGTTGCCCTCAGGTGTTATCTGGGAGGTGGGTGGGTGATGACAGAGGTTTTTCCATGTGCCAACAGTCAGGCATAGCTGGGAAAGGAAGCACTTGCCAGGAGAAACTGCACAAGCTGAAGCACTGCAGAAATCCCCAGCAAAACTACAAAGCTCTTGCTGGGGTTTAGTGTTCTGTCTCCTCTTTGAGAAGGATAGATGTTTCCTGCTTCTTCTTGAAACAGTTACTAAATAATTAAAAGAGAGAGACAAAATATTCCTTAACGACATCCTAGTCTTCTGTTTCCATGGAAACTTCCTTCTTAAGCCAGAAGTGTTTTGCTCCAGTCATACAGTGGAAGGTGAAAGCCCTTTTGCAGGGAGGTGGGTGAGGTGGCATGACCCTGCTGGGAGGTGAAGGGGAGACATCCTGTGGAGCAGAAGGACTGCCAAAAACCCCAAACCACAGGAGAAATAAAGATGTCACTTCCAGGGACAACCAGGAATAAGCCTAGAGATATCCATACAAGGGGCTGTAGTTGCCCCATGAGGTCACCACCACCATCTTTTCACCTTTCTTCCCTCCCAGTTATCCCAGGTGCAGGCCATACTTCTCTCATGGTCAAATACTGGGGTAATTTCCAGCACTCCATCTATCTCTGATGTTTCTCCCCTTGTTTGGTTGAAACATTTCACAGCTCATACAACTGCCAGGACAGCTTGGAGTCCCACCTCTGTGTTCTCTTATGGCAAACTTCCAAGGAGCACTCTGTGCTTTGAAGTGTCTGGGTTTTGGATGGGAGTCAACAATTTGGGGTTTTTGGTAAGCCCTACCTCTGGCTTCAAAGCAGCTCTGGGTTTGGGTCGAAGCCTTCTGCAACCCAAGTTCATTGTTCAGCCTTTTAGGGACTGACTTCCTTCCCAGAGAACATGAACCTATGTGTCGTGTTCCTCCTCTCTGCCCATGGGACAGTGAGCAGGGGCAACTCACTCAAAGAACCACAAGTGCAAAAAAAGCATTTAAAGACCCTTATTATTGCTTTAATAACTCTGTATTTGCATCTTTTCTGCAAGGACAAGGACCCAGGCTTTCCTGTCCTCTACTCATAGGTCTGACTTCTCTGCAGTCAGCATGCACACTTGCAACAGAGCAAATTAATTAAGTCCACACAGTAATTATCCTTTTCCTGCCTGCTGGTCCCAAGTGATGTGCTCACTGTTTACAACCCTGGTTTGTAAGATGCAGCAGCTGCTTTAAAGTCAGACAGGTCACAATCAAATCAGAAC
The DNA here is from genome assembly GCA_013399915.1 of Illadopsis cleaveri. Lineage (NCBI taxonomy): Eukaryota > Metazoa > Chordata > Aves > Passeriformes > Timaliidae > Illadopsis > Illadopsis cleaveri. Next base: position 130,371 of record VXBB01022496.1, read on the forward strand.
ACCTTTTGTGCTGTCCTCTTCACAACGCTTTGTATGCCAGCTGGGAGAACTCTGTGAGGGCCGCAGAGGCCCTCTTGGTCTGACGGAAAAAATGGGACAGGAAGCCTTGTTCCTTCTACTCAGTGCTCTAAACATTCCTGTCTCCGTTAGGCTGCTATCATCTCCCTGCTGCCCTTCCCATTCTGTCTTCTCTGACACACTCGAGTGGAACATCCCTGGGGTTGTACATGACATCCAAAATTCTTTGATCCTCTTGGGCGGCTGGTTTTCCTACCCGTTTGCAAATCGGGGAAGGGTATAAAACCTTGGAGTTGCTGCAGGAGAAGATCCAGGTTGGCTCTGCCAGGAAGAAGACTTGTGCAGTTGTACCACTGGAAAAGCAAGGAGGATGCAGCCTCTAGAAGCCTTGTTGCAGCCACACTGGGAGAGGATCATGCTGGACAGAATTCTGGATTCTGAGGCAGGTCATGGTTTGAGGGGTCGTTCTACCCTCACCCTCCACAATCCTCCCCACTCCCACTGCCCTGCAATGCAGAGACAAGGTGAGCTGCAGTTCTCCTTGTCCCTCTCACCCGTCTCTCCAGCTGGTGAGTCAGTTGGCCTGGACACACATCAGCACCCTTACAGTGGCATGCACACACAAACACACACACTCTCCAATCAATATTCTCTGCTCTCCATGTCTGTGGTTGGCACTGATTAGGACTTTGGTCTCAGCTACACTGACTCAAACCAGGAAAATGCTTGGATGATGCTAGAGAGGAGACAGAAACAGTACTGAGCTAAGGATGTCCTTGCAGGGTCTTTCTACTGGAACTTGGAACAGGCTTAGCCCTCAGCCAAGGAACTGACTGCGTTTTATGTTGTTGAAGCCACCTTTGCTTTTATGTCTTTTTTAATATTCTAGGTTTTGTATTCTTTTAATATATATAGCTATAGATACAAAAATAACAAAGATAGGTTTCTCTAGGGATAATTTTTGCACCTTTGGGCTTCTAAAATAAAATACCATAATTACTTTAAATAAAAGGGGGAAAAGTTCAATTTCCTCTCCCCTTTTTACCTCCTCCTTCCCTTCCACCCTGCCTCTCCCACTCCAAATAGCCCCATAAGCCTTATAATTTTTTTCTCTTTGTAGTTTTCTTTCTTTGGAAAAAGAAACAACCAAATCCAACAAAACAACAAAAATAAGCCATGTAGCCTCCACCTCTCCTTCCATGAGCGTGCCTGCTGTGTTCACACATTCCTTTCAAAGCAAGGCTTTTCACCTCAAAATGTTTCCCTGTGGTCCATGGCTATTTGCTTTTCTCTGTTGCTGGAGCCAGATTTTCACCTGCTGTAAATCAGCATGAATTCACCTCAAGCCAGAACTCTGCTGCTTTACACCAACAGCATGTTTTGCCAATTTATGCTCACTCTGAAGATCTGTCCCACAATTTTTAACCTTGGAAATGGAAGCATGGACAGTAAAGAAGTTTCCAGAAACACACAAGGCAAGCCCCAAATGCTCTTCCTTTGCTGCTCACGCTGCTTCCCCTCCCTTCACCCCACCCTCATGGTTTAGTGCAACAGCTCCTTCAGGCCCTGCATTCTCTTGTTCCTCCTTAGNGCTCCCCCATGCCAGCGGCTGAATGCTCCCTCCCTGCACCTCAGGGACCCTCATCTGTTCCTCTTGCTGACTCCGTCGCCGAGCTCCAGCTCGGGAGGGAGCGCAGAGCTGCGGTCCCCTGACCCCAGTCTGCTGGGGCCATCTNCATGAGCGTGCCTGCTGTGTTCACACATTCCTTTCAAAGCAAGGCTTTTCACCTCAAAATGTTTCCCTGTGGTCCATGGCTATTTGCTTTTCTCTGTTGCTGGAGCCAGATTTTCACCTGCTGTAAATCAGCATGAATTCACCTCAAGCCAGAACTCTGCTGCTTTACACCAACAGCATGTTTTGCCAATTTATGCTCACTCTGAAGATCTGTCCCACAATTTTTAACCTTGGAAATGGAAGCATGGACAGTAAAGAAGTTTCCAGAAACACACAAGGCAAGCCCCAAATGCTCTTCCTTTGCTGCTCACGCTGCTTCCCCTCCCTTCACCCCACCCTCATGGTTTAGTGCAACAGCTCCTTCAGGCCCTGCATTCTCTTGTTCCTCCTTAGCACTTTCTGAAATTCATAATCTCTCAGTAAAAAAAATAAATAAATCGATCTCTCTATATATGTATATGTATATAACTAAACAGCTGCCATGTTGCAGTCACCTGGCTGGAGGGTTCTGTCCCTGCCAGCCCCATGGCCTTTTCTTGCCACTATAGTCTCTGGGATGATGGTCGAGGTCTTGCCCTCAGGCAGGACTGTTCCCGTATTGCTTGCACTCCCCACACCTCTGAGGTACGGTACCAGAATATTTATAATATATATATATATGTGTGTNAGGAATCCCCGAGGGTCAACGGTGTAGAACGGCTTGGCGTGGTGAGCGGCGGGGCGGCGGGGCGAGGGGCTGGCGTGGAGGCTGCTGGTGCTGCTGCACTTCTTCACCAGGGTCAGTCCCCGTGGGGGCGGCGAGAAGAGCGAGGTCAGCGAGAGGCTGCTGAGTGTGTCCGAGGGCTCGCTGTAGTTGCCACCTCCGCGCAGACTGCTGCCCGCCCCCTCCTCATCCGAAGGGTCCATGGAGTCGTGGTGGGTGCAGCCGGGGCTGGTGCTGCCGCCGCTGCTGTGGCTGCGCTGGTGGCGGCGCAGGCTCCGCAGGTTGAAGAGCCCTCGGCCCCGCAGGCTCCGGCGACGGGAGGCGGGGGACAGGGGGACTGCCAGGGGTCTTTGGCTGCCCACCGCCGGCACGGGGCACAGGGCCACCGGTAGGTCCAGAGTACACTGCGGAGAGTCGCTGAGGTTGAAGCTGTTGTCCTCCAGCGTGGTCTGCAGGCTGCCGGCCGAGGTGCTGCTCCGACTGTCCAGCGACGTGTCGCTCTCGGCGGCCTGGGGAGAGGGAGCACGAAAACACAGTTCTCAGGACGGAGATGGGCAGTGGGCAAGAGACTTTGCCTTATTGGTTTTGGGGATACTTTGGGCTGTGAAAATAAGCCACGATCAGAGAAAGGGGAAAAACTCCATTCCTCTCTCACTCTTCTCTGCTGGGGAAGGGAGCCATAAACCAACCAATGCTACAAAGCACCAGCCATGCAACCTGCCATGGAGATTTCCTTCTGGGTAAGGAGGAGGAAAGGTTTCATTATTTTGAGCTAATTTTGTTCTGCTTCAGGATGAATCTACCCCTCCTATGTGAAGTGCTCCACCAAAGGGAAGGGATGCTGGATCTCTGAGCCCTGCAGCACCCACCACTACGCTCTCCCTGAGCACTGATGGTCCAGGAGGCAGCAGAGCAAAAGTTGCCTCCCTCATGGCTTCCCTATAAACTTGCCACACAGACTGTGGACACATCTATCATCTGGACAGGAATCAAGGGACTTCTGTATAGACCTCCTCTCATTAAAAAAATCAGCAATATCTGGGGAGAGAAAAGAGGCCCCATGATTCTTTTGACTAGCAGTAGCAGCAACTACCCTTTCATTTAGGGTAGAAAGGTGGGGTCCCCTTAGCAGGAAGAGGAAACAATCTTAATTTCCTTGTATCAGGGTTCATCTCGTTAAGCTGCATTTTAGTTGTTTGTAGGAAATTGGTCTGCACTATGCGATCATCACTGGGACAACTATACTGAGAATGATGCATGTAGGACAGGAAGCAGTCTCCATAGTTACTCAATACACTCTGTGTCAAATATTCAGAAATTTACTCATTTCTCCTTTACAACAACTCAGTATTTTTGTCCCAGTGGTGTGCCAGCTACAGGCTCTACCTCTTTGTGTCTTAACCTAAATCAGAAGTTTCAACACTGCAACAACTCAGTCTCAGACCAAGGCTAAATTTATCCTTGGTGAATTTTTTACACATTTGTATTGTGCTAACAGTGTTTGTCATATATAGCTGGATAACATCTGATTTTATTTTTTTTAGTTTGTCTGGAACAGAGTGCCCCTGTTCATGTTCTTGGACTTCTTCCAAGAACAATAGTAGGGATCTCTACTGGGCTTTCATATCTGCATTTTCTGCACTTCAGAGACACCTGATCTCCCCCCAATGCTTTTATTCTTCTTTTTTGTTAGTGAGAAATAGCTGCCTTTTCAGAAAGAGATGGCACTTTTCTGGGATGTGAACGCTAAGTGGGCAGGGCAAAACAGTGAGCTAAGGGACACAGTGGGTGAACAGGGCAGTAAGGGATGTGGAGGATGCAGGTGGGAAGAAGCCTGTTCCAACCAAGAAGGTGCATGATTTAGAGCCACTGTGTTAAGAGGACTCAAGGATGCTGTGCAGCTGTAACCTCCCTGGCCCACACCCATGGCTGCTGTGCATGCAGGTGTCTGCAGCACACCCAGTACCAGGAACCCAGGGGGGAGATACAGAGTGATGTGATTTCATCTTCATGTGGGGCCCACTGCAGCTGTCAAACTGTTTTTTGATCCAAAGCAGAAGAACAAATGACTTCATAGGGTGAGAGCTATCCAACACCACCTTGTTATACCACCCTCTCTCCTCCCTTACCCTCCTGCATTCTGTAGTCCACTGTGCTCCTCCTACAGATCCAGGTTACCAAGCCTGTGACTACAGCTGCCTCTCTCCTTCCTCTGCCCTCCTCCTCGTTCAGCCCCCTCTGTTTGGGTGAGATGTGAAAACTGAGTTTTCCAAGCAGACAGAAGTGAGGTTCCTCACCTGATGGAGAAGTGAGCAGTTCACACTGGGAGATCTCAGTGATGCCCACGAGCCTTGAAGAGAGATCTTAGGAAGGTTGTGTGGACACAAGATTTCCTCAGGCCCTGTTTGGGTGGCAGAGATGGCTGGGTGGAAAAATTCTGTTGGTACAGGTAACAGAGGGGAAGATGCACCTGGAGAGAAGGGGCTAGGAGGGACTGACAGAGCATCAAAAGAAAGGGGAGGAGAACAGAAATAGGAGGGAAAAAAAGTTGGAGAGTCCTCTGATTTTATTTTGTGCCTTTGCTGCTGTTACATTGAGCAAAGTCTCAGGTCCAGTGAACAAAGGATATTCAGGAACATGCATTCATGGCCAAGAAGCCTCAGTCTGGTGTTCAGATTAAGGATCCCACTTTTTGCACAAAAGCCTGCACCAGGCCAGAAGACCTAACACAGCTCAGAGCCATAAGGTAGCAGGCCTGCTCTGCTGTTGCTCTCACAGAGAAATGCTGAGCTATAATGCCTTGATTCAAGTAAGTGTCACTGCCAGAGGATATTGCTCCCAGATCCTGCAAGGCAATGGATGAAGGGAGATAAATTAAGTGATGGCTTGGGAAAAGCTGGGGACCACAGGAGACCAGAGCATGCTCAAGAGTAGAACTGGAGCATTTCCACCAAGGGCAGACATGTATTACATGTTCCCTGAACCTTTACTTGGTCTCAGGGGGCAGCAGTGGTTTTCTGTGCTGAGTGAGCACAGTTCATCCCACTGGCGTGTCAGGAGAATCTGTGCCCACTCTTTTCTGACCATGCATGGGTGCATTACTGCAAATGGGGATCAACACATTCACAATATTTCACAGAGTCATGTCTGAGGGAAGATATAAAAACTAGCAACAAAAATGAAGGAACTGCTCCTCCCCCCATTCCTGAAGCAAATTAACAAACTGAAAGCTAATTCTTGGTTAGTGCAACTCCAAGTCACATTAAGTCTTCTCCTGGCAGAGGTAAAGCAGGGGAAAAATAGGGCTGGACCAACCCACAGTTTAGCAGACCTGGGGCATGAGAGCCCTGCCCACCTTTGGTACTTTCATGCTTTAGCCAAGACTGAACTGAGTTGAAAGAAGTATTCTCCATTTCACACAGGTAACTGTCTGGGTTTGCAGAGCCATCCTCGCTGGATGCTGGAAGCAGACATTCCCCCAGATTGTCTGCCCCAGTGGAGTCAGGGTTGTCCTGGCCATCCTGCTGGAAAAAATAAGTGAGGACAAAGCCATGGGAAATTTAATGGAAGATAATAGAGCAGACTTTTCAAAGCCTCAAGAAGAACTGATTCTGATAATAACTTCAAGCTAGCTAAGAGATGCTCAGTTTTCCAGCTCAAAATGCCTTTGGACTAATTCAGAGGAAGTTACTAACAGTAGTGAAGAGAACTTTCAAATACACATATTCTTTTGTTCTCAAATCCTACTCCACAGTATGTCTCTATGGAAAAGCTCTTGAAAAATGACCAGAATTATATTCCTCAGCAGGACACCTGGATAAATACAGAGCACCTGAAATTAGCAGGGGCATAAGTACAGCACATGGTGTAAGGTGCCCATGGCTGTCTGAGGCTAACCTTGATCTCCTTAGGATTCAGCTGAGCAGAGTTTTGATTGTCTGACTCATCTCGTAGAAGGATGGATGAGGACTTGTCTGAGTTGAGGGATAACGCTTCCATTTCAGCCAGCTGGACCTGCAGGAAGGGAAAGGAGCTATCACAGGTCATACCTGGCATCCAGATTTCATGCAGTCACACTGTTGATGGTGGATAAGTGAGAGCCTGTAGACCCAAGATCAATTTTAGGTTATATTCCTTGGATATATCAGGAACTGCCTAACCCAGACCTGGGCTGGGCAGGAGAATTCACTTTTTAAGAAAGATTGAATAGACAATCTGCAAGCAGGCTGCTAGCAGTCCATGCTCCTCTAGTGCCAGAACTGGAGCAACAAGTCCTGTATCTGTCACAGCGATACAGCTGGCCCAAGGCCCTGCAAGTAAAGCCAGGCAGGCAGAGGGGTTTGTCCGGCTGGTGACAGGGCAGCTGTCTTTGCTGAGGGATGAGGAATGGACCCCTCTTTCTGAAGGCACCACAGATAGCCCTGCTTAAACATGAAAGTGCTTTCATTCCAGGGAAAGTCATGCCTTTTGCAGTCCATGCCAGTATCATGCTTTTCGTATTCTCTTACCTTCATTACTGAAACCCTATTTCTCTCCAGCTTTCCTGCATCTTGCCTTTCCCCTCTCCTCTAACCTACCCAAGATCTTACCTAACACTGTCTTCCATTCTGTTCTCCATCTTTAAACTCAGCCCTCCCACACACCCACGCTTGAGCTCTCTTGCTTTCTGAAAGCAAGTCTGATCACTGCATCTCCCTCATTCTTGGGCTTCAGGTCTGCTCCAGTCCCATGCCTGACCTTGCTTCATCTTCTGGCTTGTTTCATACCACATGTTCCCCTCTCCCATCCTCTTTCTTCCAAGCTTTTAAGTCCCCTCTGCCTGACAACTCTTTCTCACAATGCCTGAAAAGCATCTTTTTCTACCAGCCTAAGTGGTTACACTATCCCTCCTGTGCTTGGATTTCCATCACTGGTCTCTAGAGTGCCAGAAGTTTGCACCACCAGCAGCTAACTCTTGAGAGCTGTATTCTGGGTTGTCTCAGTCAGGACAGCTTCTGGCCATGTGTTTGTGTTTGCAAGAGGCGGCTACAGCCTTGTGCCATGACAGCAGGTGAAACATTTGGAGAGATGACTTTCGAGCTGGAAGTTTAGTGACTTGTGCCAATGCCAGAGACTGGAAGAGGTCTCCATCTGAGGGATAATGCATTTTAAACAAACCGAATGGAAAACCAGAGCTGGATTTAAATAAAGCGGACAAATGACATCCTTATTTGAGCTATTAGTCTGACACCAGAACACAGTGCTGTTCAACCATGGAGAAACCTCAAAACCAACAACTGCTCCTCAGAGCATGAACACACAGAGAACCCACGATGAACTTATGCCAGGGATGCTACACAACCACCAGTCAGCAACAACTTGTGTGGAGAAGTACAGTCTTCATTCAGTCCCACGTAATGTATGTACTCATCTATTACTCTCCGAAGTGCTTGCAACACCAAAACAGCCTTACAGCTGTGCCTGTAGAGACACGAGCATGACATGGTAACATCTGCGGCTACCTTTGCCATCCATAAAAAAGGATTTCAACAAAAGCCAGAACAATCTGTTTGTCACTGAACCACTTGCTTGAAAATTCTGAGCACCCTGTGATTTACACAAAACCCACAATCGACAAAGTCATGACTAAATAAACTGCAGGTGTGGAAACACATTTCACTGGTGCTCACTTGACAAACTCCTACCATGGCTAAACACACTTCAGTCATCCATATACAGACTGTCTGTCAACCATCCCAAGAGTGAAAAGATAGAAATGACAAGAGAAGAGTTTAGCACCATGAAAAAGAAGGTTTTGTTCTTTTTGCTTCCCTTACAGTAGAATATTTTAAAATCTGCTGACTAAAGATGAGGAACAAAAACATATTTTAAATTGCAGTGGAGAGAGAAGGGGCTGTTCATTAGATACCAATCCATGAAACCTGCCAGGACCATCAGCCTGAGATACTGAGCCGTGCACACATATCCCTTAGAAAACAACTACTTGCAGATATATCGTTGAAAACAGACCCATGATTACAAAAATCCTTAATTGTGCAAATAATCAGTTTGAAAATAAAGTATCAGGAGAGTAATTGGGAAAGGCCCTGAGCACTTCTGCTCGATGCCACAAAAGGCTTAGCACACAATTATGAATTTGAGCCTATGTTTAAATGTTGTGTCCATCCACTGTGCTCAGCATCTTGATGAATTAAACTACCAATGAAATTGGAGGGGACATTTTTGCCTAATATGTGATTTTTGTCAGAAGGGCAGTTTAAGGCTGATAGGGTGGACAGCAAGCATACTGTTTTTTTCTAACACACATGCACTTAAGATGACTAGATAAATAGTTTTGCCTATGTAACTTGCTGTCAATTACTTCTGGGACTGTACTATTCAGTCTGTGAAAAATACTTATTTGGATATGTTGATGTACCAGAGTACACTCTAATTTAATGAATGTGTGCATTGCTGATGTTACCTATGACTCCATATAGTGCTTTACCATTGAAATTTACTCAATTTTTTTCTACTTTGAAATATGAAGAGAAGGTCATGATCAATCCTGGCTTAAAATCCTAAGGTATAGTTTTGACTCATATGATCCAAAATAAAACATCTGTATTTTATTACTAAACTCATTCTTGCATAGATAATTTCTTTTCAGTTCCACATTTTAGATGTGTTGAAATACCAATTTTGAAAGTAATTTATGGCTCTATAACAGCCATTAGAAAGTATGATCTAAGAATAATTCTTCAGTTGTGATAATTTCATCAAATTCTTTGCTCTGGCTGTGGGTTGAATTTGAAGATTTTGCTATCTAGTTTCTTTGCTGGAAAGGTAAGAAAATGGATGTCTTGGGTTATGTAACAAAAAAAAAAAAAAAAAAAAGTTTATTCTGTTCCATCTGTTGAAACCCAGTTGGGGAGATGTTTTTTCTTTATCTGTAGTAACTCCAGGAGGGAGGGGGTGGCTGCTTTTCTGATAACAAGCCAGCTATTAAAACCAGGTGGGGCATTGTTTCTTGTCTTTTCCCACCTTCCTGAGGTATATGTTCTGTTAATGGGCCATTAAAGACCACCAATGACATGACAGGTTACATCATCCCATTGTGAGATTCTCTACCCAGGGAGGAGGAGCCAAACCATTTCCACCTAGATTAAATGGAGCCACAAGTGTCACCAGACATCCAGTGTTCCCACGGGACTCCCAAAGGAAGACTGGACCTGTCTCTGGATCCTTTCTCTACAGGACCATCTCTACTTCCAACAGGACCACATCTGCCACTCCAGGAGGGCTTACTTTTGGACTGTTTCCAACACCCTGACCACCAGGTTGTATTCTGACTCTGTCGGTGGTCTTTTGTATTATTGCATTTATTTTATTTTACTACTTCTTTTTTTCTTCTTCCTATTAAATTGTATTTCTGACTTGGAGTCTCTCACTAGTTTTGCTTTCAAACCGCTACAACGGGTTGTTGTCTTCATTTGTAGGCAGGATGCTGAAGACTATCTGTGAGGTTTTCAAATGTAGCAAATTAGCTGCAAATGATTTGGGGGCAATCATTCTGGAATGTCTTAGGAGATCTCTTAGGAGTTGGTGCTGAGAAAGCACCAACTGCTGAACATAAAGACTTCAGTAAAGCAATGGAAATTGCAGTTAATTGAAAACTAGTTATTTGGTTGCATTAATGCAGAATTTATTTGTGAAGTGTCTCAATAACAATAAACTATAGCAATGCTTGAATTTTGATACTTTCAAAAGGAAGCAGTGGGGAAAAGCAGACAGCTGAGAAGCTGAAAAATACCAGAGCATCAGAACTAGGCATCTGAGACCAAACAAAATATTGCTTTCTTCAAACATGAATAGAACGATCTGCCAATAAGAGCTCTTTCCCGAAGCTTCCTTGTTTCTTTATAAGCTATGACAACATATCAAGTCAGTTATGGGGAAGGAGAGGGTGAAGTTTGCCACTGATGTACCAATTTACTGTCAGAAGAGTACTGCTACAAGTCTGATCACACAAAATCAGAGCACCTACATACAATAAAATTATTTCAGAACTATATTAGTTCTGCTACTCACCTAACCCTTCTCAGACTATGTTGCTGCTCAAGTTTCAAAACCTGAAAAGACTAATTGCTTAGGAAGGAGTTTTCCAAAGCATCTACCAACTTTGGAAGCTCAAATACAACCCATTTAGTCCTGCTCTTAGCAACAACCTATTTGTCACCTAACAAACTTTCTCAGTGGGCCCACTTTTATTTTGCTTTTGCTCAAACTAATTAACTGGTTTTCACCACAAACCAATCCTCACTCACAGACATGACTCTATTCAACAAAGCCTTTAAACATGTGCTTAATTGATTGACCTCAATAGGGAATAAGCAAGCACATGCTTAAAATGAGGACAAAACACAAGCTTACATCTCCCACTGAATTGCTCCTGAATGGTCTCATTGGGGTGAGATCCTTAGAGTACTCTGTCCAACATGAGCCTGAACCTAGACTTTTCTTGTAGAATTGAACAAAACAAGAGCTGCCAAGGGATGCCTTCATAGCCATTTCTCTTCAGGTCATTCTGTCCCTCCTGACCCATGTCCTGTCATGTCTCACTTTTCCACCACCTGAAACATCCATGTGTGGCTGAGGAGGGCAGGCCTGTACTAGAGGCAGTACCACCAGTTCACAACAGATAACAAACACAGGTCAACAAGCTCTACTGTCTACACAATCTACAGTGAGGAGCACACATGGGATGACCTGCGGGCACGTGGGTGTGGGTGTGCAGGTCTAGGGGGAAGAGTCCCCTCACACATCCTCGTACGCAGGTTACCTCTTGCTTGTCATGGTTACACTTCTCGCACATGGCCGGCGAGGAGTAATGATGGAAGACGGAGCCCGATAGGTTATCGATGATCATTAACTCCCCGTCGAAGGAGTCCTTAATAATTAAAGAGACACTGTCCAGCCATAAGTTCTCCTAGGGGACAAGAAAGGGGGAGGATGGGAGAGATCATTTTAAGAATGTCGAGGTTTTTGCTTTCAAGTTTCATGTGAATTTGGGGCTGGGTTCTCCACCCTGACTCATCTGGAGCAGCATCTTGTTCTGCAGGTACTTGCACAGGGTCACTGGGGGAAATATTTGCTCCACAGGTTGTGTAAAGGTGCCAGAGCTCAATGAAAAAAAACCCAAAAAACAGGGAGGGACAGTCTTCACTCACTTTCAGTGCTCACGTCTCCCTTCCAACTTCGCTGGAGTCACTCACTCTGCATCTGCCATTTCTCCTGCACTCTTCTCCTGAGCTCTCCTCTCAAATTTGCTCTTGTCATACCTTTAGCTGATCTGCTCCATCCCTCCTCTGCTGGCCCTCATGTTCCTACACCATGATGACAATGAATAGGACACACTGCTGTCATAGCCTTGTCCCTACATGACCTATCAACTCAAAAGTCTACTGCTGAAAGCAAACCTTTCACCCTGAGATGGAAGACTGCTACTGCTAAGCCCTCAATCATCTGAGCTGCCCAGCTAATGCCCACAGCTCCTTGCTGCAGTCTGGTTAATAAGTTCAAAGGTGTACTCACCTGGGCTGGAGAGTAACATCTCATGCACAGATGTCCTTCAGGATCTGTTCTACCACCACCTCCTCCTGTTCTTGCTCCTTTTCCCTGTCCTGAATTTGGAGAGCCTGACTTGTGGGAGCACAGCCCATGAGTAATTTCCATCTCAAGCTCAGCATCCATCTCTGCATCCTCCTGGGCCTCCTTGTTGCTGTCGTCAAGATGTTTCATGAGCACAGCTACCACCACATTGATGAGGACAAACTGGGCTGTGAGCACAAAGCTGACAAAGTACAGTGGGGAGATGAACTGCAGGTTGCTGAGACAGCTCCGGTCATCATGGCTGCAGTCACGCAAGGTATCCTTGAGGGGAAGTTGGGATTGAGAGGGAACGATGGAAGGAAGGAAAGACTAGAGTAAGAACAGAAGCTTGGCTTTTCTCTCTGTCAAAAAGCACTGATGCCAATGGAAAGAACAAGGCAAACACTTCTATCACCCCATACCTTCTGGCATAATGAGGTCCCCAAAGAATCTGGGACACTCTGTTCATATACGCTGTTTGCTTCAGAGCAAAACCATCCAAAGGCATATGAAGCAAACTTTCAGATTATGACGTGTTGCTGCAACCATAGCCCCACACATGTGAAGAAGACCAAAAATGAGCAGGCTGGTACTGCCTTCTCCCATCTATTCTCAAAAGCACCATATCTAATGAAAGAACTTTCCTTTCTCCATGTCCTCCGAAGGAAGTATTTATTTTGTACTTTCCTGGTAGTTCTGCAGATGAGTGCCATGTCCGACACATGTCCTGTGCTCAGCTTCGATACAGCGGATATTCCCTCTTAGCCTAAATGATTTATTACTAAACTCCCAAGAAAAATTGGCACTTTTCTCATTCAGATGTCTCTAGGACTAGATGACCCCAAGGTGTGAGTTTCCATGGTGGGGAGAGAGACTCTGGACCAAGCAGTGATCTTATCTAGCAACCCCAACCCAGCTTCTGTGTTCTGTTCTCCTTCCCTTTGCTAGCCCAAGCTCTGCTGAACAGACCCACACATCAGAATTTCTCTTTCCCCACAAGTAGGAGATCCTTGCCTCCAAATTCCAGTTACCTTCATGATCCCATTCCAGTTGTCACCTGTGGACACCTGGAAAAGTGTGAGGAAGGCCATCCCAAAGTTCTCGAAGGTGGCGTGGCGGCTCATGCCCTCACAGGGGTTCTCATCGTTGCACACTGGAAAACAAGGGGGGCACAACACTCAGGGGAGGACACACTACTAGTCCTGAGATCAACAATATGAACTCACAACCTGAAGACCTCAGGTAATTAATGGTATCAGCACCCTGCCCAATAGTTGGCTGTTGGCCATCAGTACGGAAAAATCCCTGATGGCCCAGTCCCAGGATATCAGGCAGTGCAACTGTTGCTCAGGGTGATCCTCCCAGCATGTCATTGGGCTGCCTTTCTTCTTGATCAATATTGCATGGCAAGAGATGTAAATAAACTTTCACAAATTTTTTCTTGTAATCTTGAAGGCAATGTCAGGGACAGAGTGCAGGAAAAGCAAATGTTTAAGAATGTAAGAGAAAATGGAGTCTGCTTTTATTTTGTTAGGACAACTACAATTTAGAGGGAAATTCCTCTTACATCAATTACGCATAAGGGAGAATAAAGTCCATCAAATAATCCAGTCCCTTTATTGAAGAGTTCTGATTTTGAGAAACCCCAACCAGCTCACATTGAAGCATGGTCTGCTTGAGACTTACCCAGTTTTCCAAAGAGCTCCACTCCTAGAGCAGCGTAGATGAAAAAGAGGAGCATGAAAAGGAGTCCAAGGTTTCCCACCTGAAAGCAAACAGCACCGTCAGCCTATCTCAAAGCCTATTTCATCTGTACAGAAAGTGTTTCTGCATTTCCAAGTCTGAAGAGAATAGCAGTGAAATCCCAGTGTACAAATGCAACCAAACAATTGCTCAACACTTGAGAAATGTTCAGTGATGGCTCCAGTTGCCATCAGGCCTGGGGGAGGAGCAGGCAGGTGGGAAAAGAAGGCATGGGAAAATTAAGGACTTAACAGGTTTTTTGAAACACTAAACAGTTTCTGGTCTGAATGCATGTGGTTACTGGGCCTACGTTAGGATCATCACTTCAGGAATCTAATTTAGTCTTTGCAACTGCTGTGCCATCCAAATTCAGGAGAGAAATAAATTATTCAGCCCACCCACTCCCCTGAACTGCGACATCCTGGCTCCCTACATACTCACTGGAAGGAATTATTTCTGATGACTAAATTAGACACCATAGTAAATGCTGTGAAAACACAGTGCTGGGTCTGTGTCTACAGGACGTTAAGAAAAGGAAGTTAATAAAACTTATCTAAGGACTACATTTCCAAAGGGCTCTTTAAAATTAAAGCTCTATTCACTATTAAGAATTGCTGCAGTGTAACAAAGGAAGGGAATTGAAACAGGATTGAATTGAAACTGGAGATGCCTTGTATGTCATTAGCAAGCCAAAATCCCTGATTTGAGTCTGTGCTCTAGGAACAAAAAGAGAAAGGTCAGGAAGACGATAGTGCAAGGGAAAGAACAGCTTATTTTAAACTATTTCTGTGGAAGCCTGGGAATTACCTGGGACAGATGAAAGCTTAGCCCAGGTTCCCTACACGGAGGGAATAAACCCGAGACCTTAGGAAGAGGCTAATAGAGTAAGTCCCACTGGTTCAAGACCTTAGACCTATAAGATCAACCCCCAGCCCTGTAACCAAGTTTGGACACCTAGCCTCAAGTAAAACCCTACAAAATTCCAGACTAACCATGCCCCTGGTCTTTGGATGCTGCCTGCGGTCAGATGCATTAAAATTGGATCTCTGAGTTATCCATTGTAACCATCTCATTTATTAGCCACGTGCAACCCCGCCAAACCGGGACTGGAGTTGTGGGGATTCCCCGCCTCGCAACATACTTCTTTTGGCAAAGCCAATAAATCTTGGAGAATAATATTACAGATTCTTCAATTGTCCCCCAAAGACACAGGGTATAAATATGGAGACTAGATTCATTATTTTAATGCTGAAATCAGTGGATTTTAGACCTTTAAGTTCAGATTTTTACACAACTGTAAGTATGGAGGGATTTTTCATTCCTGCTACACAATTTTATTAAACAAAACCAACCTGTTATAGGAGGTAGCAAAAGCCAGTCAATAGGAAGTCATAGGTTTTGATGCTGGAGGAATTAAGTACTGCTTGTTATTATCTTCCGGGGAATACCTAGAGACCAAACCTTCAGACATCTGCTAGCTTTGAGGCAGGTATTACTGACCTCCAAAAGACCTGGCCCACAAACTTGGTTAGCAAAGGAGCTGTAGGCAAATGGGAGACAGAAAAATCAGAAGTGAAAAAGTGTGGAAGACTATATTTGTGGTTTGTGGTGGGGAACAGAAACAGAGACTCACAGGTCCCAGCTGTGCTCTTTGCCATCTTGCGCAAAACACTTAACTGTCTGATGACTCAGTTTCTCTGTCTACATGATAGGGATATGAATATTTCCTCCTCTCTTATTTATTATCTATGTTTTGGGGGTAGAAGTTGAATTTCATAATTTAAGTGCAAATATATTATTGCAGAATCCGCTTACCAACAGTTTCTGGATACTATTTCATCCAGCTCTTAATATCTGTGTGCATTTATTGGGGTTTCAGAATAAACATGCCACAGACATGCAGAAGCTGGATCTGAAGACCTGCTCTATTCCTCATGCTTGCCTGAGAAAAACCACCTGTTGTTGCTCCTGGAATGGAAAAACGCAAGGTGCAAAAAAGCAGCACTGAGCCAGTCTGTGACAGCAGAGCCAGAACTAATAAAAATTTACATTCTAGATCTGCCTGCACATCCTTCATCTCCCCCTTCCTTCTATTGTCCAGTGTATCGCAATTATCCTGAATGATGTTGTATATCCTACACATGTATTATTAATATTGTTGTTGCTAATATTATTATAATAAACCACAAATAATTGTTGTTTAATAAAAAGCATGGGAGATCAGACAGAGCTCGGGATCCATAAAAGATCACAGAGTTTCGTTTTCACTTTTGTGCCATCATATTCCTCTAATTCAGACTGACATTTATTGCCACCAATGCCAGAAGTAAATTCCCTGGGTAACTACTCATGCTGTTTTCAGATTGATTCCCAGCTCATCATCACTCACCAGCACTGGCACATTAGCTGATAAATCAACTGACAAATGCCTGTGCATTTTGATATCACACAGTAGAGTTGCCTTCTCAGGGACTTCCAAAGGACTGGTCTGATATATGATCTGTAGAGCTGCTTGGTGCCATTACTCCTTGCTTAACAATTCTCCCTCAACAATCCAAAAGGAAGGGGGCTAGACTCCCTGACTGCTCATCTATCACGGAGGATGCTCACAGTGGGCTTGAACCCTGAGTAAAGCACCATGTCAGAGTCTCATTAGGGAGCAGCTGCCACTGACAGCTCATGAGATCCTTCTGTCTCCATGTCTTGCAGCAGACACTTAACTGCTGGATGTGTGAGCCACAACACAGCGTGTCACTGCTTCTCATGCATGAGAGACTCAGAAACACAAAGGGATCCAGGAGGGGAAAAGAAGAAAAAGTAGGAAGGAGGGAGCACTGGCTAAGAAAAGGAGTGATGAGAGTGCGAATAAAAGAGAAGAGGGCAGGGAAAAGGGGGCACATTCAGGGAAGGGTGAGGTGCAGTGACAGAAAGATTTCCTTTCCTCCTGAAATAGCTTCCAATCACTCTTCCCTTCTATGGAGAGAGGTGAAAGGAGCCATGGACTAGTTGCAAACAGTTAGACACTATTTAGACATGATGGGAAGAAATCTACCTTTATCCAGGGGTCAAGCCTCATTTCTTTCACATGTTGGAGAAGAGAGATGTGAGGTGAGCTATAACCCCATGAATAACATGAGAACTTGGACATGACCTTCAGGCAGTTGCCTGCACACCACAGTAGACACCATCTCTGAGACTCCACAAGAATCAACCCTTTGGAAAAAGGAACAGAAGAGGAGAGTCTTTTGGGAAGATGTTTTACCTGTGGTAGGGCTTGAACAACTGTATCCAGCAGCGCTCGCATTCCTGTGGCCATTTTCAGTAGCTTCAGGACTGCCACAACAAGCACAAGAGAAGTGTCAGTCAGACTGAGCTCAGAGGCATCCTTTGTGTGACTTACTAATGACAGTAGCACAAGACAGATGTTTTGTCTCTCCTTGCCCTAGAAAAATGGGACTTTCTCCTTATTCCTCTTCTTGCTTTCTATGATACAACCCCAGTTGTTCCTTTTCCTCAAGTTCATATCCCTTTTACTAAATATTTTGTTTCTACCACCCATGTCTATTGGGCTGCTCCTGCTTTACCCAGACACTCTAGCCACATGCTTTTTCCCAGGAATGTGTATCCTAATTGTCCTTCTGCTTTGATTTTTCCTTCCATCACTTTCTCTTCCTTCAGCCATCACTGTTATGTCATCTTGGCACACCTTAGCTACCACCTTACCTGTGCAAATTTCAACCTGCTTGGTGGCCTCTGCTCCCCACACCAATACTATAGTCGCCCCAAAAAATGAGTAACAGAGAAAGTTCAGCTCTTACATGATCTGCCCACCCTCCCAGTGCTTCGCCTCCCAGGGAACCAGAAAGCCTGAGTTTCTAGGGTGTCCTAGATCCTAGAATCCCTGCTGGGATGTGATGAAGGACAACCCAGAGGCTCCTCAAGGACTGGGGACAGGGCAAGCTCACAACTCTACAGCCACTGCTCCATGCATCATGGCACCAAGTTGCACTCCATGGCCACATACACCCCTACTCTGGCCAGTGTCTCTCTCACCCCGGGCAATACGCAGCACCCTCATGATCCGAATGATAGTGGGGTTAATTGGGAGAGCAGCATTGATTTCAATCTCTTCCAATGTGATGCCCATGACAGACAGCAGCACAATGGCCAGATCTAGCTGGTTCCACCTTTAGAAGAAAAATTGAAGAGAATAAACGAAGGTAGAGTTTTTCCATTTTCCTGAGAAAGAAAGGTACTTGTCTCCACTTCATCCTAAACATTTCCTTATGTATGAGTTCAAGGCCCACTCTGAGTCAGCCTACATGGGATTTTCCAGAGAAACAGAGATTCACTTTGCACACACCCTAAGCAGCCAGAGGCAAGCCAGCCTGATCTGAAAGCATGGAGTTGTGTAACTATGGAGCCATGCTTTGACTAATGGGCTCAGCTTTTTACAGCCTTACTACCTTGAATCAACTTACTACCTTTGCTATATATGTTCTGCTTCAGCATGCTCACACTTTGCCTCAAGGGCAGGAAAAAATGTCTCTCTCTAACCTCATCTCCTTTGCTTTCTAGCCTAACCAGCAGACTACAACCAAGAGGCAGGTTTTGGACAACTCTTGCTATTGTCTAGGCATTGCAGCTTGTGGAGGATGAGGTTAGATCCATGCTGTGCAGAACTGGGAGGCAGTCAGAGCACTCTGCCACCACTTCACGGTCTAGATAGGGCACCATCCCCAAACCTCTACCCCAAACCCAGCTGTCCCATAGCCACAGCTGACAACCCTCTGCTCACCTGTCTTTGAAGAATCGTCGCAGACCAAATGCCACCAGCTTGAGGACTGCCTCAAACACGAAGACAGTGGTGAACAGGTAGTTGCAGTACTTGAGGGCGGTCTCCAGGGACTGCCACAGAAAGAGAGGGAAAAGAATTGAGGCAAAAGCAACATCAAACACATAACCCCACTGTGTGGGGACTCTCCTAAGTACCAGGAATTCATCCTGGGGTGTGGAAGCTGCCCTAGGTATTCATTGTGGGGTGAGGAAGCTGCCCCACGCTTCCTACCTACTTGAATGTGGAGGTCACCTACTAAGGGCAACCACCAGCCAGCCCCTCTGCCCCATGCTCTTCTCAGGATCAGTTACTGCTCCTTTCTCCTGTACTGTTCAGCATAATTGGGAAGAGGAGGCTATTGCAAGAGAATACACAAAATGCCATCAGGCTTTTCTTCTGCCAGTAGCCTATGCCACCTGAATGACACCTTATTAATGGCACTGGCATAGCTATCAATCAGGAGTGAGGCACAGAGGTTACTCTAGTTGTGGATTCAGGTCATCTCTGACCAGAGGAAACCCTGCTGTGCCTTGGTCTGGAGCCAGCACATCGCATCTCTGTGCTGTTTCGCTTCTGGCTCTTTTATGTGCAGCCCCTTCACGACCACCAAGAACCAGTGTGAGCAGTGGGCAGTTTTTGGTGGCATTTTGTACTGGAAGGGCTTCAAGTGCTTTGAGAAGATTGTTTAACAGAACCTAACAGCAGGCTGGCTTGGCTGGAGCTGTGTTCCAGGGAAAGGAGCTGAAGAGTAAGAAAGAGGGGTGACTTGTTGAGGAACAAAGATCTGATGTGAAGATGCCAACACATAAAGGTTGAGAGTTCCTGAAATACAAAGCTGGGCACCATCTAGGGCACTATGAAAGTTGGGCAGTTGGGTAAGGCGGGTAGGAAACAGAGGAGCCCAGCAATAGATTTGAATGAGAACAGACAGATTCAGCTCCTGATCAAAGCCTGAGCTACTTCAGACAATCCGTTCAGACACCAGAGCTGTCACCTAAATCAAGGGTCTTCTGAAAAGAAAACTGAAATGCCACTGGGCAGATGTCATGATGAATGCTTTGTCTACATATGGAGGCAGAAGGCTCCTTTGATATGTGCAGCATACATTTTTCCCACCAAAGGCATCTGCAGCTTTGCCAGGAACACTAAGAGGTACATGGTCTGTGCCCAAGCAAAGTGTAAAACTTACTTGGCCTCCAAGGTGCTGTATTTGAAATCACACCCTGCAGCTGAGAGAGGCTCTGCTCAGCACTTTGGCCCTGCAGCTTCATCGAAGAAGAAGTAAAGATGTCCCATCCCATGACATACAACCAGCCACTCTCTCAGTTCTCTCAGCTGAGGCCATATGGCAGGGAAATTGGACTGACATTTGGAAATATGATGCAAAGCTTGAAGCTTTGCTTGATGCAAAGCTGGAAGCACTGCTGCTTCCACCACTCCTATTAGGATCCAGGGGAAAATAAAAAGCAGAGCAGGCAGCTAAATTTGGGTGATCCACATATCCACTTGCTAATATAAAGCACAGAGATTTAATTGCATTGTGCTTTCTAGGGCCTTGATTCTTGCTCAGATACCTTCTCTCTATTGATTTTAGTGGATAACAGGTGTCTGAGTAGATACTACCTTTCTGATACACATGAAAATCTTCACACAAATTTGCCTACTACAAACTAATTCCTACAAAACTTTAACACTAGTTTTCAGAGACATCCAAATGTCCTACTTGTGCTGGAGGGCAGTGGTCACCAGAGAGCTGTACCAAAATGACAATATCTGGAGGCAGACTTATCTCCATGGTCTCACTCACCACAGGTTGGTTGTAGTGCTCCAAGGACATAGTGACCACGTTGAGGCAGATGATGAAAGTGATGAAGATGTCCAGATAGTGGCTGGTGCAGACCGAATGAATAAGGAGGCGTATGTGGCAGTAGGTAGCATAGTACGGCAAACGCTGCGCCTCTTCAGTGGAAAGAGGGATATGGGCAGAGTTAGGAAGAAATTGGAAGAAAGAGAGAAATGGGTAAGAAACACTGAGAAGGGAGAAGGCATAAGATTGGTAATAGGTATTGAAAGAAAATGGAATGTAGTTGAGAGAGAAAAAAACCAGAAAAGAATAGGTAAAGATAAAGGACATTGGGAGGAGGGAAAAAAATAACCAAAAAACCCCCCTCCAAAAAAAAAAAAAGGAAAGAAGAAATGGGGAAAAATATGTAGGAATAAAGGCAAAGAATGCAATACTAGAAAGAAAAATCTGTTAGTCTGTGTTTGTGGGAACAGTGCTAAATCAGCACTGCATGTCTTGACAAATTAGGATCACTTATGATAAAAGGGAGCAGATGGTTCAAGGAGAGGCCCTGGGGTGTTATAGCAGAGAAGGGGAAAACTGAAACAGAGGAAGGGAAAGTATGCCCATAGGCTGTGAATGGAAGTCTGGGTAGTAGGGATGATTTCCAGGAGCAAGTATGCTTTAGCAATTTTTATCTCAAGGTAATTCAAAACAAGACAGAAACACTAGGAATAGAAGGTTTCCTTCTTCACAGAGGGTTTGGGATCCCAAGGAGTGACATTGCAACACTGGAGTCACTGGGACACAAAACACAAGGATCTTCCTCTTTTTTTTTTTTTCCCTCTTCTATAAATTTGGGTTCAAACACAAAGAGTAATCTGTCGAGGTTCTTCTTCAACCACCAGCTGAGCTGCAGGAAGCCCAGGTGGGACTTTATCCCAAGCACAGGAAGCGTATCAATGTGCGCATGCCACATGCCAACAGTGCCTGTCAGCATGTGCACAGGGGTGGTTTTGGTACATTATCTCCTGAGGAGCAGGGTGCTAAAATCCTTCCCCAGTGCCTTCCCTCGAGTCCCAGCAGACCTCCTCAGACCCCTCTTCCCCAGACCGCCCCAGTGAGATGTGTGGTGACACAGCAGTGGTGTGGGGAGGAAGTCTGAGAGCATGGCCACGAGCGATGGATTTTGAAGACCAGCCCATTGGGAAAGAAAAAGAAGAGGAAAAGGTTTTTCTCAGAAAACCCTGGCCTACGAACCAACCAAACACTTAGGCTGTGCCTTACTCCTTCGCTTCTTCTCCAAGCGTCGCAGGCGCTTCTCCTCCCGCCGGCGTGCTTCCTCAGCCTCCTGGTGCTGCCGGCACTTGTGGAAGTTCTCCACCACCACCCCCACAAACATGTTGAGCACAAAGAAGCTGACGATGAGGAGAAAGGAGATGAAGTAGAGTAGCATCCAGGGGTTGTTGTTTGTCACTGGCTGGAGTGGGAGGAGAACAGAGGCAGTCGTATTAGCAGTAGAGGAATAAGGATGCGGTGGGTGGCAGCCCAACAGATCCTGCTTTACAAGGTATTGAAATAACCATGTGTGGGCAGGAGGGAGCCAGCATGCCCAGAAAGATACATGACATTATTGCTTCTTCATTACAAATAGATAAAGGCCCACTGACACTACCACAGACACCCACAGCATAGCCACAGCTACACCTGTCTGCATGGACTAGACAAGACCATGGACCTGACTCCTGAGCAAAGGATTTAGAAGGGGCCTGGAAGGGACTCTTGGTTTGAGGGAGGTATCTGAAGCAGGATGTTAAAGGATGCTTCTGCCTTACGAGCACAAGGAAAGTGAAAAGGCCCATTCACAAGAAAGTCCATGTACCTGCTGGTCAACAGCGACAGCATCGAGTCCATTATACATAATATTGACCCAGCCATCCTTGGAAGCCAGAACAAAGAGGGACATCAGAGCCTGCAACATATAAAGCAAAGCTGATGTGGAGCAGGTGCATCTGGCAGGCAGAAAAAAAAGTATTGTGGGTTTATGCTCTAACATACACAGCACTGAAATACTCTTCCTGTGTCTCTGCACACATCAAAACCTTCTCCTTCCCCTGTGGAGGACAAGGGAGGGGGTGACAGGAAGCCATGTGCAGCCAGACCCACCAGAGGAGAGAGGTTGTGAATAACATCTGCTTTGTGGCAGGAGAAAAGAGAAAATCAAGCTCTCTGCTGCCACCACTTTTCTTTCCCACTCATCCTGTAAGTATCATTCTGATACCAATACACTAGTGACACAGATTCTGCATGGACATCCATACCAAATAACTGCTCCTTCTGGCCCAGGCATTGGCTTTCCAGGCACTGCATCTGTTCCCTGAGGAGGAGACAAACCCTATGTTTGTCAGGGGGGGCTGTCAGCAGACTCACCTGTCCCAGGTTGTCGAAGTTGTACTTGTGGTGCACCCACTTGTAGTTGGCTGCCACGCAGTCAGAACGGTTGGTGATGTTCCTGATGTCAACCCCCAGGCAGTGGTAGAACTTGCCCTTGAAAAGCTGCAGGAGGGGAGTGACCCCATCAGGGTCACTTTCCCCACAGGGTTCCCCACAGGGTTCCCCATGCTCCCTGGGATGTTGCCAAGATGCTGCATGGCCTGCAAGACTGCAAGCCACATAGAGCATGACAGGGACACCACCAACACAATGTAGAGCACAGGCTCAACCACTGCAAAAGAGCCAGGACCACCCTTGTAAACTCACACCTGGCTTTTCATCCTCCTCCATTGCCCCAGGCCAGCAGTCACTGTAAGCCCACCATCTGACAGCCCTCAAAGACAGCCTTTCTGGGTACAAAGGGATAAAGTGTCTTCTAATCAGCCCCCTAGAGTAATCTTCCCTCTCTGCTTCCCAGTTACTGAGAGTGCTGACGGGAGAAGAAGATCTCATCTGAGGGTAAAGAACCAGAAAAAAAAAATCCTTTTCTTCTCATATATATTTTTTCACAAAGCTGCACTGCACTGCTGTGACTCTTCTACTGAGGGCTCCTTTCCCCATATGGAAAGTACTGGATTGTGCATTTGTACAGATACATCAGAGCAAACTAAGTATAGTGCATTCCCTGAGATGGAAGCAACGCCCACATCCCTGCTCCTCTGCAACGCAAAAGCCAAAAATAAAGAGGACTAAATAAAAAAATTAAAGAAGTTTGTGGGTGGGTTTAGGGTTCAGAGTAAGGGGGAGAAAGAGAGCTGACTGGAGGCAGGGTTCATGTGAGCAGGCACTGAGCTGCTTGCCCTGTGCTGTGCCAGCCCTGGGCTCTCCCTATGACACTGACCAAAACCCTAACCCAGCTGCTGCCAGGTGTGAGCGTTAACTCCTGTCTCTCACGTCCAGCAATGCCTGCACTTGCTGAGCACCCATCTGTGCTTGCCAAAGGCTGTGTCATTATGGAGATGACTTGTGGAAGAGGGCAAACACAGAAAATCCACTGGCTTCTC
Source organism: Illadopsis cleaveri (assembly GCA_013399915.1). Classification (NCBI taxonomy): domain Eukaryota; kingdom Metazoa; phylum Chordata; class Aves; order Passeriformes; family Timaliidae; genus Illadopsis; species Illadopsis cleaveri. Next base: position 154,317 of record VXBB01022496.1, read on the forward strand.
TGTCTCTCCTGCTCTGCTTGGCTCCCTGTGTCTGTTATAGGACCTGGGGGTACAGGTGCCCGTGGCAATAGGGGGCTCAAGGGGTCTACTGTTTGATGGACAGTAACAACCTACCTGCACACCCAGGATGCCAAAGATGATGAAGAAAGCACAGCAGATGAGGACAATGTTTCCTATGGGCTTGAGGGAAGAAATTAGTGTCTCCACCACCAGCTTCAGACCAGGGGCTCGACTGATGACTCTGGAGACGAAGGAAGGGGAAGGGTGATAAAGGACAGGGCAGGGATGTTTGGCCTAAACTAAGCATTTTCAGCAGCAGCAGACTCCTGTCTCCCTGTGCAGTGACCCCTCAGTGGAGATCCCTCCCCTGCAATCAGAAAACCTTTTCTTTCCCATGGATTTGTTGTTTGATAAGGTACCTCCAGCATCAGACCCATATATGGCTAAGGGGGACTTCCTTGTGGCTTATTGCTTGTTAAAGACCACACGTTGCCTGGCACAGCTGGATCTGACCCTGGGACTCCTCCTGGGGATAACCAGTGGGAAGAGGGGGCTGAACAGAGCTTGGTGGGGTTCTGACCGGAGGGGCCGTAGGGTGCGCAGCAACCGGAGCACTCGCAGCACCCCCAGGATCTTGGCACCGCCAGCGGAGGCCACTGAGACCACAATGTCAATGAGAGACACAAAGACCAAGAAGCCATCCAAGATGTTCCAACTGCTGCGGAGATAAGCCTGGTCCCCAAAATACAGGCCTAGAGAGACCACCTGGAAGAGAGGGGAGAGAAGAGGGGGTGAAATGGCTCCTATGTTACCTGGTAGAGGGCAACTATGGAGAGAATGGGAGGAGGGGGAATAGTTGTCAACTCCTCATGACACTGAAGTGTCATCTCATAATCTTTTCCTTTCACCTGGATGTCTGTGAAGGAAAACACCTTTTTTCTGCCTCCCTGAGTAACATGGCACTGCAGGGGACACACAGGAAACCTTTTCCTGCCACACCAGAGACTTGGGGAAAGTCACCTGGTTCAGAGATCACCTTGGAGGTAAAGTCAGGCACCAGATCTATACTTTGGCTCTTAAAGGGGTAATTTGTTTGCCAGCAGTTCTCAAAAATAGTGGGTGCTACAGAAATTGGTGGCCATGGGAAGATATTAACATCTTGCAAATCACAGGCAAAATTCAGATATGAATTTTAGGGGTTTAACTTCCAGCACACAGTTTTAGGACTTTTTCCCAAACGCGAGAAGGCAATAACAAGGTTTTCTGATTGTTGCAAAGTACTTTGGCATCTACTTAATAATTATTTCAACTTTGAGCATGTCATTAATATTGTTGTAATGTCCCCCATTCTTGCTGCAGGAGAAGGGAAATGGACATTTGACATCATTACACAATCCACACTTGAATGCCAGCTATCCTTTGTGAATACTAAGATCCAACTGGATCTAATGCCTACAATAAATATCTCTATGCCTAACAAGACAGGGCTGAACCCCAGGCAGTATCTGCCTTTATAAAGGTAGAGGGAAGGACTGGCACACTGAAAAGATGAACAGATTTTAAAGGGGTGCTGAGCAAACATGAACAGTGTTTGACACTGGAAAAAGGCTCTGAGCTGTTCATCTCCAGTAACTTACCTTCAGTGTCATTTCAGCTACAAAGATTGCTGTGAAAATGTAGTTGGACACAGTGAGAAAGATTCTTTCCTAGAAAAAAAAATAAACAAAAAATCAAAACAGAGAAAGGCCTTAAATGTATTTTGACTACTTCTTGTTACTCTGGCAGACCCTCTGATGATTTTGATATTTGTGCATTCCTATGAAGGGTCTAAAAGTTGATGAAATAAGGGAAATGCCCTTGGCAGAGGTCAGTGCTAGGCAGCTTTCATCTCATATACCTTGGCTGGGACAGGATCCTATGCAGTTCTGCCAGAGCATAACGGATGGGATTTTTTTGCATCCTGTAAATCTGGTTTCAAGGCACCCTCTGCCCTTTTCTGTCAGTGCTGCTCAGGCCTAACCTGCTGCATTGACCTGGGACTCTTTCCTGAAGAGCTGCTGAGCACAGACCACAGATTGTGCCCAAGTGCAGCAGAGTCTGGGTGTCAGCTAAGGCAGATAAACAGAAAAAGTAATTCCACTTCCAGTTTGAGCCATCTCCAAGATAGCTCAAGAGCAGCATACACAAATGATGATGTGCCATTCCCACAGCATGGAAGTTACTTCTATCTTTCAGTTCCCAGTCCTTGTTCGTTTTGCCATTTATCTCTTATATGTAGGTTCCTGGAGGAGACTCTTACTTTCCAAGACAGAAGGAACTAGGTTTTCTGTATTATAAAGTGGGTTGCCCCATTAAAAGAGCCTGCAGGGGAAGCACACGTTTATGTCAATTACTAGTATTTGACTAGATGAGTTGGAGCTGGTGTTTAATGCTGAAATTCTTCCAGAGATCATACCAGTACCAGGAACACTCAGTAACCACTGTTAGAGGTTATGCCAAAAAGTGGGTGACAGGTAATGGCTCTCACCGTGCTTCTGTGTTCAATCTGGGGTCTTTCCAGGGCAATTGTGATGCAGTTCAGGAAGATGAAGGCCAGCACTATGTGGTCAAAGAGCTTGTGAGCAATGATGGTTTGGCAGAGGAGGCGAAACCTGCAAGAGAGTTCCAGTAGGCACCTGTGCCTTGGCAGAATGAATTTAGCAGCAAAGAGGACACAGAATTAAGCATTCTGGCCAAAACTGGGCTTTGATATAGCAGCTTTCCTATCTCTGATACTGATGTCCCTTGAAATAGCAATAACCTAGGGTGGTACATGGTCACACAGGGAGCCTGGAGCAGAGCAAGCGTAGAGCAACAAGCTGAACCTCCATTGATTTCCCCAGTGCCAGAGTGGTTTCCTAAACACTATGACCCTCTGCTCCCCTCTTGCCTTGTAAAGAGGCTAAATTCTAGTTTTCCTCACAAACTCACACTTTGTACCACCCCACAGCAAAGAGGCCACATGTTGAAAGCTCAGGAGAGGCAGGTAGGTTAGCAGTCATGGGGACCACACTATGACACTATGTACATTAACATAGATGTTACCTAGAGCAGAAAGCTCTCCCTTGTCACCTATAATGAAAGCCCTTTTTTTTTTCAATGGACAATATGTGTGGGTGAGAATACTGTTGGCTGGGGTACATAGACATTTTCTCCTGGTGAGATCCCTTTAACAGGAAGAATTTAACCCGAAGTTCCTTTTCTTTTATGCAAGAAGAATTCTCACTTTACCCTAAAAGGTGTGATATAACTGGTAAGTTGGTACTGGGACAGTAAATTAAATGAAGATGCTATTCTGGTACCAGGGGAGGAAATATCAGTATTATGGAGTCATCAATAATGCATTCTTTATCCTCTTTGTGTTAACATTAGTATTCCCTGCCTTGCTTTGTTATAAGTATTTATGATTACAGAAAATAAAAATGGGATGCTCCAAAGGGAGGGAAGATCACAATAGCTATTTAAGATGTTCAATTTTCCTTTCATTACTAGAATCTAGGAAAAGAAATGTCATTTGACTGTAGAACAGACAACAGAGGAGAAAATATACATTCTCAGCTGGTAAGTTTAAAGTTGCCACCTAACATCAGGGGATGCAGCCAGCAGAGCAACAGAATCTGCCCCATCTTCTCAACCCTCTCATGGCAAAAACTGCACAAACCTGTTCTGTGGAGAGAAGAGATATATGGACCAGTCTTCTCGTAACTCACACCAGTCTGGCTTATAGACTTCCATCATCTTCCGGATGCGAAAGCACAGGCTCTGTAGGGATGCAGTAGAAGCAGTTGTCACTGGTCACCTTCCCACTTGCCTGAGAGAGACATTCTTCCTTTCACATCTGACTCAAACACACCACTACCTGCTTTTCTTTAATCCCTCAATTGAAAAAAATCAACTCAAAAGCAACAAGTCATGGAAAAGAAGGTAGAAGCTTTTTGTCAGGGCTTGTTTACCTCTTGGCATCTGGTTTCTTCCCCAAATTATGAAAAATAAAACTGCTGGAGTCCTTTCTAGAGTAGGATGCTGTCCCATGATGCCTTCTTATCAGTGTTGGAGAGACTGTGTTACACAAGGGCAATGTTTCCTTCCTACCTCAGCTAAATGAGAAGCCAGGGCAAGGAGACTTTCTGTTGGCACTCAGGTTAAGAATTTCATACAGACATTTATGTCTGTTCAAATTTCGACTGACCCTCATACCACTTTTTCCACCCTCTTATCTGCTCACAGATTGCTGCCCCCCCAGGCTGATACCACAAAACCAACTTGCCTTGCCCGTGGTGCCTGTGCTTCCTGCTCTGGTCTGCTGATGTTCCCCATGCAAAACTCTCACTGTTGCATGGCCTGACCTCTCCTATCTTGTAGAAATCACTGGCTGCACTGCTCTGAAATAACAACCCCTGAATGACCACATGGACGTCTCACATCTGCCTTCCTCCCACTATCCGCCTGTCTTGCAGGCAGCCTGACAATGTGGTGTGAGCTTGTCTGTGCCTAGAAGGTCCTATCTGCATTCAGTGCTCCCCTCCAGCTTTCCGAAAGCACCTTTGCAAGCTTTCCCATCCACATCCAAGAAGACTGAAATTTGAGGATGGATTTGGGGTTTCCCAGTGCACTGTGATGTAACCCCAGGCTCCTCCACCAAGTACTCACATAATCTATTTCTTCATCATCCTCTCCCTGTTCTTTGTGGTTGTTCATCTTTGGGAAGATCTCCTTGACAATACTGGGCATTTTGCCATTGCAGTCCTGATGCTCACTGGGCCCAGGCGGTGCTCCCACCTTATGGGTCACTCTGTGGCCAGAAGGGACTGAGGCCAACTCCAGCAGGTCACACGAGCCTTTATTATCCAGAGAGAGTGTCCGCCGGTGATGAAACATCCTTCTTGTCCCATCTGCCTCCCCATCTGCCGCCTTGTGCGTTTCCCCAGACAGGAGGGACTCATGCTCAGCTGAGGGAGGTCTGTGTTTCAGGCTGTGTCCCCGGGCCAGGCTGTTCCAGCTGGAGCGACGGCTTCCCCAGGCTCCGCTGCGGCTCCAGGCACTGTAGTGGGAACTGCGGGAGCTGGACTGTAAGAGAGTGGGATGAGGATTCAGTGACTCTGGGCACAAGGAGAGAGCATGCAATCCCCTCTCAGATCACAGACTTCTCCCTGAGCCCCTAAGACAGAAGGCTGCCATTTATCAGACATGGAACAAGTTGCATGGTAGGAATTCAGCAGCAATCTTGGTAAATCTGACAATAAATTGATAATGAGTTAGCAATGGTGTTGACTGTGATTACTTTATAGCACCATCTGTGTGCAAAGCACTTTCCGGGAAGGTAAGTAATAAAGCCAAAGGCTAGGAGCCTGATACTGTTACTAACACCAGCACAGAGCAAGAGTAAAGCTCTTCAAAAAATCTGATTGGCAGTTTTTTACACTGTGCTGGGGTTAAGGATAACACAAGGTGATGGATCATCTGACACACCATCTTTGAGTCCAGTCTTAGTAAAAGGGAGAAATAAGAGAAACAGGCTTGTTGGTTACAGTCTAGTCCAACCACATCAGCAAGGTATCACATAGTACATGGCTGCTAGCACTCTCTGGAAATAACAGGGGCATAAACCCTTTAAGTACCGAGGCACTCCCCAGAGCTGTGTATGCCAGTGGGTAGAAAGCCTGGAAACTGATGTTACAAGGTAGACAGGTCTGAGATGCACTGGTTAGACAACCTGTAATGCTTGGGGAAGTGCTATGGGGCAGCAGAATCTGCTAAGGAGAGCTCAAAGACAAGATTTCCACTGTTACAAAAGCTCTGATACAATCCCATCTGCAACAGGACTTGGTGATTCTGGTATCACCTCTTAAATCAAGGCATCATTTTGTGTCCTTTACTCTAGGAAAACAAGGAAAAGGCAAGGAGGAAAAACATGTTCCACTGTAAGAGGGAGACTGTCTTCTTGGTGTTCTCCCTCTCCCACACTCAAAGGAATATAGATAACTAACCTGGAAATAGACTTCAAAAATCTGGAAATTTAGAAAAATAATGTGAACTGATCTGGATTCTTAAGACAGGCAATGCAGTTGTGTTAGAAGTCTACAGCAGCAGTGCAGTCCTTCCCAGAAACCCTCAGATATGGCAGAAAGCCAACAAAGTGCTTGGCCTTCAAAAGGGTATGACACATGTTTATACTTCCTCACTCACCAAGGACCTCTGGTCATAAGTCATTCTCCCCAGGGACATTACACTGGTCTTCCGGGAGCCAACAGCAACACGAATCTGGTCAAGTTGCAGTGAGTTGCGTGAAGAGTTGGTGACCCCCCCAGAAATCACTGGTGGGTTGGAAGAGGGCAAGGATGGGTCCAGATGTCCATTAGGTGTCACAGGGATTGCACAGAGCTTGGGATCTAAGTGGAAAGATGCAGAAAGAAGAATGAGGAAAGAAGAAAGTGGGTTCCTTACTATCCAGTGACTGCTTTGATGCCTAAGCAGTTTAGCATGTTAAGAGCAGCTAACAGATTGTTAGCCCTTTAACATCAATCAACATCTATTTCTCTGATTTAGGGTGTGGTGACAAAGGCAGTGCAAGCTGGGAAGGCTTTAAAGTCATTTCCTCAGCCTCCAAAACCAACCACATCTCTCCTTGGGGACAGACAGATGAGCAAAGTGATGGGCAAGCAGCCTCAGACTGACAGGCAGAGCATGAAGCTCAACAGAGACATGAGAGCGTGCTTCTGCATGCCAACAGCAGACACAAGCATCTTCAGTCTGAACAAATTCCACCAGCTGTCAGATTGGCTACTTAAAGCAGTTAGACTGAAACACTGGGCAAGAGACTAAGATGCAGGGATAGCCACAGCCATCCATACACTGGAGATCACCTGAAAATTCCTGCAATCATACTGCATACAAAAACTGCATCCCAGTCTATCCTACTACACTGCCCTTTTTCAAATGACTAATCCTTGACCTTTAGGATTCAGGACACTTTTGAGAGAAATCTTAAGTCCTATAGATGACTATCAGCATTTTTTGAGATGTATGGAGAGGACAGGGTATTGAATTTTAACACCTGAAAGGACTGGAACAATTATTTTTGTTCGACTTATTGAATAATGAAGGTCCCTTATCTGCATCTGCATGACAGACAGCCATGAGTCCACTAACACCTCTATAACCTCTTTCTCCTCTGCCATCTCAGGGGTTTGACTGCTTGCATTCAGCATAAGCTCTGATATGGTGCAACCAGGCAACTCAAGAAAGGACTGCTTTGAAAAGAGCTAAGTTGCAGGAAAAAACTCTGAGCCAAAAACTGGAGCCACTGCTTCCTGCTGTGGGAGCTGCATTTATGCTCAGAAATGTGCCCATGGTGCTTGTCTGAGTTGTGCTGTGAGTATGCTTGTATCTGTCCTTGCACCTTGTTGATCCTGATCTTGTCTTGCTGACTGGAGTTCTTGGCTTGCCCTCAGACCTTCCTCACCACTGTGGGCTGGCCTGGTAATTACTGGATCGTTGGCAGACCCTTACTTGTGTCAGTTGACCTGCTCTGCTCACCTTGTGCAAGAGTGTGCAGTGTGGCCCCTGCTCTCCTGTCTGGTTCTCTCTCCCCTTCAACTCCTAGCTCACCATGGAGAGCAAGCTACTCTTGCTGCTCCCTGCCACCAAGTCCAGTTTGAAATATAATACCTCTTGTAGAAAGACTTTCAGTCTTTGAGGGATAGAGACCTTACCAGGTGGTTTGTACTCAGGTTGTTCCCACTGTTAATTATCTCTCCTTGAAAATATATGGGGTTTTTTTCAGCCTGAATTTGTCTAGCTTGAGCTTCCAACCTTTATAATCTCATTTGCTTTTTTCTGCTCAATTAAAGTGCTATCTACCACCACAACTCCCTCCTTATGGTCTACAACTACAGAGAGTGTGATCAAGTAACTTTCCTGATTTCTCTAAGCTTCATTAGTTTCTCACTATGAGGCAAGGCTTCCAGATTTGCCTGAGTCCTTTTTACCATCTTGGTATCCCCTCTCCAAATGTGGGTTTCAGATTTGGATACAGTGTTCCTGAAATGGTGACGCTGAAGATAATCAGAGGCAGCCTCACTTCTCACTTCCAGTTGCTGTTCTGGAGGTCATTCAAGAACTGTTCCACTTAGCTACCACACTCCTCAGGATGCCAACATGACTTGGTTTTTCCACAAATAACACCACAAACTGGCATAAAGTTCAAAATAAAAACTGGCAAGTTCTCAGAAGTGGGAGTAAATTTTCTGCAGAATCTGCTTTTAGATTTCTCACCAAACAGCAGAAGGACACAAGCAAATAAGACTGTTTGAGCTATTGTACCTGAGCCTTCCTGGACCTCTTGGAATTGATCAAATTCCTCCATGTTTGAAGAACTCTGATCTTCATCTGAGTATGACCGGTTGGCATCACCCTGGAATACATGAATTTAGAAGTTGGAAACTGAAACAGAAAAGTCCACTTGTTTTTGTCTTTCATTTCTGGAACGACTGCAAAATTGTCCTTGGCAGTCGGGCATTCAGTGTGATCACTGGAAAGAGTCTTGTGTGATTTGGGATGGCTGATAGAATGCACTGCTGCTTTTGGATGGGTAAAGAGCTCACCCTAAGGTAGGTTCTGTTGTGTTACACAGAACAGAAATTGTGAATCCCCTTCCAGAGAGCCTCTTTCCTTGCAAGGATTAACACTGGGGTTTTTTTCTTTTGTTTAATTGAATACTACCTTAACAAGGGTGATTTCATGAGTGAAATGAAAGAGGGATGATACTTTGTAAGTCCTCCAGTCCAGTGTCCTCAAAGTGTCACAAAGGATCCCTTTTTAGCACTTCTATTCCTCTTCCTGATGAAGCCTTGGTGGCAGCTTACCTCAGCCTGGAATCCCTCCACAAGAATGGCCACCAGAAGATTGAAGAGTACATAATTGCCAAATGTCATGAGAGCCACAAAGTAGAGGGAAGCCCACGGCGAGGTGGAGGCCATGCCATTATAGAGTACAACATTCCAGTCCTCCTGGGTTAGGATCTGCAAGAGAGGATGAGGAAGTCAGATAAACATGAAGGAAGAACATGAAGCTTATTCCCAGAAAAACACAGTCAAAGAATACACATCAGAACCAGACCAGGCCTCTGAACTTCCCCATAACCAAATACCCACTGTCACTGTCCAGCTGTGGCACTGCACCAAAAACCTTAGCTGAGCAAGAAGAAACAAGAACAACCATTAGGACAGTTATGTGCTGAGGTGAGAGTGTTAAACTTGGGAGTTGCCATAACAGGAGTGACCTTTACACACCATCTCCTAGGAAGGAAGAAGGTCCTCTGTTTGAGATACACACCAGTTGTTTGATTCCAATATGCAATTGTTCTTCCTCCACAACCTTTTCTGCTGTCAGGAGTCAGTGCAGTGCTCCTCAGAGAGGAAAAAGCATCTCCTGATCCTCTTCACTTTGCCCTGGACCACCCATAGAGAGCAAAGAGAGCTCACCTGGAAGACGGTGACGATGGCCCACAGCAGGGAATCAAAATTCTTCCGGTCAGGAACTGTATCTCCTGTGTCTGTCCTGAGGCTGAACTTGCAACCAAAGATGTGCATTCCCAGGATGCTTTGGAACAAGATGATGTCAAATACAAATATTGCTGCCACCACAATAAACTTATCAGAGCAATTCTCTTCTCCTGAAAATCTAATGCAACATCACAGCAGCAAGGGGTACAGCATCGCAGTCAGACTACTGGGAGCTATCTGTGAAGAAGGAACTACATATTGCAACCCTGTAGGTCACCAAAAAATTTTGTTTTCCATCTGAGCTGACTCAGAGCTTATATATTCCCTCCAACCTGTCAGTCAGTTCTCTCTATTGTCCTTTTTGCTCTCATATGTCTTCATCTTGCTATCAGGGCATCCATGGCATGCACAGACAAACTTTCTTGTTTGCTTCCTGCTGCTGTTCTACCAAAGTCAGCCTCCAGACTGAACTGTTCCTGTAGATAGTGCTGATTAGCAGGAGACTTCACCTATCCTGCAATAGGACATATGCTCAATATCTGCATTTGCTGGCAGTATTTCACCACCCCATCCAGGCCAAAATCCTCAGCTGTTGAATCCAATTTAAGGCAGGAACAAGTTCAGCCCTTATGAAAAAAATAAATGTTTGTCAGTGCTGCCTTGCCTTGTACCAATGGGCAAGATGAGTTATGCAGTCATGCTCTGAAACTGCTGTCTCCATGACCCACAGAGTGCCACTCCAGAACACTGTGAACTGACTGCCTACTCACCTGAATATGAAGATGAAGAGCATGAGGAGCATGCAGAAGGTGGCTACGTTGTCCATAGTCTTCATCAGCACCACAAGCTGGCGGCGCAGCGCCGGCATGAAACGCACCAGCTTCAGCACTCGGAGGAGTCGGAATGTCCTCAGCACAGAGAGGCCCCCATCTGCCTGGCCAATGATCTCCCAGATGCTGTAGTCCAGAGAGGCACAGGAAGTACGAGGGACAAAACAAAAGACAAGTGAACAAACAGAAGAAAACGAGGAATACCAATGGTAAATCTTCACCTTGGCATTGGCAGTACAAAGGGGAGAGAGAGAAAATCTGTCTGAGCATGACAGAAGTATGAATCAGAATTACAGAATCACAGAATTTCTAGGTTGGAAGAGACCTTCAAGATCATCGAGTCCAACCCATGCTCCAACACCTCAACTAGATTACGGCACCAAGTGCCACATCCAGTCTTTTTTTAAACACATCCAGGGATGGTGACTCCACCACCTCTCTGGGCAAACCATTCCAGTACTTAACCACTCTTTCTGTGAAAAACTTCTTCCTAATATCCAGCCTATATTTCCCCTGACGCAACTTGAGACTACAGGCTTATCGTTGTATGTTGAAAGCTGCATTTATGCCGTAAGAATATGAACATGGCAGTACATGTTGCAGGAATGAAGAAAGGCTTGCAGCATTAAATTCCAGCAAGACAAGTTTTCTATCACATTTTAAACCTTTGTAACATCTTCAATTTGTGCATTTTCAAAATATTTCATTGCTAATATTTGTTGTGAACTTAACAAGGCAGATGCAATTGCCTCCCCTCTACAGAGGAGAGAACTGAGGGATAGAAATGCTGTCTGGCTTGCATAGTACCAACACCAATTATTGAGAAAACTCATCTTGGTCTCCCAATCCTTGGCCTTGTATATCAGCCCAGCTCCTCTCAGTGTAGCTGCTAAACTCTTTTTGAAAAAGTGTGCAAGCTCTGTGGTACTCTTTTCTATTTGTACTTCAGCTGATCCCCAAGGCTCTTGTCACCTGATGATGACGATGATACTGTCAAAGATGTTGTAGGGGTTGCGAAGGTAATCAAAGAGACCAAAAGCAGCAAGTTTCAGAATCATCTCCAGGGCAAACATGCTTGTAAAGACAACATTGCTGATCTCCAAGATGTTGGTTAATTCCTCTGGCTAGAGAGAATGAAAATTCAGAGAGTCAGAACTGAAAGAGCCCTGAAATTATGGGAAATAAAGTGTTACTCTTCCCAGGGAACAGAGCTTGTAGGGAGTTGCAAATTTCCATGGGTGAGACTAGAGTGGAGCTGGATAGCAACACTTGCACTCCAACTCCTTTGCAGATTTGCTACCTTCATCATAGATTATATCCCTGACAATTTTTTTTTTTTTTAAATTAGAAGTGATCAGGAGCCTCACAGCCATTCACACAGCCAAGGCTGACCAAGCATCTCCTACATCTCACCCCATATCCCATTTCCCTGGCTAAAGGATGATTTATTTTGTGCAAAGAACTTGAGTATTTCTTGAAGGACAGCAAAACTGGCTGATTTGCAGTCAACCTCTTCCTTCAAGAATTTCTTCCTCTGAGGTTTCCACAGGTAGCTGGCACTTTTTTTTTCCTGAAATTTTGAAAACATTTAAATGACAGGAAAACAGTTCCCAGTCTTCCTCTAAACATCACTACTAATCTGCCCCTTTTCCCCTCTATTTTTTTCACTTCCTTGTTTTTCTCTCTCCCTTTCCCCATCAAAGTCTTAGTATGCATTAGTTTCCTGGTCTTGCTCCATCAGTCTTATGCCTCGGTCCTCAGAGTGGTCTCAATAATTACCTAAGAAAATACCAAATTAGACAAGACAACAGCAAGGAGGACCACACTGCTAAAACCTACCTGTAATGGACAGGGAGAGAAGGACAGGGTGAAGAATACAGTAAAATGGACAGCAAGACGAGAAAGGCAAGTGCACAAGGTGAAAAATCCAAGAATGACATGAGATGACTGTTGAAAAATAAAGGGGGTACATCTTCCTTCATATTGGTCTGAGCTATGCCTGACCACCCACCCACTCTTTCAAGCATCACATAAAATGGATGGGAACAGGAAAACTGCAAATGCCTGTTGTTGAGAGCAAGAGAGGACAGACATTCCTGGCACTGCAGAAACAAAAAAGTGAGTCCCTGCAGGTCAGAGCCAATATTTTTAGCATTAAATCAATACCAGTGCCCACGAGGAAGGGAAGTCATGTTCTCTCCCCATGGTCTGCAAAATTGCTGTCTTGCTGAAGGGTGGCCTTTTCATTGGCCATCTCTGTTACTTATACAGCTGGTGGAAAGGGAAGTGAGGGAGGAATGCAGTTCTGTTTCTGGCTCTCTGCCTGAAGCTGAGGTCTGCTTTAACCCCCTGGTCTGAGGCCCCCCGGGGCCAAGATCCTTCCAGGTGAACAAATGAACTGAAAACTTCTCCTCACATCTCTGGCTTCTCATGCCCTTTGTTAATTTCTTGCACTCCTCATTGCAGCTTTTTATTAAAATATTCCATGTCTTTACAATGAAACAAGTGGAGATGGACCAATTTCCATCCATAGCTACATCTGAATAGCAAAACCACCCTGAAAATGATGGAGAAAGGAGTGGAGATAAGACAAGAGAGATGGAATGAGCAAGTGCATGTGGGAAGGGACAAATGAAGATCACTTCACTGAGACCCAGCAGTAACAACAATTGCTGAGAACATGAGGTCTATATGTTAAACTGAGATGCCAATTTCAGTCTGAATCAAATCATTATGTCAGTGAAAATAAGCAATGCAAAAATGCAACAGGTTATGATGGTGGATTATCCTCCTCTCTGCTTTCCATATACTCTCTTGTGCTCTTGTAGGGAGAAACTGATGTTTGAAAAACCATGCTTGCATCTTGCTTGTGGAAAAGGTCACCTGGTCCTCTGTCTCTCCTTCCCTCTTTGATACCTGTTTCTCTAGTCAATCCTTACCTGTTAATCTGTTTCTAACAGACCATCAATCAACCCCAGCAAAGCATCCTTCCTAGAGAGAGGGACAGGAAAGACTGGGAAGAGAAAGAAGGACAGAAAGAAGAGAAGGGCAGAGATAAAAGCAGAAAAAGAGAAATCAAAAAACAAAGCTGGAAAAAATTAAATGCACTAGCATCCACAAGAAATATAGATTGAAAGAGTTGTTTTAAATAGTGTAGTAAAGAAGTAATGCTGAGAAAGGAAGAGCAACACACAAGAAATGAACTCAGGAAAAAAAAGGGGTGATAGAGAAGAGCCGGATGGAGAGGCACTAAGGCAGATCTAGCATTGTAGCCGTTTCTGGAGATATAGCTAATTTGAGAGAGTGCAAAGAGCCATCAGCTGGGGGCCAAGGCTTCAGGGTGGGGTTCATCAGGGGTTGTGTCCTGTGTGGCAATGTCTTTGTTCCTAAGGGCGGTGTGGCTGTGAGTGACAATGAATGAGGCAGGTGTCTGGGACACAGCTGGTGCAGGCGACTCTTCTCTGGCCAGGGAAGTGTGAACTTGATGAAGAGGACAAATAAACAGGCAAAAACTGGTTCTCTCCTTTTCTTCCTGCTGACACACAGGCTCTCCAACACAGTGGACGTGTCACCTTGCAATTGTGAGGTCTGCCCAGGCTCCCACAGACAGCATTCAGGCATTCATCATCTAAACCCTTCCTCCTCCCAGGTTTACTTAGAAACTGTAAACTGAAGCATCCCCAAGGAAAGAACTGAACTCAAGGCTATTTTAGTCCAAGAAAAAGAAAGGAACACCAGAAATCTCCCCACAAGCAGTCTGTTACATTGCTAAGACAGGACAGTCTGATTTACCCATCACACTAGAAGTGAAAATTGAACATAATTACGGGAGCTGAGTATTGGGGTAAAGAGGTTGGCTTGAAGGGGCAGAGACCCCAGAGGGCAAGGCATGCCCAGAGCCAGTGTTTTAACCAGAATGGTTAATCTATCCTATGTATGGATCTCTTTCCAAATCCATGAAATTATCTAATTCATATCTTTGTGGAATAAAGTCCTTCATCTCTAAAAATGTAGATCAAATACTGAGAGTAAAATATATGATTCAGATTTACTTCAGAATTCCTGTCCTGTGATCAGAAACTAGAACTGGGGCAATAGAGGGCAACAGCTCAGCTCTTTTCTCCCTTTCAATTTCTTACTAACTTCAGAGCTCTTTTGCCATATCTGACTGAAAATATAATTAGTCCATTTTCTGGCAGCAAACAGAAACTCCTGCATCATAGCAAAGGCTAAGAAAATACAGATCACCATGAAGCCCTGCAGGAGAAGTTTCTCCTAACCAAGAGAATGTGCAACTGTCTAGAAACTGAAGAGTAATTGATGTGACCTATGCAGTCCAGTCCTACCGAACCTACACATCACTGCCTCTGTGATGGGAACATGAAAAAGAAATATTCCATAAAGTGGTCTCTTCAGCCTGCCTATTTTTACTCATGATTTCAAAGTCATTTGGCAATAATTAGAAGAGCCATAGAAATCAGCTATGGAACACATCAACTTTTACATAAGTTTAATCACCACCCCACAACCAAGGCAGGATTACATGATTGCTACACTCTGGTTCTACATGGCTGAAGTAGCCTAGTTTCATCTACTACTCCAGGGAGACTGTTCGATCCTCACTAAATGTCAGTATGATGAGCTGGCTTGGACATTTGCTGAATGTTTCTGACAAGGCGCAAATAACAAAAAGAGAAGCAATAACTGTAAAATATGAACTTGTGAATGCAATAAATGCTGGTATAAAGTGAAATCACACAGGCTAAAGGATATGAAAGTACTGATCCACAGGATGGGTCTAGTTAGGGAACAGGGGATCATCATCTAATCCACACAGAGAGACCTCATAAAATTGTGATCTGACATACAAAGGAAAACTGTAAGTAAATACTGGAGAAGATAAACCCAGTCACTCAGCAGTTGTCTAAAATGGCTGCTAATGGCAGAGAGGCTTGAGTCCAACAGGCCATTCAAGAAACACATGATGAGAAAGGCAGTCTGGGACATTCAGCTGGGACAAGTCTTTCATCCTCATGCCGAATAAGGGAGAAAAGTCAGCAGCATCAGACCCACTGTGAACATTAAGAAAAAGGTAAGCTTCTTTAAAGGATTCTTCTGGACAGCCACAAGAATCTAATATTTTCTACACTGGATTTTAGAAATAGACATTTCTAAATAGAGGCAGACCTGAAGAACTGCAAAAATTATTTCCAGCAGGACAAAGCTTGAAATGATGGGGTTTGGCTTATGCAATGTCTCAGCTATATCTGAAGGCCTAATACTGAGAATATTACATGTTATATTGCATGCTGGCAGATTTGAATAAGGGTAGCTATTTACAAATGATATCTTGTTATAAGATCATGGATTAAAAATGGCTCATAGAAGTGCAGTTTCTCCTAAAATGAGTCGATTTCCCTCACAAGAAATATGTATGCAGATGGAAACGACCTTGGCCACACAATCAGGACAGAATGAAGGACTGGATGAATAAGCTAAATGAAGCCAAATTCCAAGGTGATTTGAATATGAGTAAAGTTATTTAAGTTGTTGAGGTTAAGTCTCCTGGAAGAAAAACACCATGAATATCAAACCCCTGAATTATAACAAACAGTTTAAATTTATGTCTTTCTGTCTGTTAGTCAAGACTGGGCAACACTCATACATGTGCTCTGTCCCTTGGGTGTTTATAAGCCTGAAACTTGTGCCTCACTCCTTAACCTGATGGTTGTAGGTGCTTTCGTCAGCTTGCTGGTGCCTAGTCCATGAAAAAGTGGAGTGGCAAGGTGCTGACACACATGCCATGAGCTGCCCAGCCAGGTATGTCCCCAGAGAGTGGCTAGGCTTGTGATATCCCATGTACCAGAAAATAAAGGCTCAAGAGGTCTCTATGGGCATTAGCTCTGGGTCAGAAGACATCCATATGATGAAGTAGCTGAAGAAACAGAAGCTTCTTCAGTCACAGGATGGTGTCACCCTGCAAATCACAGATCCTTGTGGGCAGAGGGGCTTTGCTGGATTTTATTCTGTGAAAATTTGTGCTTTTGGGAGAAAAGACAACAGCAGAAAGAGAAAGGAAGGAGAAAAAAGTAGGCAATGAAGCATCAGCCTAAGATGTACTGATGGCATGGTTTGAGACAAACTGAAGGAGAGCAAAGGGAAGTCTATGTGCTTCTGAGTTAACTGCTGACTGAAAAGAACCCAAAGTTCATGGTATGGTCTGAATATGTTTTTGTTTTCTGGTCCCAGGAAAACTGAATTCAGTACAGATTTTGAATAAACAGGCTGCACCACATTTTTCAGTTATGATCAGTTTGGCTGACAGCTCTTCTGGTAGAAACAGCATGCAAGGTCATAAGCTTTCCCCAGCTACATATGGATAAAAAGTGATAGTACAGTTTTAAGGACTAGCATTAAGAACCTGCTACTAGAAACCCCAAGGCTGTAGAGGCAGATTACACTCTGCTGCAGGGTGTACAAACACAGCAGAGGCATCCTAGAAGGGCTTAAATCTGCACATACAATAGCCAGAACATGAGAGTGAATTCTTTACCTCCAGCTCAAGTATTCTTCTGTCAAACTATTATTCATGCTGTGTCCATTAAACCAGGATGAACTGCTCTCACTGCTTGGTGATCACATCTTAAAAATATCAGTGGGCAGTTTTTAAATTGTCCTGGGCTCCAGTCCTTAGTCATCTCTCTGTTTTGCTCTTTTTTATCTATTTCCATGAGTCAACCCCTCCAGCATCTTCTTCATTCTCTTCTGAGCTCCTGCCAGTATTTTTCTGGTACTGAAGCATCCAGTGCAGTTTTGAATTCTGGGATCAAATTAAGGTGTCACAGCCTTGTATCAGAAACTGGCTGGGCTTTGAAAATTGGTTTAAAGCTTGATACGTGGGTGGGATGCAGACATCTGAGGCTTGAAATTCTGGCTCAGACACTGTGTTGCCTCAAATAGGGAATTTAAGGTACTCTGGGTCTCAAGGTATCTTCATCCTGATACAGCACAGGATAAATCTGAGTGCCTTGCTTGAACTGGGCTCACTGCCTGTCTCTTCGCTGTCTGAGACTGTGCTCAGGACAAGACTTCACCTTGGCTCCAGAGCTGCAATACAGTCAGCATCTCAGTAGTGCAGCAATCTCTTATTTTGTGATCTGGGCAGACACATGGAGTGAATCTTGGTCACATTCAGACTGGCAGCATAGATCTGAGATGTGGAAGCAGAGCATGGACTATTCAATGCAAAGTGCAGCAGAGCTACCAACCAGCAATGCAGATGCAAGGTCATGGGTGTGCTTAACCCCCTCTCATGCTGGCACTGCACATCACAATGTAGACACAGTCTCTGTCTCCCAGCTATAAAATAAGGGTACACAATTCCTCTCCATCTCACAAGTCTGTCATTAGGATAAAGTGTATGGCTGACTCAGAGCTGCCTGCAAACTACTGGTGTGAAACTCAAGCCTGTGCCCACACCTGCTGTTTGTGTCTTACCTATCATTTCTTACTCTCAGGGCAAAGGAAAGGCTCAAGCAGCCTGAGTCCCCAAAATGACTGGAGATTGGAGGTAGTGCCTTTTCTAGCCTTGTATAGATAGAATGTGCTCAGACACCTCTTAATTAAGTTAGGAAGGCTAGCAAGCTGATGGATTTGAATTCAGATGCTGGTGAAGTGCCCGTGACATCCCCAGAGGGCACATTAAATTAACCAAATAGACTAAGGATTCAGTAAGCTAATGAAGAGAGAAACGAGTGAGAGAGATGAGGAAGATGGAATCGACAAGGATGACAGAGAGAGAAGCAGACAGAAAGTAGAGACAGGGCAAAAAAGAAAAACAGTGGGATGAATGACCAGGGAGTAGGAAAAGAGAGGCATTGAAAAGAGGTGAGAGGAAAATACATGGAGAGAGAGAGAAAGAAGTTAAGTACAGGTATAAGGAAGTAAGAGACCCTGCAAGATCCTGAGGCTTTCTCCAAAGTCATGCTGGGACCATCTGTGCTGCAGTTTGAAGTCCAAATTGCTCAGCCTATGCCACCACCAAGTTGCATCAGATGCTTAGCAAGGCCATAACCCCCAGCAGGACTCAGCAGTCCATGCTGCCCACCTTATGCCCTAAGGTGCTTTACCTGTTCGTGGTGCTCAATGCCCATGCTGATGGTGTTCACTAGGATTGCAATCATGATCCCACGGTTGAAATACTTGCTGTCCACAATCACTCGAAGCTTGACCCTCACTTCTCGCCACATGTCACGGCAGAGCTTCAGCCGTCCTCCTTCTTCTACCTCCTCCAATGCCGAGGCACCCTGGTCCTGTTGGCTGCCCTCTCCCTCCTCTTCACCGGCTCCTCCATCCTCCTGGTCTGATCCAGTACTATCCAGTACTGAGAGCCTTCTGGATGCTTCGTCCTCTTCCCTGCGGCATTGGGGGCAGTTGGTGGGATCAGAGGTTGCTGTCACAGCGATGGGCAGGACTAAGCCCTGAGGAGGACAGCCAAGAGAGTTGTGCTGCTGGCAGAGCCCTGGAAAGAGAAATGGTGTTGCTTAAAGAAGCAAGATATGAAAAAGACATTCAGAGTGGACACCTGTTTGGCTTCTGGGTATTTAGACAGGGTAACTGGGCTTTTTAGCTGTGAGGATGATTAAACACTGCCACATCATCTTAAGGGCAGCAATAGAAGTTGTCATTGGGGGCTCTATGCTGACAGGCTGTGTCTCTAAAACACAGTACGGTTCAGTTTGTGTGTGGTTAGGCTGAACAGGGTTCACGTCCATCAGAGAAAGAACTGCTTTGTCTCATGCAGAAATCATAGCTTGAGACTCACTAGTTTGTGTTAAGTGGGACCTGAGGGGAAAAATGGTCACAAGAGCTGCTTTTGGCCTGAACTGCTACAGGTGGGGTCTGAGAATCCTCAGGCTGAACTCTCTAAATTAGAGAAACTACATTAGCAAAGGAATCCAAGAAGCCAGAAGAGGTAACACAGGAACACTTCCTCCTGACAGTGTGCACTATGAATAAGAACAGATCCCCTGACTTCAGTGAGAAATCTAAATTTGTGTTCCTTGATCCTCCATTTTGGCCTGGAAGATCAAATGAACACTCGGGGAAATGAAGCAATTATTTCATTATTACAGCGCATGAAGCCTGCAGAAACTTTTCCCCCAGAAAGTAAAAAAAAATGAGAGTTTGAGTATGCAAGACACGCTGAAGGAAAATCTGCCTTTTTGCTTGTTAATGGAGCATAACTTGGGAAAGGCATCAGCAGGTAGTTAATCCTAACTCTATAAAACCATTTTTACAGTGACTTTTCCAGCCAAGAACCCAATTTAAATGATATCTTACATCTAATTTTATGCAACAGCATGTGCTGCCATCAAGAGAAATTGTCTCCGTTGTACTTGTATATCAACCAGACTTCCTCAGCATTACTCCTTAGGTTCAAGTGACACCTTACTGCAATTCAATTCTCTTTGCCTCTCTCTTGAGGTCTGGAAGCAACTTGCTTTGGGAGGAGAGCTCTGAGGTCCTGCTGTGCCACCAGGTCCAATTCTTTGCCCCACTTTGTTATATCCCCTAATTTTTCTCTCCCCCAAACTGCTACCTGGCTATACCAGACATGGAGCCCATTGCAAGCCTTAGTGTCTTTATCTCTTTATGGTCTCTGGATTATCCGTGTTCCCTGCTGGCCAGGCCTGTTTCATTCCCATTCTTGCCAGTCACCCCCATCTTGCTGGTCTGGTGTGCTCACCATGGTGCCACGCTCAATGGCCAATGTTAATTCTAATTCTGTGCTTTATAGGCACAGGTCTTTGGAAAGTTGGCACATGGAGACGTTACCATTTACTCTCACATTTCCACCACTGGCATTTCCAGCTTTACCCACGCAATCCTTACTGTAGTGCCTCTGGCTTTTCCTGTTCACGCTGGGTTTGGCATCGCCAGGCTCCTGCACGTGGCCGTGGCGCCAGCTCTGCACGCTGTTGTACAGCCCAAGGGTGCGGCGCTTGGCCTTGCGCAGGATGTGGCAGACGTACTGGAAGATCTCCTCGTAGCAGTCTCCTGGCTCCATGTAGCTGGCAACGGTGCTGGAGGAGAGGTACCGAGCCCTTTGCTCCTGCATCAGCTGGTGCTCCCGCTGCTTAGTCTCTGAGAACTGTGTCGCAATGACCACCAGGCACAGGTTGATCATGAAGAAGGAGCCCACCTAGCAGCAAAGGAGAAGAAGGACCAATGTCAGCATGAAAAAGAACATGGGGGAGCAGGAATGTAAGAAGAAAGAGGAGGGGAAAGTGACTGAAGGCAGACAGAGGAGTGGGAATCAGTCTGCATAAGGACAAGAGGTTTCAGAGAAAGCCAGGAGTGCATGAGCTTGTTTTTGAGAGCTTGCTCAACATAATTTCCATGCAGAATTTAAAGCTATGCATTGAAATTCAGGAAATAGGTCCAACTTCTGGCAGGTTTTGGGACCCTTAGTCCAAAGGGTTTACATAGTTACATACAAAGCATTTGATGAAAACTGGACTTTTTTTCCCCTGCTCTTTGTGATAAATAGAAGGTAGGAGGCAGGGAACCAGTTTGGTTGATTTCTCCCCTGCTTATTAATTTACCACTGGAAAAATCATCCACTGCCATTTATAGTCTTCACCTCTTGGAAGAAATGTCAGTATTTTCAGATCATTTTAATGACATACCAGTAGACTTGGGGCATATTATTGATTTCTATCATTTGCACCTTAATTTTCCATATAGGGAGATGGGACTTTCCTGAAATGAGTGAGCTTTTGAAATCAAAAATGATTTTACGAAGTCAAATAACTTTTAGAAGAACACGTAGTCATCTGGTAAAGCTATGCTCCCTTGCTTATTTTCTATTCTTCTGATACAAGACATATCATATTAGCTCTTCTTTCACTTGTCCTCTGGCCTACATAGGCTTCTCATTTCAAGCAGAAAAACTGTAAAAAAACACACTGCAAATTGCTTAGAAAGAGCAAATGCCCAAGTTCTCCCTCTTCTCTGTACAGAAGCTGAAATGTCTACCAGGCTTAATTTACAACTTGTGTGTTCCCTTTAAACCTCAGTTTTCCTATTTATAAAATGGAGCAAGGTTTTCTTTGTGCTGAGAGTTCTGGAGGCAAAATAAACTCACTCTGTGTTACATATTATGAAATTAATTTCCACTAGGAGATTTGTGATAGATAGATAGATAGATAGATAGATAGATAGATAGATAGATAGATAGATAGATAGATAGATAGAGGATAAATCCTGGGGTTCAATATGTTGAGAATTTCATACAGAAAAGGCCTGGTAACTACATTCAAAAAAAATTTTAAAAGCTATGTTACCTTGATTGGTGCCTGCTCCCTGCAGAGCTGTGTCAACAGGGCATTGATAAAATGCAGAGCCTAAACTCTGAACACGCATCTGCAATGTTCTGAAATAGACTCTGTGAGGCAGCCCCTGGGAGGAGACAGAGCACCAGATCAAGATTTCTGCTTCCCCTGGACCTGGGAGTATCCCTACTAAGGGGCATCCTGGCACCAGTCTCTCCTATATGAACCCATGCAGGACTCAGTCTCACGTCACTGTCTCTCCTTTGCAAGCAAACAGCTCTGACAGAGAGCAGGATTCAGTCCTGCCCTTGTCTTCCCATGTCTCCTCTTCTGTAAAGCCTTTCCAGCAAAGGGGACAGAGCAGGCAAAGGTGGTGATAACCTGGCCTCAGTGCTTATGAATGGAAAAAGGGTTTATTTCAGCAAGTACCTCAGAGCTTGTTTTATCTATCCAAGCAGCCTTTCCCTCAGTTCATACCCCTTACTGCCCCCCTGGCCAGCTTGCCCTTCTGGGTGACCCTTACTCATGGACACAGGTGCCCTTTGTCCAAAGGGGACGTGTCCCTGCAAGCATCTCAAAAACCCTTTGAAACATTAAGTTCTATCCAACCAGATTCAACATAAGGACAATAAAGTATCTCAAAATAAAGGGCTTTTTTTCCCCCATCCTCCTCTCAGCACCCTTCAAAGCTGTTCTAATTCTGTTTCCCCTCATCATGGAGCCCTTTTCTCTCCTTCCCCCATATTTCAGCCTATTTTCCCTTCAGCTTCTGCAAGCAGCCTTGAAAATTAAAATAATGCCTCATTCAGATTTCTTTGCCTTTATCCAACATTTCCCCTAGTCTGTGATGTCTTGCATGTTTTATTTTAACTGATGAGCATATTACTGGGAATCCAAATTCTTCTCTGATCCAGTCTCCTCAGCAGCATGATTTTCACCCGGGCTTTCCCTTTTGGTTATGTCCCTCATCTGGACTGAGTGAGGCAAGGCAGGGAAATGGACACCAGCTGCACATGCATTTCTGGAACACTACTTGTGACACTGGCCTGTACTTTGCAACTTCCCACAAGTCCCAAAAAAAAGGCAATGAGGGCTTGCAGCATCTTCTCTCTAGGCCACAAGAGCAAGAGCTGAGGGCTGAGATGCCCTCACCAGGACCGCACTGTCGGCCTAGGGTTGAATCTGGAGCAGGGTTCACGTTCACATCACTGACCCCTGTCCTCACAGGCACCATTTGCTGCCATCTCCCACAAGATGGACAAAAAGTGGAGGAGTGAGAGGACTGGATATGGCAACTACTCCCCAGTCCTTCTCCTTTTAGCTAGGAATATCAAACACAAACCAAATTAACTTGGTTAATCCTTAAAACCATAGGCAAGTCCATAAACTCTCAGGCTCTGCTGAGCTTGCCACTGCCTCCCAGCTAGGAGGACAGGAAGGGTCCCAGAAGGCTCCAAATTGAATAATTCATGTCGGCTGGCTGACCAGAGAGATGGAAAGTGTCAGACATGGAGTCAAAGCATTTGAGAGAAACGGATGGAGACCCTTGATTCTGAGTCCCAACACAGGGTCCCATTCACCCTGAGACTGAGCTGTGCTTTGATAAAGCAGATCCTGGCCTTATTCAGTCCAAGGTTCAAACCCTATCTCCCCTACCTCTGCAATATCTAACAAAATCTGACTAGTGTTGCAGATCCTGATTTGTCAATTACTTTTACTGCTTATGCCAGGATATCCAGCTTATGCACAAGTGTAAGCACAGAACACTTCAAGGAGCCTCTGAGTGCTGCAATGTAGATGCCAGTCTTAGAGTTCAAAAGAGCTTGCTCTAGTCCAGGAGCCACAGGAGTGGCTGAGTAGCTGGAGAGGTGTCAGAGAGACAGCTGGACCTCAAGCAGGAAAACCCAGGTGAAATACTGACCCAAGAACAAGGAGCAGTCCTTCCTTCATATCATATCCGTGATCTCTGGTCAAGGGGGAAGCATTTTAAAATCTGTTGAACATAAAATGCTTTTCCCAGGTTGTTCCACAAGACCACTCAGAGTGCCATGGTCAGTCAGCACCCTTCCCCTCAGACAAGCACATCTATGCAGGATTTCTGACTGTGCTGGGAGTATATCCAGGTGGTGGAACCTTCTTCCTGCCATATGAGCAGTAGCAGATAATGCCCTTATGTAGGTGTTTGCAGACACCATTGTAGGAAACAAGTCATGGATGAAAGGACAGCTCTAGAGAGAAGCTGTAGAGATCCAGCCCCAGAAGAGTAACTCTGAGCCAAGGCTAGAATGTGTGTCGAAGAGCAAAGAGTCAGGGCTTAAAATACGACTGTCAGAACAATCCTGCTTAGAAAGCCAGGCCTTCCAACCATGGAGAAGGAGGGAAGGATAAAGGCTAGAAGGACCATACTTCATGAGACTTAAAGAGGGACCATCATTTCTATGATTCAGACAGAAAATGCAGCCAAATGGTAGCAAGTTTGCACTGTGGTGTTGCTATGTGCTGCAAAAGATGCATCACATGCCAAGAAGGTAGAAGGAAGGCTAAATACTTCCTTGGCCTAACTCCACCAAAGGTAAAGAAAATATTCCACCTAGCATATAACTCCTTTGTTCTCAGCAGTCCCCAAAGTAACCTGAGTTCATGCTCTCCTGTGTTTGACAGAAATAAACCTACATGGCTTCTGCAAATGAGGAGGGAGTGTCTAGAAATGTCAATGACACTCTGCAGTAATGTCTTAGGTGGAGTGTTTAATTGAGGGATTTCGGTGCCTTCAAATTCAGAGACAAAGTTTGAATCACTGTGAATCCACATGACACGAACCAGCACTAGACGGATACTTAGGAACCAAAAATATGTTGTCAGAATTTATGTAGTTTGAAATGGGGGGGGAGGGCAGTTTCTGGAACTGGCCTACAAAAGACCAGGTATGTGTGCCCCAGTAGTTAAACACTAAACCTGCACAGTCATTCCTGGCTCTGGGAGAGACTGGGGCTTTGGGACAAGAAGTAAAGTCTGTGTCTAACTGCATATTCTACAAACTGGGGTATCCTGACCATGCTGCTCAAAGTCAAAATGCAGGTGGGTGCAAAATATCTATTGCATTGTGGGGTATATGAACAAAATTCATGGGAAATTATTATTTTTCTGAATTCACAAAAAGCAGTGGATGTTCAGTTCACCCTTGAGAACAGAGGATGTGGAAACTTCCCCCCCCCGTCACCCCATCCTGTTCAATCACATCTCTGCACTATCTCTTTGGGACTCTCCAGCATCAAAGTAAAAGCAACATTCCTTAAGGTATATTCCACCTCTGCTGTCCAGGTTCATGCTTCAGCCCACAGGCAGTACTGCATATTTCTGTTTTTCTCTCCTTGTCTTTCCCTTGTGGGAATAGAAGGCCATAAGACAGGGTGAAATCAAGGATATAGTAAGATTTTTGTAAGTTGTCTGACCTGAATGGGCCAATAGGTTTGGGGGTTTTTTTTGGTCTGTATGTACAGACAGCAGAATTTCTCAGAGAAATGGATTAAAGTCTGCTTTATCTCAAGTCATTGCATGCCAGCTTGAATTTAAACTAGATCCTGTACTAGGTCAGTCTGTTAGTGTTACTGGGTGACGGCTTCTAGAGGTTCTATTTCTTGGAGGGCATAGCCCCATAGGATTAGTGTTGGATGAAGATCAGAGTCCTGGCCAGGTCCATTCATCAGCCCATCAAAATGCATGTAGGTCTTGGAAATACACACTGAGGTCCTTCCTCAGTGACCTGAAACTAAATTGCATCGACCACATACAGATTTTATACTTCCCATAATTCAGCCTATATCTTTCTATTTCAGTCTTGACTTTGGTCCTCCAGGTAAGGCATGTGCAAGAGCCTTCATAAAAACAAAATGCGTCCTGGTTAGAAACACGATATTCCCTCCAAGAACATGCACTTATGGAAGGGAAGCCTGAGGACTGGGGAGGCAATGGCACCATGTTTCTCAGCTTTCATCCCAGGTGCTGATAATGAATATCCTTGCAGAAAACCAACCTTCAAACTTCATTTGTATAAATCCACAGGGCTTAAAAACTGCTTATTAAGTTCTCATTGCTGACACAGTTCTCTCTTTCCATCCTACCATCCACAAGGCATCTCACACAGCCAGTTTATTTTGGACTCCTGACACTTTTGGAGCAGTACCTCCTTTTTATTCATGGTGAGGAAGTAATTCAGCGTGACAGACACTGAATCTAACAAAATGTGAGTCTGAGACTGAACCTGATGAATCCAGGTGCTGCCAAAAGCTCCTCACTCAACATGGCTCACAAATTACTCAAGAACTTAAAATGTATAGAGACCAAATAGAAGGGCAGAGAAGGAATTGGCTTTTAAGCCAGCTGGTTTGGGGAATTTACTTTGCAAGAAGATCTGCCAATGAGAACATTATTCTACACTGGCCACGTATAACTTTAAAAATCAATCTTAAGTATATTTTTGGGTGAAAGCTAATAACTTGGCTGACAACTACAGATGTAATCCTGCCTCAGACTCTTGGTGAAAATCAACTGGCTGGATTTCTGAGATTCCTGGAAGTTTGCTTCCCCAGTATCTATGTTGATCTAAGACCTGGTTTTTGTCGGCTCTAAGCTTGCATTGCTGATATTCATCAAACCTTATACTTACAATAATCAACAAGATAAAGTAGATAAAATTGTAGAAGGAATGGGCATCCATCACATAGTACATGATCTCCACCCACCCTTCCAGTGTGATCACCTGCAAAGACAAACAAGAAAAACAGGAGGGGTATTCCAGAGTTCACCCCTCAGTGTATAACAAGTAGATGCTGGCAAGATGGTTGCAACCCAAGAAAGGTGAGAAACAAAAATTCATTTCAACGAAGACAAATTTCCATTTTGGGAAATCAGCATGGTATTGCTTGGTGACACTGGCATACTGTCAAAGCCTGTGAGATCATTCTAGTCCACAGCAGGAATATTTCATTAAAATAGTTCATTTCCCTGGATCGCAGCGGGGGAAAACCCGCAGCAGGTTGCTGTGCCCCTTGACTGGACACCACATACAGCCGGAGGAAAAGAAAAAAGGCATGGATTTTGGCTCCCATCTGCAACATGTGCTGGGAATGAAAAAAAAAGGATTCTCTTAATATAGTTGTCTGGACTGGAGGGGAAACTGGTACAAGTCAGCCTGAAGAGTGGAGCTTATTTCAGCAAGCGCATTTGTGTGTGTACTGTCTCACCAGGGGAGTTACCAGGTCATTTATTTTGCATCTCTGTCACATCCTGCAGAAACTACCACTGGATCCGAGAAGGACTGAGTTTGAAAAACAGAAAAATAAGCTTGAGCCTTGTAAGAAGGCTAACTCAGACTTACCTGAAATATCACAATCCAGGCATACCCAATGTTGTCAAAGTTGATGGCACCCTTGTGCGGGTTGGCATTGCCAGTGCGACACACATTGTAGTACTGGTTCCAGTTCACACACATGCCACTGATATTGAACTCTTGCCGGACTGAATTGTAATAATAATAATCATCCTTGTCCAAACAACACTCATGGCCTCGCTCCTTCAGTGGGGGTATTTCGTGACAGCCCATAATTCCATTGTCTCCTGACAGCGAGCAGATAAAGGGCATCTCATCATCTTCCTCTGGTTGGTAATACGGGGGCAGGACAATGTCACCTTGTCTGCAAAAGAATCCACAGTCAAATTTGCTGTGGCAAAGAGTTTCCTATCTAGGAGCCGGGAGCCCCCATTCTGACATATGGCCTGCATTGGGTAGGGGATTTCCAGGTTTATTGCCTCAGAAGAAGGGGAGGAATGATAGGGCTCCTGAAAACCAGCAAATTTCTAGGGTGAGCCCCCAGTTTTCAGAGCTTTTCCTGCCATCAGATCACCCCAAGTCAAATTACACAATCTGTTTACATGGAAATGAAAAAAAGCTGGATTGCAGAGATTTGAAGTCTGATCATTCTCCCCATTAACATCAAAGCAAAATCACATACAATGACATTAAGGAAGTTCATCAGGCTTTACTGTAATATGTTCACATATGTAACTGCTGATGGACATGTTTTATAACATTTGGTAGTGAACCTTCTGTACTTCTAAAAAAATCCAGTTCATGCATAATTAATGTTGCACAGATAAGCCTTAAAATTCGGAAATGGAAAGATAAAATTGACTTAACCTTAACTTTGACTCCTCCTTGACAGCAGGCATTATGGGTGCAATGTTTTATGACAAGTTCATGTCTTTTTTTTCAAATAATGCAAGCACCTTCCAAATGCATGAATAATTAAAATCATCTATGCTTGTCTAGCTGGAGATGAGCTAATATCAGAAAAGTGAAAGGTGGAGATATAAAAAAGAAGGATTAAACTTTATCTGGTGTATTCCTTAAAGTGCTACAATGCACAACTTTCACGTGCAAATGCAGACTTTTTTGGTGTCACTGGAAGAGGACAGGTGTTGATAAAAAAGAAAAAGACAGTCTCTGACTGTTAACTAAGCAGGACTAAACTACAAAGGTATGTTGTTCCTCATCATTGGTGAATGGGCACCTTCCAAACTGATTTCCCCAGTAACAGTCAGCCAAATATTTTTTGATATGTCATTGTGAAGGCTGTGGGCCCAATTCACTTCCCAGTTACATCAACACCGCATGGATGTAATTACACTCATTAAAGAAGTGCTACTCCTCATTTACCTAAAGGACAATCATCCTAAACATTAGTTTTTCCCCAAGGAATAAATAAACGCAGGAAATGCCTGCTTTAAGCAGCCCTTACGCTGCAACTCCACTGCTGTTCTACACATTGTATTTTCACTTTTTTTTTTCCAATTTGAGATGCTCTAAAGTTTCAGAACTGTTTAATCAGTTTAAACTGATCTACAGCTTTAGGTTTTCTTCAAGCAGTCTACACTGATAGCACACCTGGGATTAGCATACAGTTTTAAGAAAACATTTTAAAGCCTGAGATCTACTAAAGCCAGAAAGTCAACAGGAGGAGCTGTGCCCTGAAACTGGGTAATTGGAGAATTCATGGCAGGCAGGAGCTTTTGCACCCCACTGCCTGTGGGGGGAGTAAAGCTGTGCTCAGCAGACTCACCCCCAAATTAACCTCAGATACCTGTAATTGACCCCTGTGTGGCTTCAGGCTCTCTTCGCCAGAACTGGTCCCATGTTTCCCTATGAGTTTTTTGTCCCATTCAAACATTCATTCTTTGCTTTCAGATGCTCTCACTTCTACTAAACCAACTGTGGGACACCTTTCCCACCAGCCCTCTGTCCCCTCCCCATGGCACTGGCCACATGCAATTCTACTCCAGAAGTTTTTTAGTAATTTTTCAGTGTCCCTCCAAAAGTAATGCACTATTGTTGAAACAGTGACCCCAGCTCCATTTTGGAGGTGTCAAAGATATTCCTGGATGCATCAAGCAGCACTAAGGCTTTCTGTAAGACTCCAGTGAGCGTTGTTTTCTGAAGAGGGAGCAGGCTCAGGAGAAAGACAGCATGTTTCAGGTTTCAGTTCTTTCTGGGTGTAGGAACACCATCTTGTATTACTGGGCATGGCTGGAGGGGGCAGCCATGCTAATCTGTGCCTTGATCAAATCCAAATGAGCCCAGACATCTGCTGTGAAGACAGAAAAAACCAGCTGTCTTTGCCCACCCTCCTTTTCCACTGCAAGATGTGACCAACACCCACACACTATCACTCCACGCTTGGAGTAAGTGATACACAGAGAGCCTGGCAGAAGACATGAGCAGGTAGAGGGAAAGAGAAACATCCACTGAAGAAAGGAAGGAGATGTTGACTCCCAGTCACTCACACTGTGAAGTTCTCCTCCATGAAGCAGCGGTTGCGGAGCAGCCCAGCCCACAGCTGCACCCCAATGATGCCAAAGATGAAGAAGACAAAGAAGCAGAGAAGAAGGACGTTCCCCAGCATGGGCAAGGTGTCCAGGAGCAGGTTCACAAGGATGCGCATGCCTGCAGGAGAAGAAGAGAACCAGAAGGAGCAAGTGTGCGACACAGGGATAGAGAAAGGGAGAGAGGAAGGGAAGGAGAAGAAAAGGAAAGAAGTTTACAAGATAAGCATGAAAAAAGAAAAAAGCCCCATGAAAATAAAAGCAGTGTGTCAGAAATTAACTACTGTCCAAACCAGGCCAGATTCATGGTTAGTGCCCTTTCTTGTCCTAACCTCTACTAACAGGCAGCCAGCAGAGCTGCTGTAATGCTGTGATCTCTTAACCTTAGGCCTCCCTCTGAAGCAGAGAAGAAAAGAGAATGAAATTTTTGGTGCCATCAGCTATCTGACTGACATCCCTCCCTCCCCTTTCCCTGCAGAAGGACAACAGAGTGACAACTGTCCCAAAGGGGCATGTCAGCTCCACAGCCCCATTATCAAATGGCTCGGACTGAAAGTCATCCCAGTACAGCAACTGCATACTGCAGCCTGTGAGACCTGCATGGACAGACCAAGGCCAGCCTGCCAGTGGAGTGAACCTTTCCAAACATATAAACTGGCACAGATAATTGGGTTTTCTTCAGTAACAGTATGATCAAGAGACAGTAATGAAAACCACAATTTCCTCCCCTGGCTAGTCTTCATGGCCCAGTGGGGCTGGAGCACACAAGGAGCAGGCACAGCCCAAAATGCTTCCAGCACAGAATCTCTGCCCAGTCCAAATGTTTCCAATTTTTTTTTCCTTTTTTTACTCTCTAATTACCTGATAAATTATTCCTGTGGGGTTTTTTTACCCTTGGCTCTTTAACTCACAGCCACAAGTGAGGGTAAACATAGTCTTGTTTCTCTGTGGAGCTAATGGCTTTTTGTCTGCTCTCCAGAGATGGTGAAAGTCTAGAAATTCTTCTGAGCATCACAGTACTGCCTTTATCCCTGTGCACACCTCATGAAGTTGTCTCTCCTTGTCTCCATGGAGGTCCCGCCCCCAGGTACCCAGAGTATTCCTTCACTGAAGATGTTCCATGTAGGGCAGCAAATAATTAGCTAATTAGGTATTAATAACCAATTCATTACTTCAGATGGCAGTGGAAGGGGAAAGAGGGGGGCAAGATAAGATTAGGATTCTCTGTCAGCCCTTCGAGGCACAAGGTAATCCCCCTTGTGTACCCAGCACCAATTAATTACCACATGATACCCTACATTATGCTCCATGTCTATTCCCCAGACTACTCACCCCACAGAGAGGGGAGGGAAGTGGCACCTGTGGAGGGGCAGGCAGGCATGTAATTCACAAACACTGAAGGAAGAGGGAGAAGTGTGCCTGCTGTGGAACAGCAAACTGGTTTAGATTAGTAGAGAAAGCTTTGGAAACAGAGCAGAGTGGAAGAGACAGGAGTGGTATTTACACGTATGTGATCTGTAGAAAGGAGAAGATGCTTATTGGTGCCTACACAAGATCACGAAGGATAAGGAATGATGGCACTAGCTCTAAAACCAGGCAGTGGAGCAGTAATTAAGCCCTGCTGCCTGACTGTCCAGCTGTGCCACCCGTTACCATGTAAGGGAGCTTCTAGACAAGTACATCAGTAACTCGGCAGTGCAGGGACACAGCTCCAGCCACTTGCTGGGGACCACAGCTGTGCCCTGAGTCACTGACACCTCTCTGACCTCCCAGCACCATGTCCAACAGCACAGCCACTATGACCTGCAAGACCTTGGGGAAAAAATCTGGACAGCACTGAGTCTTCAAGACCGTGCACCCTCACTGTAGCACTGCGTGTTCCCAGCATTAATGTTGTGTCACAGAACGAGCTCAGTAGTTCCCATAAACTCTCCTGGTTAGTACATTAGGGAGAGCCAAGTGAGACAGGAAGCTGTGCCACTAATGCTACAAGAGGGGGTGATGTTTTTCAGATCAATTGATACTAGCTCCATTTCAGAGCTGGGTAATGGGAAGGATGAGGCTGCCCTTACGCTGAAATGCAGAGCAGACAAAACAGACATTCCCACCAGAATTTTACAGACAGCATGCTTGTTGGGTCAGAATTTGCAAAAATTGATTTGTCAATGTTCCAAGAGAAAGCAAGTAAGCAAAACTCATCTGCTTTTTTCTTGGAAACATCCTGCCTGCCCATACGTTCTCTATCCTGACTCTCAGAGGGAGTACTGATGGTACAAGATTACCTCCACAGCACCAAGATCATAGCTATTGCTCTCATGTTAGACCCTTAGGGGTACATGAGGCCATGACCCAAGAACGGGCAGGTGGCCCCACCACCTGACATCTTTTCCACATCACAAAGAATTTCAGCATTAACAGGTTCTAAGGCCAAATGAAATCCTTTTTTTTTAAATTTCACAGTTAGACATTCATCTTTCTCTTCCCATTTATGTTGACTGGAAATAAGATTGGCTCTTTGAAAGCCGCAATGCTGAATCTACACCCATCCAAATGCTCAAACATCAGTTGCAATTGCAGGACAAAGAGGGAGAAAGGCTGAACAGCCAAAGGGCAACAGGTGATGATTTACCTTAGAAGCTGGTGGCCAAAACAATGAGGTCTCTAAAGCAACTGCCCAACAGTGGACATGGGAAGTGCAGTTTTGGGAGTACTCTGGTTTTGGGGAACTGGGATGCCTCCCTCTCCTAAAGAGCCCTTGCTAGACAAGCTGGCATCCACAGCAACGCCTGTGCATCTTGAATGACAAATTCTGAAAGGTGCTCGAAAGCCAGTTCTTCATCAAAATCCTGCTGTTGCCTCCTTCCCACCTTCTGCCTCTACCTGCTGCTCAGCCACTTTTCTCTTGCTCTGCCTTCAAGTCCTCTCTGCCTCTGTGCTACTCCTCAGCTTAACGTGCACACTTTTCCTGGTCTCCCTCCCCAGTGCTGCCTTTCCCCACATCCCCATTTGTCCTTTATCATTGGCAGAGCAGAAGCCATGCTGACTCACAGTAAGGAGGGGATATGAAAGGGACAGTGACCTTTTCTGTAGCATCCTTTGTAAAAAAGGAAATGCTGCTCAAGAAGAGAAAGGAAGAGAGGCTGGGCAGTCTGGAGGAAAAGCAAGGAGGGAGAGCATTGATGAAACAACATTCAGCAACCAAACAGCCTTCCAGGACATCAAATATGAAAAGGTTTTACTCTTCAAGGGAAATAAAAGCTAGAAACATTAAATATTCATGAGTGTCGGGTGTGGGCTCAGAGAAGTCTTTTCTCCACTCACTCTGACCAGGAGACCAGGGGAAGGGAGGAAATGAAATGGCCTTGTCTGTGGGCATCCAAGGAAGGAAACTGCTCACATAATGGTTCCCTGCTGCTCACCCATGCCCTTGACCAAGGGTTAGAGAAGGGTGCTCGATGGTACCTCGAAGGCCAAAGGCCGGGCTGCTTCTAATAAGATATCCCGCAGGAGCAAAGCCAAAGGTGTGTTCACCACTCAAACACAGCAGGAGACGGACGGGAGGAAAGCATGTCACAGGGATGAGAAATGGGAAGGTGAGAAAAGTGCCCGGAAGTGACCATCAGAAGGAACCACAGGGATGAGCAGTCTCTGAGCTCCCTCCGTGCTTCGGAAGAAGTAAATAGTCTGTCTCATTCTGGTGGCACCCAGAGGCCCTTCCTGACAAATTCAGCAGACACTACAATGACCCTAGCTCCCTCCAGACACTTGCCATCAACCTTGATTAGCCTGGCTATCGCAGCTAAGCGGACTCGTCTGCCGTGCGCACGCCGGGGAGAGCGCGGCGGCGGCGGGGCCGAGCGGGCGGGGCAGGGCTGGGCAGGAGGCGAGCCCCAGGCAGCTGAGCCCGCTGTGAGGGGCAGGTGTGCCCGGGACCGCCACCGCCGCCCCTGTTTAGCAACGCTGTCACTTCGCCCTCTCTCCGCCTCCCTCCTCCCATGCGCCAGGACAGCTGAGCTGATTCACTCCCTGGTGCTAATCACCCCGTGATACGAACGGGGGACAGGCTTAGGAGGGGGTGAGAAACCGTGTTTTTTCTGGTTTCTTGTATCTCACTCACCTCTGAGGCTTTCAATCTGCCCCAGCTATAGTGTGAGGGACAAAGCCAATGCATATCAAGTCCAAAGGAGATAGCAGTTTGAGGCAATCATTCCCTTGCTTGGGGTAAAGCAGATGGAGGAGAATATAATTCTCAGCACCTATCTCACCTGCATTGCAGACCAAGCTACCAATTATCATTTTAACTGGAACAAAAACAAATCTCCCTCCTATCAGCACTTGTGACTAGCTGGCAGGACATTTTGCAGAATGCAGAAAATGAAGTGTCATTATGTCCCTCAGCCAGGCTGCTTATCCAAGCGTGCCTTCTTTCCTTCCTCCCCTGCCCCAGGACACATGGCAGTCCATCCAGCTAGCATGTGGTTGGCAGGATTTTTCTGTGCACGCTCCTGTATGGAAATTTTCAGAACCAAGGAACCATTCCAGCAGAAAGATTGTGCAGAAAGTACACATGGCGTGCACCTTTTTAAAATTATTATTTTTCAGCCAACCCCTGTAGTTAAAATAAGCTCAGTTTGTATGCACAGTGCAAGCTGGTACTCCAACTTGTGGTCGCCCTCACTGGTCTCCTGCTGACCCGAGGCTTAGCTGTCATTTCACACATTACATTCATAAACATGAGCTCAAACTTAGGCCAAACTACTACCTAGAGATACCAATCAGCTGTGGGTCCAACAGCAGACACACTGCCAAACTGACCGATACTATAACCCACAGCTTCCCTCACCATGCAGATCTTTTCTCTTTGATGCATTCCTCCTAACTGAGTCCTCTTCTACAAACAACATGTGCAAGCAAAAGGAGTTCAGGTGGAAGAGCCAGCGTGCAGCTCCAGGCTTTGTCCTCAAGCTGCAAAGTCAGCCTCACTCGCATTGCAAACCACCACCGCCTGCTTTGCACCAAGGCAGGAAAGAAAGCATGTCCGATGGATGGCCAGACCCAGATTAAATTAACTCTGGAAAGACAGGTCCAGTTGACAGTATGAGGTACCGAGAGACCTTAAGCCAGTTCTGCTGGTAAGGAAAAACTGCCCCAGACACACTGGCCTCATTCAGAGAAAAGTAAAGTCTTCTCATCAATCTCTTTTTCAGGTTCTGGGTACATTTGCAGGATACATTTAGAGCTGGGGGTTTAGCACTTGCAGATGGTCAGCATGATCCATAGCTCAGGAGCACTGGTCAGTTCCTCCCCAAATCCCTACTCTTGCCTTACTGACAAGCAAAGCCTTTTAGCATCCCTGACTGGCTAAAACACCTCATCCTATACAGTCTGTTGATGACATAACCTCAAATTATCTTTGTCACTCCCCAGTGTAACCACAGAAGATATCAAAACATGACATTTCCAGCACTTCTAAAGCTTCAGCCAGTATGGAGAGCTGTTGTTCATTTTCTCAGTAGCATGGGCATACCAAGCCTCATCTTCATGCAATGACTTCTCTTAGAATAGTCAAATTTAAACATTTTTAAATAAACAAATTTAAACAAATTTAAGTACCCCTAGTCCTTACCTTCAAGGTACTTCTCAGCTTAAACGTGAGGTAGCCAAAAGAGAGACTAAAACTCCAGAAAAAAACTTGTTGGCCAGAGCTTCACCCTACTGGAACAACAGAACTTTCCAGAGTAGGTTTAGAGTACACTCATATAAGAGAAAAAAACTCTCTTTAAACTTGCTCCAAGGGTCTAGAAACAATTCCCTTGGGATCCAGTGACTAACACAGACCTCATCTCTTTTCAGCCAGAGAGCAAGACACGGACCAGGTCAGGTCATGAGTGTGAAAAAGAAAAGTAAGAAGGGAGGAAAAATACACCACTTAAAACACTTCTAAAAGACATTCAGCTAAAACAACCACCAAAACGAGAGTGCAAATGAAACCAGAGATAAGCTGTTTTACTTGGAGAGGAAGAGGAGCAGATAAACACACAGGCATTGCACAGCCACAGTGCTCAACAGGCTGCCAAAGGGGGCTCAGGTGGTGCTGCCAGGTGATGTGTAGAAGCAAGCTCAGAATGGAAGCCTCTAATTGCAGACCTGACCCCACGGTTGCAGTGGCCTCAAGAAAAAGAGCAAAATTCAGAGCATTTACCTTGATACCTAAATGCTGACATTTCTGGAAAAAGAGTGGCCACAGTTCAAGTTTTTCTGTCAACCAAAAAGAAGGAGACACC
Organism: Illadopsis cleaveri; assembly: GCA_013399915.1. Classification (NCBI taxonomy): domain Eukaryota; kingdom Metazoa; phylum Chordata; class Aves; order Passeriformes; family Timaliidae; genus Illadopsis; species Illadopsis cleaveri. The sequence goes on from VXBB01022496.1 coordinate 190,187, forward strand.
CAAGCCCTGCAGCAGGCTGCACCTTATGATGGATGCTGTAAGCCTTACTAAGGTTCACAGATAACAGAAAACTCCTCCTCCACAAGCAGTCACATTCAGTACATGCCACAGTAGCATAATTGGTAGCCACATAATCTGTGACATGAGCAGAAATGGATGCAGGCAAAGGTCCCAGTCAGTAGCACCCTTCTTCACTATCTTGCCATTATCCCCTTGCAAGCTTTGGACTGTTAAGCAACCTTGTCTTGGAGAGTGATGACAGGTGTCAGATTATTTCTTAGAGAGGTGTCTCTCTGGAGGATTTCTGTCATTCTGTTCTTTTTTGTAATACTGAACATCTAATAAGCAACACCTACTACCACCTGCTACAGTAGTTCATTCACTGATCATGTCATTTTTTTCCCCATTTATCACTGCAGGGATGACTGCATTCACTTTCAGAGAACAGCCTATTAAAAACAGACAGTGCCAGCTTTTCTTTTGGAATTGCAGGAGCCACCCAACACCAGGGACAAAAGTCAACTCCAGTGCTGTGGCTGAGAGCCACTTGCCTCCATTCTATAAATATCTTTAAGTTCTTTACACATCTCTAGTGCTAAGTGGGACAGAATAATGCAAAATATTATGTAAAACGGCATTAATGCAACTTCTGGGTAAGATTTAACAGGGCTAATTTCCTCTTGCTGTCACTAGCATGAATCATGTTTCTTTCTACTGCAGGCAATGACATGACATTACGTGAAATGAGTGTGAACAGGAGAACTGGTCCCAAAATACAAAAAGATAGAGAAATTTAGGTTATGATTGTAAATTGCCTTGCCCACACACACCAAGTTTAATTTGCATTAGTGTAATATGACAGTATCATTCACCCCATAATATACTGTCATTATTGCTCACATTTCCACAGTATCCATTGCTTGATAGGTCCCATGGGACAGACTTTGCAAAACAGCTCGGCTCCCATTTAGGCAGCAAAATACATGGCTGGGTTTTCTTGAGCGCTGTGTACACTGGAGGCTGAGCTTTTTTGAACAGGCAGCAGAATTGTCACAATGGGAGCTGTGAGGTGCATTTTTAAAAATTCTGACTTTGCAGGTTCCCCTACAGGAGAAGGGAGAAATAAAGATTCCATCAAAGGTCTGTCTATGGTCATTTTCTGTAATGTTTTGGTTTGGTTTTTCCCAGTCTTGTTTTACTTTCAGTAGCACAAATTCTGAAGTGCTGTTACAGACTCTTGTGATTTTTATCATCAGTCTTGGAATGCATGGCAGAAACCTTCAGGTGCAAAATCTTGCTATGACTAGAAAATAGATTACACCCCCCCCAAAAAAAGGAAAGAAGTTTTTATTCCCCACTACTATGGGTGGAAAAAAAAAGATATGACTCACACATCTAAAGGTCTGAAAGCCACGGGAAAAATAAATAAATACAATCTGTGATTGTTTTTCCTTTTCCTTTTTCAAATCTCGTGGCTTTAAAGCCATCTGAAAAACCTACAAGCACACAATTTGTGACTTCTGAATACTTGCTAATACTAGTGAAATTAAGTGGACTGGTTTCGAGAAGGAAATATTACTTTCTCCCATGACCTGTGATCACAAAAAATAGAAACAAAGCAAGTTATCAAAACAAAGCATTTCAAGGTCTTTATTTCCTGCATTTCAGTGTTTCCCAGCTCCTTGCCATGATACTACATTAACAAAGGAATATAATTTTCATTATGTTTTGGGGTTTTTCTCCAAACTTTACTTTGATTACCCAGTTAAACTCCTGGCAATACACTGCACACTTGGAAAACACATGAAAAACAGCACTGAGGTCAGACAACAAATAGATAAAATTGGAACCTGTCTTCAGTGACTGAAGACTTAAAATAAGTACAGGAAAAAAAATGTTTACTGTAAGCTGTGAAGCACTGGAACAGCCAGAAAAACTGTGGATGCCTCATCCTTGGAAGTATTCAAGGCCAGGCTGAACGGGGCTCTGAGGAGACTGCTCTAGTGGGAAGGTGTCCCTGCCCACAGCTGGGGGCTTGGAGCGAGATGATCTTTAAGGTCCCTTGCAACCCTAACCATTCTAGGCTTCTATGAAGGCTTCCTCCAGCACTACAAAATGTGGGTCTGATTACAGACAAATTGGTTTGTTAAAAAGCTTCAGAGAAGCATTGATTTGCAAACCCATCCAGCATATTAGTGAGTCAGTAGATCTTCTTTATACTATCCTTGGCTTTGCATCACTTTTGATTTCCTCCTCGCCATTTCTCTGCCTTATCCTACACACCGAGGGGCATCAGGCCTTCATGTGCTGTGCCTGGCAAACCCTACCACTTGCCTCCTGTGCATTTCTCTTTCCAGCCCCTCCTTCTTCTCTGTTCTCATCTCTATTGATCTTAATTCTGCTCTGCTCCTCTTCACACGGTTTCCCTTTATCCTGAGCATGTCCATCTAATTTAGGGCTTGACTGACTCAATAAAGAGCTGCACATAAAGGATAGTGCAGCTCTGAGTAAAATTCCATCTCTGATCTGTCCCCCTCTTGGAGGAAAAGCATCCTTTAGAGGCATGCTCCAGGCATAAATCACATTGCTTGATTCAGTGCTTTGCTCCATTTGGTTGGGAAGGGAGGACATAGACTGAACTTGACAGAATTGGTCAAGTCCATTTCCTGTCAGCTTTTCTTCATCCTTTCCCTGCCCACCTGTCTGGGACAGAGCCTACAGAAAGCTGGCAGCTTCACCTTTAAATACATTTCAGTCACACGGCCTGATCAGGGCATGAACAAGGCTTTGTGACCACTTAACCTTTTTGTATGGGTGCTGCAAGAGAACATCACTTCTGTGCCCTTACTAACCTGCTCAGGTTGTATGTGGATCAATCTGTGTGTATACACATTTGCACATGGTTGAGAGTGTGGTTTGTTTGTCACTGAGGTGTGATAATAAGTATTTACAGAGTACCCCATACAAAGAACTGTGAGTTGGGTAAGTTTAAATATTTGGAAAAATCAACAGTATCTGAGTTTCAGCTACTGCTTCACAAATAAAGCTGAGAGGGGGAAAAACATACTTCCAAAAGAGTCATTTGGAAGAGTACATTTTTGAAAGGGAATCAGTGGTGGAAGAGAAGAAACAAGGCCTCTTGCAAAAACACTGAAGCATCTGAAGCAAAGACCCCATGGGGGGCACTTAGAAGAGGAATTTCATAATCCATTTGCATTTCCAACTACTAAGACAGAACTGTGCCTGTCAAACTGTGCCTGCTTGGTTTTTGTCTGATCTAGCTGTAAATGAGACTGTTTTACAGCCTAATATATCTCAGTCAGAAGCTCATTTCACACACACTCATCAGTGAAATTAGTTCTTCAAAAACACATTTAGAGAAATAAATGTCATCACTTTTCCCCCATGGCAAGTGAGGGGTTTGTAGCCATCTTACTCTGTTTTGGGCACTGTTACAGTGCCAAGCACAGGTACCTTGGTGTGGAATACAGATTTAAAGCAGACATATACAGGTTGAACATCTGCTTTTCCCATTTCAGCACTCAGATGGTTCAGATTATTTTTATATTAGTGCTTTCAACTAGTGAGATGAGTGCAGAGATAAGAGTTAGGAGATGTCAGTTGTATTCCTGAGTCTGCTGGTGACACTAAGTCCCACTAACCTGGTGTGAAGCATAAGAAAGGCTAAAAATAACAAACCATGGTTTATATCTTTGGGATCTGTAGAAGAAAAGGAGAAAACTCCAGTCTATTTGGACCCATGGAGCTACAATAATTACAATCATTAAGAAAAATGGAACTAGACCAAGATTTTTATACACAGCACTTGTACTAGGAAAAAAAAAAAGCTATTTGATTGAAATAAAAACAATGCAATAGTTATTAAAACATTTAGCAAAAAGAAAAGGAGGACAAGAAGAGAGGAAGGCATTCTTATACTAGAGTGGCATGGTTAAGGATTCCTGATTTTTAGACTTTTTTGTTAGGACTCAGTATGGGAAAAAAATTAAATGAAACAAACCATCTAAAATTAGGCAGCATAAAGCTGTATTAAAATGCATGGGAAAAGAATATTTTTGTTCTGACTGAAAAAAACCCACATTAAGAAAAAGCAGAACTTCCCACAAATCTGAAATTTTATTTCCTGCACACCAAGTAATAAGCATATAATGTTATTTTTCTAATACTTATGACTCCACATAAATATTACTGTACTTACAGATAGAGTATTAGCACTTTCTACTTGGTAAAGTTGCTTTGCAACAGATTCCTTCATTTCTATACAGTGTACTCAGCTGAAGAAATCTGCTTCCAAATGGTGAATCAGCTAGTGAATTGTAAGTGAAAACTGGAAGACATCAAACATAATGCAAGGGCTCTTCTTTGCATAAGGCCAATGCAACAAGAAAGAGTAAAAGGAAGAAACATTTCCTTCTTCAATGTCAAAAAAACTTAATAAAAGGAGAGCAAGAAATTCAAATTATCAGAAATTATCACAGATTGTCTGCTCAAAAGCAGACAAAAATAAAACAAAACCAGCCTCCCCCCCAAACCTTGTGCCTTGTGAAGAAGCAACAAAAAAAGAGCCAGTGCAAAGAGCAATATTTCATCCAGCAACCTGCCACGCAATCACAAAAGGATATCAACAAATGGATATGGAATTTCTCCCCAAGACCGGGACACAGACATTCCCAGAGCAGAAAGCAACTACCTCTGACAGGGACCTGGAGGGCATTTTTTTACTCTTTCCACTTATTCAGTGACTTGCAGGGCTTGTCACACCACCTCATTGCCATGGAATTGAATCACATGCCAATAAAACCAGACAAATCTCTGATTTTTCATTTCCTGCATTTTCAAACATGACCCCAAAAGGCAGAGTTCCTGGGATTGTAGTCAGGAATGCAAGAGATAAGAGGGAATGTTAATGAAGGTGTGATACATATTGCAACACTAGGGTGCTTCATGTTTTCTTTAGCACACTCCACAGATGGCCGGAGACTGGAGGAATGATCAGGCAGGGCAGAACCCCAGACTGCTTCAGACAGGGAACCTGAAATGGTCAGTAGCACATCCTGCTGAGAACTGCAAGAAATGCAATCAATTGGTGATAACTGGTAGCTAAAGATCAACTCTAACCCCAAAGGAGGTTTGAAATCTAGAAGTGTCTCCATGTGAGTTCTCATAGAATGGTTTGGTTTGGAAGGAACATTGAAAACCTTTCAATCTCCCTGACATGGACAAGAACACCTTTCATCAGTCCAGTTCCCCAATGCCCCATTCAAACCCACCTTGAACTAACTTCCAGGGATAGGGCATCCCTTGGAAAATCCCATTTTACTTCCTTTACTTGCACAGTGCCACTTCCTGTGGCATCGAGTTTTACAGCCTAACTACAAACTGGGTAGAAACTGTCATTCTTAATGGACATTTACCACCTTTTGGTTTTCTCTTTCTTCTGTCACGATTCAGTGTCCTAGGCTGCAATGCAAGATGTAACTAAAAGTATGTATTCTATTACCACGTGTTAAAACCAGGTGGAGCAATGTTCCTTATCTCTTCCATGACCCATCCTCCCTCCAGGGAGATATCTTCTGTTGAGGGGCCATTAAGGCTCACTGCATGATTGATAAAATTATATCATCCCATTGTAAGGGTGCTCTACCCAGTGGGCGAAGCCAAGCATTCCTACCTGGATATAATCTGAGAGTCAGAACATCAAGGTAGCCTGTTTCCACTGGATTCCCAGAGGAAGATCAGACCCATCTCGCCACCACTGGACCTTCAGAGGAAAACTACACCCTTCAACAGGATCATTGCTTAAACAAAACCACATCTGTCACTCCAGGAGGACTTAATTGTACAGCTACCAACACCCTGACCAACAGGGTGTCAGGTTGTATTCTGAGTCTGTCAGTGTTTTCTTTTTTGTTTGTTTGCTTTTTTGTACTACTACATTTGTACTCTTAATATTCCTAGTAAACAACTGTTATTCCTATTCCCATATCTTTGCCTGAAAGCCCCTTAATTTCAAAACTATAATAATTTGGAGGAAGGGGTTTTACATTCTCCATTCCAAGGGAGGCTCCTGCCTTCCTTAGCAGACACCTGTCTTTCCAAAACAAAATATTTAGAGGGACTTAACACTCTTACATGCATCCTTTATACCATAGATAATGAGTACAGCACTGGCAAATAGAATTTGCCAACTCCTTGTGGAATATTGTTTCAAATTTATTGTTTCAGTAGTGTCACTTTCACTGTGTGTGAGGAAGGGCTTTCAGTAGCATGTTATGAATAAGCACACATAAGCAGAATTTAGACACATCTGATTTGGGAATTTGGACATTTGAACTTCAGCCTTGCCCACCTGCCAAGAATATAAAATAAACTTATTTAACTTTTTCCTCTGCCATGTTGCTACTCTTTTCTTAGAAATTCCTTCTGAATTTCCTCTCTTCTAATTTTCTGTTATCACCTCTTTTTTTTCCTTCATGTAGTACAAAATTTCTCTCAAATTTCTCCAGAAATTTCTCACGTATGTGGACTTTTCAAACACTGGCAGATAAGTAGAGTTCTTTAGGCACTAAATAATCTGCCTGACAGACCACTTGAGCACTCTTCCACTCATGTTCTAATCAGTCAGGTTCCAAATCATTTTGTCCATTCTCCTGATAATAAACTGCCATTATTTAGTCCACACAGCCAGACTCCCCTGTGAAAATCAGTCCCTACCTGGGTGTCCATGTGGAAGCCTTTGAAATGTCCAAGGTGAACACTGCCCCCTCCTGTCCCATCACAGCCTTTTGAACTTGGCCAAATATCTGCCTTTGGGATTAACCACCCTCCCCACTCCTTGCTTCTCCCCAGACATATCACACTCACAGCCATGACCTTAATCTCCCTCTACCTCCTGCTGTCCTGTTTCCCACTTTCTTTCATAGCACTTGCAACACCTCTAGCTTGGTATGATCAGTAAATCTCACTAACAGACTTTCATCTTGCTTCAGATTAGTAATGAAGAACTTTAAAAAGACACTAAAAAAAGATTTGTGGGCAAAGGTCCTATTAATTATGTTTGTTGTAGCCCACTGGGCACCTTCTTGTAATGCAGCTCATTCCCATTTATCACAAGCCTTTGTTTACAGTCTCTTCGCTAGTTTTCAGCCCTCAAGTCAATGCTCCCTCTCCCAGGGAATCCCATTTTTCTTTCTTTTTTTTTTTTTTTTTAATTGATGGCAGGATGTCTTTCTTCCAAAACGTTCTCTGCATATAAACACAGATTTATGTAGCAAGAAAAAATACATAAAGGTTTAACCACAGACTGGAAATTAAAACAGCATCAATTTCATACAGGTATATTCTACACTGATGAAAAGAGCAAACAGGCAGTGTCAGGCCAGGGACAGCCAGGAGAAATTCAATGGCATCTGCTCTCCAAAGGTCAGGAAAGATTATGGAAAGTATCTCTGGTGCCTCTGCATGCAGGGAGCAGGTCCCTGGTGGAACAGTATTGACGTGGCTCAGACTGTTCCTCCCTGGAGCAGCTCTGGCTGTTCCAGGAGATAAATAGCAATAATAGAAAGCCTTAAGTTTCTGCCAGGCAAGCTCTCCTCCTGACCACCTTTGTCCAGCAATTTAAATGGCAGACACCTGTAAGAGTTAATTGGATATCATCCTAAATTTTTCTATTTGCCTCCAAGGCTAAGTCTACCCTGATAACAGGGAGCAGTCTCTCAAAGCAGTCTTTGAGCACAAACTCATGGCATACCTGATGAAGCAGGGAGGAAAGGAGACTGCACAATATGAGACAGTGCTGCTCTCACATAGTTGCCTATATCTTCCTGGAATGAGTTAGCCTGCCATGCACAGCCTTCAGGCCACCCCGTCACAGAAAGGTCCTACCTTTATGCCTTAAGTTTTAGCTTTCATATTTTCCAGATTTTGTACTGCATTAGTATGTAACTCTGAACTTCATATAAAGTGTTAGCAAGTTCTCTTCACAGGGTAGTCAGACAAAACAATCCTTTTCCAGCCCAAGAACCAAGGACACTGTTGCAGCTTCAGGCCCAAAAAGTATAAACAATGGCGAATTGAGGAGAGCAATCTGGGAGGATGGGATTTCATAACTTGAAGCTGTAATTGGACAATTAACCCCAATATGTAAATTGACCAAAACTTATAAAACTGAAAACTTGTGACCTGTCGTCCATCTTGGATGTCGCTTCGGCCAGGCTTTTGAACTGCACAAGGTGTATCCTTTGAAGGCCTTTTTAAATAAGTACCTACTTTATTCCTTGAACACTGTCTAGCCTTTGTTCTAGGTTCAGGATCAGGTTCATCAACCTCAGGATCAGGGCTGGCTGCCAGCCTTCCCCTCTCTGGAGAAGGGCCAGACAGATGGAGACAGACTGTGAGAGCTGTTTTGCTGACAGTGAATAGCCAAAAGCTTCTCTTGAACCTCATCTTTGTCATCCCATGATGGATCTGTTACATTCCTGGCTGTCTGCTCAGTGCCCCAACCAGTGTCTCTTTTGCCTGATCCCCTCCTGCCATGCTGGGCACACTGGACTGTGCCTCAGTTTCTCTTTCACACCTTTCAGCACCTTCTGTTCAAGGCTATTGGTCAAAGATAAAAGTACATCCAAGAAGAGGGACAAGATCCTTTTACGGAAGAGCTTTGCATGAAGGCAAAGTCTCTGAAATCCACCTCCACAGCATGTTCAAGAAATAAGTGACATCATGAAAATGACTTTGGCACAAGGGAAAGCATATGATGCAGACTAGGAGGCCAACTGTGCAAACTTTTTCAGGTCTGGAAAAGAAAAAGGAGCATTTGAGTTTTAAAAAAGGATTAGGAGAGCTCTGGCGAGGTCTTAGCCTCTGCAGACAGCCTGATCAGGAAGATTGTGGAGAACAGCAAAGAAACTTCCTGCCATTCTCTAAGACTGAAAAACTTGCAGAAGAAATGCCTAAAGTCTCCCAGGGCTGACACGTCCAGGCACGGGCACAGCCCTGGCGGCCCTAGGCCCGGTTCATACACACACAGCAGCTCACAAAGGAGACAGCTGGCACAAAAGAGGGAATACAAAGCACAAGGTGAGAAGGAAAGGAAAATGAGTTGGTGCTAGCTGCCCCTAACCTGTAACAGCATGAAAATTTTTCAGATGCAAGGATGTTGAAGGTCTTGTGAAAGCCTGAGCAAACTAATTCTCCCTGCTTCCTAAAGCTCATCCTTCTTCAGACCTCATACACAGGCCTTTTTGAGGCTACAGACATCATTAAACCTGTGATGTCTTTCAGTAAGACAAAGAAAAAACCCTTTCATTTACTGCATATTGTTCACCTTCAGTTCTTGAAGTTCCATAAATGTGGCCATGCACAAAGGATGACCAGGGCAGATATGCTGGGAGACTTGTTTTCCTGCCCATCCAACAAGCACCTCTTGGCCCTGTGATGGGGAAGAACCTGCACACAACCCTACAGAAGCCTCTATTCATTTTGTACCTGAACCCTGCTGGGACAACACCACTGCAGGCAGCCTTATTGATCATGTCCTCCCCAGAAGCTGAGCTGAGAGGTGTGGGAGGGAAGCACAACTTACTGGGCACACGGTTGATAGCTTTCAGGGGTCTCAGGACACGGACAGTGCGGATTGCAGACAAGTTAATGTTTTGGAGATCCAGGGAATATTCCACCATCCTGCAGAAGGGGAAAGAGAGGGAGAGAGAGAAAAAAAAGAGAGAAAAAGAAAGTTTTAAAGAATCCAGAATTTTGGCTTGAGCCACAGGTTTATAATTTCTTCATTGAAAAGTTTCTGGAAGTTGTGGGGATGAAGCCTGAGCTTCATCCTGGCATTCCTGGCCAGGGCACACATGGCCACTGCACATGAGGCCAGCAGGACAGGAGCTGTGTGGCCAGTTTTGTTGGGAGTTACCTGCAGCACAGTGGGGTGCTCCCTGTGTACCCCTTATCTCCCACTGCAGGGTATGGTCTCAGGATGCAGCTTCAGCTAAATCTGCTTTATCTCACACAGAAACAAAGCCTCTTACTTAACTACTTTAACTAGGTGGAAAGGTTTCCCCCATGGCTGTGAATCACTCCTTTTTAACACCAACCAAGAGGAGAAAAACCTAATTTTAGAACATATGCTAGACCTTATCTTTCCTAACCCAACAACATGTGCTGTAAATAACTTCAAAGTGCAAATAGCTGTGACTCATTCATTGGCTTTGCTGCAAGAGCAGCAGGTGCAGGTAACAAAAAGTGACCTGGCCCAGCAACTCTTAGCCCTCACCCAGTATGGCAAATGCCCTGTCTCTTTGAAAGTATGGCGGGAAATTATTATAATGATAATTTATAGTGGCCAGCAATATCCACCTGAGGACCTCAAAGCATCTTTCGTATTTTCATGAACAGAGGTGGACGAGGCCTCCAGGAAGACATGGGCTGTTGTCAGCAGCTTCCCTTGGGTAACCCTGATCTGCACATGGGATCAAGAGGGTGACAAAGTTGGCAGGTGAAGTAGCAGCAGAGTCAGGACAGGAACTGCTTCTACTGAATCTCTTCTCAGACATGAATAATGAAACTACACAAAGTTCCTTTTCCTTGACCTTTTAACAAGACTCAAGGGACAGGAAAGGGTTGAGGGCACAGCCCTTTGTTACTGCACCCTTTCTCAGAACAAAAACATTATAATTTATACAGAAAGACCCACAAGTCAACCTAAAGTTTACCCAAATCCTCCTGACCAGGAATCACTGAGAATTAAATGAGACAGCTAAAGTGAGACACTGAGAGGGAAATGGGGTACAGCCAGTCTGTAAAAAATAATCAGGGAGAAGCATCGAGTGAAATGGAGCAGAGGACTGATCCTTCTATTGATTACCCTCCATTCAAGAGGACCTTGAAGAGCTAATACCTGGTTATCTCTCTACAACTTTCACAAAGGGGACTTGTCAAAGTGACAGATCTTCAAACATGATGGGGTAAACCTGTCGAAGTGTTGTGATTATCCTCTCTCATGCTCTCTTTCTTTCTCTCTCTCATTCCTTTCAATCTGTTCTCTCATGCACTGTTAGGGTAATTGCATGAAATAATTCTTCCTCTGAAATGCAGTGGCATTCATTTACCTCCCTGGAGCTGTCAGTTTCACCTATATCAAGTGCAGAGGAGACAAGGAATTTCGTGCAGACAATCAAAATATTCCCACCCCCCAAAAAAAGCCCTGACCCCAAGCCCAGCAGAAATGTTCAAGCAGCCTATAGAAAGAAATAGTGATAGATAGAGGCTTAGGATCCAGTCAGATGAAATTGGGAAGTAGGTACAAAAGGAGAAGGAACACACAGAGATGTAAACACATGGACATGACTACAGGACATCCCTGTGTGGTGCAAATGCACACAGTGAAAGGGCCTTGAGTAAGCACTGACCAACCTTGCTGCAAATAAAGCAAGATTGTCTCATCAGCATGTTGTTGCTTCAGAATTAGACAGACCTACTGAAACTTTGGAATTACAGTTACAGGCAAAGCACACTACAGACAGAGTTGTATTGCTCCCAGGACATGAGCTAACAGCTCTTCACAGAGAGCTGTCACACAGAAGCAGCTTCCTGACTGAAGGAGCCCCCACAATGCAGTCTATTGTGGGTGTATGTGTAAGTACAGAAACATAAAGGCCTCAACCTTGGTGAAGTCCCACTGAACTTCCTTTCCTCTCCTAAAAACACCTATCTCCAAACTGGGTTGCCTCTGAAGACAAAAAATCCCCAAATATATTTTTGAGCAGTAGCAGAACAACCCAAAACAGAGTCAAATGCCAAGTAAGCTGTTGGCCCAAAATACATCTGATTTCAAAAAGGGGTTTTTTTTCTGGACTGTGAGGAGCCAAATGATAAGTCCTGAATAATACTGTGACCCTCAGAGAAACCAAGCTCAGGGGAAAAGCACAGGGCTAGGGTGACATGAAATCAATGGGTGAGGTGACAGCTTTTCTTAGCCTTAACCATGCAAGATTAATTTAAAAATGTTTTCAAACCATTTGGGTTTTGTCCTCTTGTGGCTACAGCATGTGAGTAACCTTAACCAGGTGCACATCACTGCCTTCTCCAAGCTGGAATGAGCTTGCCACCTACGTAGTACAGTCCCTGTGTCACTAGAAAATTAATTGTCCAAGTAGTGACTATGGGTCCTTTCAGCACAAGACAAATGCTGCCTTAACTCAACTCTGTGGTTCAGACAGCAGCAAGCCAGCCTTCTGCAGCCCTCAGTGGCCACAGAGTCACAGATTTACTGCCGTTACATTCCAGTGTAGCCAGACAAAAAAGCTGAACAGACAATCACACTGCCAGAGAAAACAGCAGGCTGTTCCCAAGTATGGGTTAGGAAAGGGCAACTACTAAATCTTTTAAAGAGCAACTTGTAACAAAAATGAACTCAGCCCTAGCAGGCCCCGGGGCTTCAGCTCAATTAACACACTTCTTCTGCCTGCAGGTCTTCCTGCGGCCTCCTGGTCTTGAATGTAATAACAGAGAAATCTAGGATGCTTAAATCCCTGCAGATGAGATATGACTATTGTAGTCACACTCAGATTATATCCAAACAATTTCAATGCAATTCCAGTGTAATTTTGAATTAGGGCCTGTCTTTTTCTCTTTTTCATTTCTAGCAATCACTTCAGCATCAGCTTATGATCACTCTTCTCTTTGTGCAATGGTAGCACGCCCACACACAGCAGATGACCAAAGTGCAGTGGAATTCCATTGTTTACCTAAAACCCACCCATCTTATGTGTCGGTAAAACTGTTAAATCCAGATGTTACATCCATTCTCTAATAAAATAAAATCTCTAAGTGATTCTGCTGGAGTGTCCAGCCACCTGCAGCATTTCAGGGGTTGCTAGCCCAGCTCTTTTTGTTATTATAATTCGCCAGCTAGCCCTGCTCCCCAGAGCCTGTAACTTGCTCTAGGTTTGGGCTGTACCCCATCTCTTAATGCCATATGTGGAGGTGACGTCAGGTTGACACAGAGTCAAAAGGACTCATCGCAAAAAGTGATCAGTCAGAAGATGTCAGCAGATTTATGTCAGGAGATTCACATTTCCTGTGTCTAGGGATCTTGTGGTGGTGGGTCAAGTGTACTGTGCTTGTTTGGACTCTCAGGCAGCTGGGTTTTGGATCCTTATCACATCAGCAACCTGCAGAACCATGTGCTTCCTAGGTGTTTGTAAACCAAGGTAATGTTACAGCTAGTACAAAATGATTGCCACCTACTGAACTCCAGGAGAATCCCAGGCTCCTTGTCCTTGCCTTGTGGCAGCTCAGTGCCACGAGCAAGGGTAACCCCCATGACCTGACTACCATTCATCTTGTTCTCCTCTCTTTCTTGGCTGCTTAAAGCATGTCTTGTTAGTAAACACCATAAATTCTTTAAGGTCTAGGGGCAGCCAGGCAAAGTCTAGGATGTGGGAAGCAGAGGAAAGGAAAAAAATACTGTGCTGGTTTTGAGTCCTTTCTGTTTATCATGAGGGAACAGGGTGAAATGCATCTCTTCCGGGGAAACAGCAGTTTATTTCTGACATCACTAAGGTATTTGGTGGCCTCTTGTGTGAGTGGGTGAGTGGAGGGACATGTTCAGAAGCTTAAACTACGCTAAATCAGACAAACTTCTCATCTGTGATGGAATTTGAGCACTGAGCTGTCAAGATAATTGAATATTTACAGGAATTCTTCTTCCCTTGCTAGAGGTTTTCTTTTCAAAACCTTCCACAATGAAACTCTTCTGGAAAGACAGGGAGTGAGGCACAGGCACAGGCAGTGTCCTCACACCACACAGCTCAAGACTGATGCATGTTGGGAACACTGTCAGGGTGGGAAATGGGACAGGGGCACTGGCTGCATGCATGTGGCTCATCCCGCAAAAGTAAGGGGATGCCTGGCAGGCATCTCTCCATTTGAGCTCTGCCTCCCTCCCCACTCACGGCATCCCACCTGCTCCCTGCCTCTTTACATCCCTTTGATGCATGCCTGCCTGCAACATTTCCACCCCGCATTTTAATCTTTCTTCTTAATTCCCACTTTTTCCGTTTGCCCCTTGACTTTCCTTCGTATTTTTCCATTTAGGTTAATCCACTCAGCTGAACACACAAAGGACCTGGAGTTAAACAGGTATGAGACCAAGCTACTTCAGGGAACAAGTGAGCAATTTGTTAGCACACTGACCCTGTCCAGAATGTGCTTGGTCTCATGTACCTCTGTCCTGTGTCACACCACTGGAGCAGACAGCAAGTACACAGGGACAAGGGGGCATGGAAACCTTCAATGCTCGTAAGGCCTTGACAACACCAGAATAGCTTCATCAGCTACAGCTTAGCACTTATTTTGTCCTCTGCACCTGTGAGCTTGAGAGTGGGTTTGGATCTGCCTTGGCACTCGAGAGGAGCAGCACTCATTGTCCAACAGCAGAAATGCACAGCCAGTGTGGCTCTGTGCCAGGCACAGGAATGCAGACTGATCAGCAGGATGGAGGAATAAAGCTAAGACTATCTAAAATAGACATAGTGACAATACAAAAGCCATGTAAGGAGTCCAGAAAATTCAGAATTTATATGCTTCATGTGTGACCCAAGATAATATACTTATGCAATGTCTGGCCAGCTGCTACCTTGCAGTTACATTTGATGAATTCATTATTAAAACAGTTCAAACATTACCATTTACCTCTTCATATTTTCATCTCCTTATACCTTTATTAAATACTTTTAAACTTTCCTAATCTTGGCTTCTGAATGTCTTTTTGCTGAAAATTAGCAGTCAAGAAATGGTATTAACTTATTCTGAAATCATTCATGAAAAATACAGAGGCAGTATTTTCCTTATGACACAAAGCCAATATGTTTTTGTCAAAACCCCTTCTCCGACAGAAGTTTTCAATTGAAATCTAATTAACTGCAATCTAATAAATTCACAAAATTTTTGTCAAATAAATTTAGGTTTGCTACTGAAGCCAAAAACTTCATGACTGGGACTTTCTAGCTGTAATTTCAGATTTGCTATCAGTCTCTGTGGAAAGTGAAGCTTTTCCTGCCTGTGGACTTCCATTTGATCCCTACATCTATGAGCACCTGATGTGACCAGGGCAGAAGAGTTTAGTTGGTCTCTGCTCTGAATTCCTTCAGCTTCTCAGCTATGTCAGGGCTCAAAGACTGGTGTGTATCTATACCGTGGCTAGATGTGATTTAATCAATGTCTTCCATATACAGGAATATGCCTTTCTGTCCTTGGCTCCTTGATCTGGCAATCACATTTTGCAAACTGGAATTGCTACCACTTTGAAGATGTAGAACATAGGAATCCATAGGAAAAATTAAGACCATCAGTTTTCCCTGACTGAAATTTTATTCAGGTATCTATGCCAAAAGTTGGAGCTGACATCTCTCCATTTACCAAAATGTCTAGCCCCTGATATATGAGTTCAAATCTTCCACCTGAAGTTTGTGGGGTGGTGGGAGACGGGTTTACCCCTAAATTGTTCCACTTCAGTCATACACACTAGGATGAGAAGAAGGTCTCACTGCCTCTGCTCTGGCTTCAAAGACTGTGACTACAGTATAAAGAAGGAACAAAGCTAGTATTTGCACTGGACAATGTATTCCAATGGTCCCATATCTCCCCCTTGACATTATTGAGCCACCCTGGCAAAAGGAAAGTAAGAAAAGGCATATGCATTGTTGCAGTGCATGATTAGGGTTTTTCAAATTTGTATATGTTTCTTGTTTATTTGTCTGTAATGGTATATTCCTCCCTACCCCCCGTATCCCACTCCCTGGTGGTTTTCCCTAAAACTCAAGCCTTGCCAATCACCCCGGTGGTCCTGGGAGAAGGTGCTCTCCTGTTCAATGGGTGCTCAGGTACCCACCCACTTCTATTGTACTGTTAAGTACCCAAGTCCAAAGCCAAACCCCTGGACCCCGGGGATTGAACCAAAGTTACTCTCTGCCCAGGGTACTCCTGAGAGGGTACTTAAGGAAGTAACTGAGGCCCACTCTCTCTCTTAGCTCTCTTGGCACCTCGCTCTCTTGCTGCTCCTGGACCCCTCCTGCAATCCCCGTTCCCGCCTTGCCTGGAATAATAATCTGCTAACCCCACACTGGAGTCTGCCCATTCTTCCAAGGCCTCAGACCACGCTGCCAGGCTGAGATCAGAGCAAACCCACAGGACAATCGTTGTAATCATCCCAGAGCAGGGCTAGCCAGTAAGCAGCTGCCCAGGGGACCTTTACAATGCATCACTAGATCCATACAGGCCTGGTCCTCTGTGGCAGAGGTGTAGCAAATGGGCAGGAAACTTGGAGAACAGGGGTGGCCAGAGACTTCGTCAGCTGAATCTGTGTTGTGGAAAGGGAAGGGAGGTAGTAAAATCCACTTACTGCTGTCCACACCTGCCTGGATAGTGGGGACCAGCAGCACTGGAGTGACAGCAGTGAGGCAGGAGGAAGGGCATGCAGATAGACAGGAAAAAAGAGTATACAGATAAAGGTCTAGAGCATGGGCCACCTGTGGCATTAAAGACACCTCCTGTCATCCCTTGCTAAGGCTGGACATGCCTGAGCTTGTACACAAAGAGAGCTGGAAGATGAATCCAATCTCTTGTAAATCCATCTGGACATATTAGAAGCAGAATCAGGAGATTTTGATGAGGCCTGACCAGACACTAAGCAAGAGCGGGGGGCTACTGCTTCCGCTCAGAGTCTGCAGCCACAGGATGCAGCACATAAACCAGCAGATGCAGACAGGCTACTTGCCAGCTCAGGAGGGCTCCCAGCCAGGACCTGTTTTTTTAAAATTTCTGCCCATGCCCACCGTTTTGCTCTACAGCTGGAGCCACATCCTTATTTTCCCCAAAGGTCCAGCAGGCTATGGCAAATGTTAAAGACTGTCTCATTATTTGGACCTGATCTTTTGCTATGTGGACATTGTGGTGCAGGAGGCATAGGGCTGCCAGGCAGATCCCAGCACTGACCCTCCTATCAGCTCTCTTGGGATACATACATATATCGATATAGACAGAAGAACAAAACTGTGCATTTGCACCTATTTTGTACAGTTTGGTGCTTCTGGGGCCAGGCTTCAACATGCACCCTAATCAGATGATCCAAAATCCTTTCAACATTTACCACAGAAAAAGTGGAATAACACAGTAGGCCTCTAAATTGCTCTGCAAACCACAGTGAACTAAGCTAAGTAGTCCTGCTTCTCTCTTTTAAATTTAGAGCTCATTATGCTGCAAAAAGACAACTCCCTGCTGACACAAAAACTGAAAGACAGAAGTTTAAAAAAAGAAGTCTTGCTAGTAAACCAAGAAATGCAAAAATTACACTCTTTCTCCCCATTTATAAAATATAATAATAATAAAGAGTTTATAATTCTGTTAGTAAAAAGACATTTCCTCAGAGAGCGATAGATCAATTACTAATTGCACAGTCAGCTCCTGAGTTGTAATGCTTTTATTCCTAAAAAAGTAACCTCCAGTTACAATAGGGAGGAGTTGCAATGCTTCTTCCTCCAGTACAAAATATTTTTTTACCTGTTTTTTTGGGTTTTTTTGTAAATATTGTTGTGCAAGCAAAAACTGCTGAAAGCTTCCAGAGTCTGTGAGACTGGTCCCTTGGTGCCTGGAATGTGATTATTTCACACCCTGGAACATTCAGATTTCTCTCCAAACTGTGTACTAAGAGAAAATGTCAGAGTCTCTTAATAGTTTCAGAGACATGATATGAAAAGACATAAGCAGGTTTTCACACTGTGATAAGAAAGCCAGAAGGACTCTCCAAGCTCAGATAACCGAATGCGAGTGATGGGGCCTCACTTTTAAAAACCAAGAGTCAGAACACAGGATCTGAGCTCTGCATTTCACTGTTTAGGGAAAAAAAAAAAAAAAAAAAACAAACGACAAAAATAAAAAAGAATGTCTGCATTTTGGTCCTATAAGCCTGCTGGTTTTACCTTTTTGGAGGGTTTGTGTTTTGTTTTTTTTAAAGAAACCCAATATTCACATGCTAGGGAATTAGCTTTCAGGAAGGCAAAAAATCAGAGGCAGTAATTGAGAACTACACATTACGCAGGCAGGGTAGCGCTGCCTCCTTGTTTTGATTCTTCTCTGGTGTGATTCATTTCGTTTTGATGACTGCTTTCATTCCAATATGTTGCACATCTAGGGATAGCTTTACTTGGAGAAAGCAAATGAAATAATTAGTATCACTAAGGAGGAAAAAGAGAGTGCATGTTTGAGGGGAGAGCTGTGCTGCTGCTATTTCCACCTTTGGTTAAGATGCTATTTTTTAGCCTGCTGCTTGCTGGTTTCCATCTTTTTCTGATCACCACTTGAAACACCTAATTGCTATATTTATTACAGTTTTCTTTAACTTGCCATCATTTTATAGAGACTTCTATTTGGCATTGAACATAAGCTAACTAGGATTTTCTGAGCATTCTGCTGTTTACCCTGCTGCTAATATGTATTTAATGATCTGAGATTTTAAATCATAACTTTAAATCATAACATAAATTTTAAATTCATACCTATGCAAATTCTGGCCAGGTCCCTGAAGGACTGCAGCTATTTGAAAGTAAATAAAAAGCAGAAGATTGGCAACACTCCCCCATCTTGTGAGATTAAGGCCAGTTGGTGTATTTCAGGCTGAGGCATCTTCCCAGTGTGGAAGGGCATCACACAGTGATGGATTTGTTTCCTGGAAACAGGTAGGCATTTGAGGATGGGGGGTTGGTACCTTACAACCTTCAGAGAGCTACCAGTTCCCTTTCCTAGGCTGAAATTTAGAGGGATGAACATGGGGCCATAAGTGCTTTCCATATAAGGAGAAAGTTGGTGTTCACACTGATGCTGCACACGTTTGAAAAGAGCTTGGATGGATGAATTTGGGAAGCATCATCACTCTAAGTTTTTGGAAAGAATGCCGTATCTAGGGAACTATGGGGAACAGAACTCAAGGACAGTAGATAACTATCAGAAAGAAAATGTAAAAGTAATATCTCAGTTAATAGAAATACTTTTCAGACTCCCAGTGTGGAAGCTGCATAAAGCATTCTGAAGAAGCAACTAGCCAAACGGCACAGAGAGTGAGAAGAAGTGTTCTGCTCAGCTTAAGGGGCTCTCAGGCTTGCCTGAGAAGAGATCTTCAGCTGTACAAAACCCTTTCCAAAGGCTGCATAACTACTCAGAAAGGAAAGGATGCTTTGGAAAAGAAATGAAGATACCAGGAGAGCTGTGCTGCCATACTATAGGTGAAACTAAAAAGCAAATTTAGGAAGGCTTTCAGACTTCAAGAACAGTACTCACCCATGATGATGTGTTTTGAAACTGTTCTTCTTATCATGATAGATACACCACATATTATAGACTTGGATTTGTGTCCTATTCTGAAGAAGTTGGACAAGAAATATTCAGCTGAACTCCTTAGTGGACATTCTGACCAACAGGCAAAAAGGTGATGGAGTAATTTGGTAATGAAGTGCTGGCTTGGCCAGCCACATAGAGCATGAGACTGGCAGAGAACTGGGTTAATCTTGTGCAGAAATATTAACCAGCATTTCATTAGAAGAAAA
Source organism: Illadopsis cleaveri (assembly GCA_013399915.1). Lineage (NCBI taxonomy): Eukaryota > Metazoa > Chordata > Aves > Passeriformes > Timaliidae > Illadopsis > Illadopsis cleaveri. The sequence continues at coordinate 209,809 of VXBB01022496.1, forward strand.
ATTAGGTTTTAGAAAACTGAAAGACCAGTCAGAAGATTAAATAAAAGACAAAAGGGGAAAGTGATAAAACTAGGAAAAGAGTTAATTCTTACAGAACCTCTATGTCAAGAACAAAACTAATCAAGGCATTAAAAGATGTAAAGAGGAGAAAAATAGTGTCATCTCTACACCAGTGCCAGGGGCCTGAGGATTAAAGAGAATAAGAATTGTTCATTTTATGAGCATAATGCCTAAATGGCATTAGGAAGGCCTGGTGGAAAAATCTGCATGAAAGGAACATTAAAATCAAGAATTTTAACCTAGCAGGGAGGCTCTAGTGGACAGAAAGAGAGGTAGAGTAACACACTCTGTCAAAAATGGCGTTTTCTAGTACAGAATCAGTAACTAAATACTTACAGATGAATTTTCTGCCATACAGAGAATTCCTCCTTGCTAGAGAAATGGGCTGACAAGAGCCTCATGAAATTCAACAGATAAATGCAAGGTCCTGCATTTGGGCTGGAGTAATGGACAGTGGTGCTGCTGAAAAGGAGCTGCCAGTCCTGGGGGACAGGTCTACACAGGGAAGGACAATGACATACCAACCTGCACCAGTCGGACTGCAGCAGGCAGATGAGGGAGGGATTATGCCCCTTACTTTGCACTTGGTAGACCATGTCTAAAACAGCACATTCACTTTTGGCCCTCCAATAAAAGAAGGTGTTGATAAATTGAAGAAACTTCAGTGGAGGGTCACCAAGGTGCTCAGAGTTGGAGCATTTGTCCTGTGAGGAGAGGCGGAAGGACATGGGCTTGTTAAGCTTGAAGAGGAGTTGATTTTGGTGGGACCTAACAGCAGTTCCTTGGTATGTACAAGGCAGTCAGTGATATTAAGCCAGAATCTTCATAGTGCCACATGGCAGGAGAACAACACACAACAAACACAAAACCAGAGAGGAAAGGGAGGTTAAGACCAGTAACAGAGACACATCAGCATTGGGGCTGGGATGGTGAGAGATGGTGCTATCTCCATCTGTGGTAGGTCAGGATTTGACTGGAAAACTCTAACTTGAGTTTGCTGTTGACCCTCCTTTGAACAACAAGATTGGAGTGGAGACCCCACAAGGCCCTTTCCAACCCTAATTATCTATGATCCTATGATATGATTAGGTACGTCCAGATCACACAAGAATACAGGCTGACCAGCTTTCTTGATAAAATCACTCTCCCAATCCACCTCTAAGAATTAAATTTGAGCAATGCATTGGGTACCTAAATCTCCTTGGAAGTTCTCAGCCTTACAAATCACAGAAAATTGTATTCAAGAATGGAAGACAGAGATTGTCTATCAAGTTCTTTAAAAAAACAGTATTATAGAACTTGATTGCGTATGTTATGTCCAAGTCATGTAAGCTCATCAACAGTACCAGATATATCTGGTGGATTTGAGAAGACATATTAATGAATTTGAAACCATACAGAAACAGCTATAGAATCATAAAATCATTTAGATTGGAAAATAATTTTAAGATGACTGAGTGCAACTCAACCTAGCCAAGTCCACCACTAAACCCTGTCCTTAAGCACCAGTCACATCTACATGTCTTTTAAATAGCTTCAAGTGTCAAACTAGTCAGACTTCAATTCATGAGCTGTGGAGCACAATCAAGTGGTGTTTACAAATATTTATCAGGTACCCAAGAAGCTTCAGGAGAGACAAGAAAGGTGAACAGGCTAAAAAGGTAGTACAACATGAGTGAAAGCAAAAGCAGCAATGTAATAGCAGGAGAGGGGACGGTGGTACCCATGAATATAAATTAGGAGGTGGACTTGTAGAAAATTTGTAAGAGAACATTAGATGGTATAAGTTTTGGAACAAGAAAACAGAATTATCACTAACAGTGTAAAAAAGGCAGAAAACACCAGTTAAAAAAAAAAAGTCCTCTGGGGAAGGTCAGATGATGTATGTGTACCATTGATCACAATCAGCTAATTTCAGCCCCAGCTGTGATCAAGTGTTTTAGGCTGTGCCCAAATAGGGATTTTCTAAGATAAGCAAGCCTGGAAAATCTGTATGCTAGAGTTTTAAAAGAGACAGTCAGAAAAGATCTGGACCAGATCTTTTTTGATAATTTTTGATTAGACTCAGAAAACTGGGAAAGCATCTAGGGGTCAAAGGAATTCTGATGTTGTGCCAGTACACAGTGATCTCAATGACAGGAATGATGCTGGTGACAGTACAGTAATGAAATTGTCAGTATGCATCTTGGATAGATTATGGATTAAAAGTGGATAGCAAAATTAACCATACCCAACACAAGTTTAAGGAAAAATAGACATCATCACACTAATGTACTATAATCTCTTATGAGATTACAAGTCTGTTTCACACAAATAATTAGGTTGATATGGCTGGAATGATATGTAATCATCATGACATACATTAGCTGGAGAAAAACTAAGTAATAAACCTCACATGCAACACTAAATGGGGATTCATTTGTGAGCAGATGTACTTCTGTAATACACAATTTTTGCCACTCTGTTCTTTATTTATTTATTACAACCTGACAGAAAACAAAAAAAAATCACTGAGGGATTTTGCAGTTGAGGCATATTTTTGGGAGAACAGAAAAGAAATGAAGATGACAAGTAAGTTATAGAACAGCATGAACTGCTTTGGAAATGCAAATAATATGTATACCAGTATTCCAGTGTGAAAAAATGGAACCAACATACATCTGTGAACAAAGTTTACTGTTCCTACTAATAGGAAGGGGTTTTCTCTCTTCAGAAGAGGAGACAGGAAAAAAACCCCCAACAATCAAGCTTGAAGGCAATTAAGAAAGCAGCTGAATTAATTGATAGTGAGGTGCTGTGACTGAATGAACAGGCTACTGCAATATTCGGCTATAGGAAACAGGAAATTTCAGGCAGGAATAGTAAGACAATATTAGTAAGACAACCAATGGCACTGAAACAGATTGAAGCTCTGACAGAATGCTGTGTCTTGTTCTGAAGTACACCATTTTTAAAAGCTGTTTAATAACACTGCAAGGATATCCTAAAATGCCAAAATACCCAAAATCTATTCCTCACACCAAAGGTAAAGACACGATGGAATTTGGCCACAGTTGGAGATCCACATGGCAAACTCCACTATGATAATGGAGAGAGGTTAAGACAGCATTCAGTGAAAGACAGACGCTGTCCTCAGTCAATGGAAATGCAGTCAATGGAATTCAAACAACAAGTAGTTAGAGAAGGATTTTGGGCATATTTTTGGGGACACACGTGTAATCACAACACCACCACCCCACCACCCCCACCATGTAGTGAAGTCCTCTGCCCCTTAATTTACCTAACATGTCCCAGGGATGCCACAGAAGAGGGCAAAGAGACAGAATTCCCACCACAGATGGTTAAATACAGCACTTGGATCATGAGAGGCAGAACAACCACTCCCTCCATGGAATTCATGCCCCCAAGGGGAGACCCTCAGGTCAGATATATAAAGGGATGGATATCTCCTTTCCTAGAAAGACAGTGGCAAGATCTCCAACCACATGTGAAAGCAACTGTTTCCTAGAATAGATTGAGCAGGGGCAATTGTTCACTCTTGTATTGCTACAGAACTGCCTGGCTTAAAATGTTCATGAATGAGCCCAGAAACAAGTGACTCTCTCCCTAAATTCACACACATATAGACTTTGGCTGACATTTCCAATCTGATTAGCTTTCTCATTATCTCAATTTTCAAACTATCATAGGCTCTCGGCTTGAGAAAGCTGCCCTCTGAAGTTGCCTCAGTTCAAGCTCTCCAGACACACCCATCCCTGTGGTAAACAAATGACAGCAGACAAAATCTAATCACAAACGAAGGGAAGAGGGACTCCCACCAGGACAGCTGGTGGTGACGAGCACAGTCTGATTGGGAACTTGCAACCTCCTGTCACCAGCAAGTAGTTGGGAACAGGAGCATCAACAAGCTGAATCTGCAGCCCTGGTTTTTTTGTGCACACAAGGGCATTGGCACGCTTTAAACCAAATTGCTTCATATGATTTTTGGAGCTCTGAGGGGAACAATGAGAGAGAGCATTAACTTATAACTGTTGTTTTGGGTTTTTTTCCTAACCTATTCAGAAAAAAACCACATTGAAGGTGGTTAGGGGAGGAAGTGTTCAAGAGGGGAGAAAATTCTGGTGATGTCAGCTCCTATCACCATGGAAACTAAATATTTTTAGTGACAATGAAGTCTTCCTCCTTGAGCTGCTGGGTTGCCGGGGCAAGCAGGGCAAGGGCACACGAGGGAATTTAGCTAACTAAAACTACAGCTTCTGGCTTTCCAAGGAAGTGAGGAAATAACTACAAATGATTGCCTGAATACATGGTTTATGTAATAAAAACACTGTCTGGGGCCTTAGCAGCAAATAGTCATTATCCTCTTTGATAAAACATGCTGTCATGCAGCAAACCAGATGGAGACATCTCAGCTGCCCAGGAATGCCCCATGGAATGGGCCCTGCCTGGACCTTGCTTTTCCATGCTACAGTCTATTCTTTGCAACCTCTGTTGCCTTGCTGGTGTTTGTTTGGAAAGCGATAAGGGAAGAGAAAGGGCTGGGTAGTACAGTCCATATTCTTGAAATTGAGAGAAGCTGCATGGAGTCTAGGCTTGGCATTGCTCCCCAACATTAGGGATGTTTCCTTAGGAGCCAAGTTTATGATCTCCTTCACAGAAAACAAGAATCCAGGATTGTGGAGGCCTGTGGGCCTGCTAGGGGACTTCCTGGGGCTATGCCTTGGAAGAATGTGCCCTAGACCTTAACCTCTCCTATGGACCCCCTGTTTAACTGACAGGTTGTCAGTCAACCCCAGTGCCACACCCCCCTGTTGGCTGTTACTTCCACAGCTGACCTTAAATGGTCAGGTTTCTAGCAGTTTCTCTGTTCTTTGTAACCCATTGGTTTACAGCCCTGTCCGTTTACCCTTGTGTTTCTCTATTGGTCATTGATCACCCTTCTCCCACTCACACCTCCCAGTGATTGGTTGTTACTGTTAGCTCCACCCCCTTCTACCCACATATGTCTGGATCCTCGAACTGTTCGTGTCTTTGCTTCTGGACTCTTTTGGTGGGGGTGTAATAAGCCTGACTGGATTTTTCCACAAAGGCCCTTCCCATCCTCCGTCATCAGCAAGTTACCTGTGGTGTGTGTGGGTGTGTGATTGCTGTGCATCTGCCTGAACGCCTCCCTCTGGGAGACGCTTTTGGGAGGTTGCAGCGAGTCACCACCAACCCGCGCTGCGACACAGGATGATGAAAAGGAGAAGGCTCTTAAAGAAAACTGATTTGCCTCTAATCAGGATCTTACTCCTGACATGGAGAAGATGTGGAAGACCTAATGCGAGGTGTCCTCTGTAAGTCAGAATGCTAAGGCAGTATCTGGACAACATGGCTTCAGTAAGTTGAGGCCATGATCCAGATGTGGAATCAATAACGATAAAGGTTGGGGCTTACACTTAAGGTTAAGCAAAAGCCTGCAATACGTAAGGACAAGTTAAAGCCTTGGATTTGATTTAAACAGTGCAGACAATTTTAATGAATTTCAAAGAATAATGAATTAATAACCACAAGCTTTTATAACTCACAATATATTATATAGTCATTAGTTCTATATAACTAAATGGAAAAATCTTTCTTTAGCAGAAGTCCTTTGAGATCAGATATTCTGGTGAGATTACTATCATTTCATTCTCACATCTCATGAGGACAATTGAATAGAAATTGTGAAACAAATTTCTTTCAGTTTTGGACCTGAAATAAAAAATCCTCCACACAGATTACTTCATAGCTAGGAATTGATTCAAAGTCTCCTTGACATTAAAAGAAGTTCAGGTATAAGCTTTTTTTCCCTGTTACTGCTATCAGATGCACAAAAGACTATGTCTCTCCTCAAATTCCTGCCAGTAATGGTGACAGAAGGAAATATGTAAGGGAGTTTGCTCCCTTCTTGTCTAGGTAGTGTGGATTTCACTCATTCTCTGCATGAAGTATTTGGGCTTACCCTCTCTCATTTAGTGTTGCCCCACTGATTTCACCATCTCTTCAGACAGCACCACTCACATTCCACGCTTGCAGGTCCCCTAGGCAGAGGAAGACTCCCAATTCCCAAGCCTCTTTACCTCATCTGCTGGTTTTCCTGTGCCCTCCTGGAGCAGAGTCTCCAAGCATACTGCAGCATGTCACCCACACAGAGGAGCACTATGGGCTCAGCTCCAAGGTCCCCTTTTGAAACCTATCCAGCTTTTCCTTCCTCAGAGGCTGCTGTGCTAGGGTCTTCTTTCCCTGCATCCAGTCTCCAGCAGTCTTACCACCCAGTAGCTCAGGCTAGAACATACAGTGATCTGGCTCTTCTCAGCACCATGTCTCAAGGGCTTTAGCTGACATTCATCATGTCAGGCCATTTTAAATCAGATGCTAATCATAGCAGGCTCAGCTACAAGAAAGGTCTTCCCATCTCACACATATTGTGTTAATTTAGAAAAGCCTACAGCTTTCATCTGCTTGTCCTCCTTTCCTGCACAACCTGGCTGAGAATCAGCCTTCAAATTTTTACAGCTGCACTGAGTTTGAAAATCTCTGCTTCTCCCAAAAGCAAACAATTATCTGCTCCTCCAGAGAAACTGACTTTCAAGTCTCCCAGTAGAAGAACTCTGTCAAAAGCAAATATAAAGACAATGCTGTTCCACACCACGGGGGAAAACTTTGCAAAGTGAGATCAAACTCACTGCTAGCTCAGTCAGTAATACGTGTACTTTCAGTCAACAGTGGAGCTGGTAATTCCTGGCCAAAGAAGAAGAAAATTGAGGGCGTCTCTTGTTCACTTTTTTTCTGTGAGAAGAGCAATACAACATATTTATTTCTGAATTTTTATTATACCACAAAGCATTCTAATTGAAAATTAGAATTCCAGGGGAAAAAGCACATCCCACTGGTATCAGAAATGGACATTTTGCTGTGATTTAACAGGCAAATTCTGGTAGACTTTCCACTTGATAAAAGCAGAGGAGAAAATCAAAGCTTCACCATAGCAACTTTGTTGTAAAAAACCCTCAAATGTCAACTTGTCCCAATAGTACCATGGGTAATGCTGGTGCAATACAAAACCAAAAAGCCCTGGATAAAAACCCCTACATTCCTACCCTTGAAACACTGCTCCTGGAAACAAAAACACTAGCTTTAGTTTGGTTCTGGTAACGGTTACATGATGCCTTAAGTTTTAGCTTTCATATTTTCCAGATTCTGTACTGCATTAGTATGTAACTCTGAACTTCATATAAAGTGTTAGCAAGTTCTCTTTACGGGGTAGGCAGACAAAACAATCCTTTTCCAGCCCAAGAACCAAGGACACTGTTGCAGCTTCAGGCCCAAAAAGTATAAACAATGGCAAATTGAGGAGAGCAATCTGGGAGGATGGGACTTCATAACCTGAAGCTATAATTGGACAATTAACCCTAATATGTAAATGGACCAAAACGTATAAAACTGTGAAAACTTGTGACCTGTCGTCCATCTTGTGTGTATCCTCGGCCAGGCTTTTGAACTGCACAAGATGTATCCTTTGAAGGCTTTTTAATAGGTACCTACTTTATTCCTTGAACACTGTCTTGCTCTGTTCTTGGTAGACTCTCAAGGCATCATACACCTCTTCTACTCAGACATTTCAAAAACACAAAACCCCAGAAATGTTTCTGGGCAAGCACTTCAGCTGGTACAAATTAACACTCTCTATTCAAGTTGTGCTAGACAGATGGCTGCACATCAGCTGAGGAGTTAAGCTACCTTGTCTGCTCTTTCTTCCATTGGCTGCCAACCCCAGCAGGCCTGATTCCAGCTTGGCAGCTGCACTGGAGTAACACCAGAGTTGAAACTTTCTCCTCAGTTACATCATTTCTGTTCTACACAATACTCTAGTAAACCCAGAATAAACAAATCCAGAAATTATCAACCTACCCAGCCATGACAATGAAGAAGTCCAGACGGTTCCAGGTATCTCCTAAGTAACACTTCTTGCCAAAGATCCCCAGGGCCACCATCTTCAAGACCATTTCCATGGCAAAGAAGATAAAGATGAAATCATCAAACACCTGCCAAAGAGAAACCCAAGAGCATATTTGACAAGCATTCTCAGCCTTGGACTTTAAAACACAGAATGTGAGAAAAATACTAATTTCAGTACTCCTGAAAGTGAGATAGACGCAGAGCTAGAAAAGTTTCTTTCATGTAGCCCTGGCATCACAGTTTCTTGCTGCTCAAGTTCAGTAAGTGCTTTTACAGTTTTTTTACCCACAGGTGAAACACCTGATGCATACTCAGAGACTCCTTACACAGACTTGAAAAGTGGTGTTGGTGTTGGTTCAGCAGCCAGGAAAACACTGTTTTTCCAAGATCCCTCAGGAGGGACTCCTCATCACATTGCTGCAAATGGCTCAGCTGAGGACATGGTGCAGTTTTCCACGCAGCTTAGACAGCACACACTCATCACAGAGAGAAGCTTCAGATACCTGAAGGCCTTAGCCACAACAACACTGTGGATGACACCCTTTGCTGTCACCTTCTCTTTGGGGAAGCATCAAGCACAACTGGTGTGTTTACAGTCTGGATGTACTCATGCTCCTTCTAAGCATTCTTTTTATTTCCTCTCCCTTTGGGCATCCTGAATGCCACAGTATCTGTTGAATCAGTAATAGTCTTGCACATAACCAGACTATGAAATGCATTGGAGGCTGCTATTCCCTCTTGCCTGGATTGTGTAACCTTAGTTATTTCTCCCCTGCTTAATCCTGGCCTATGTGTCTTGTAGGTGTCTGTTAGGAAACCCCTGCTCACGTGCAGGTTCAGGAATATTAACAAGTGTTCAGTATTGCATGGTCACAAATAAACTTCATTCATTCTCTCTTTTGTCCCATTTCCCCCTTCAAAGCAAGCTCTTGCCATTTTACAACAGGATAGCTCACTGCCAGGGATACTCTTGCCAGCCTCTCTGGGAAGGTATAGCCCACAGTCTGAAGGAAAGCACGCATGATAATTTGTGATTTGGACTGAAGTGCCATCACAACAAGAACGAAATCTGCTTACCTGCAAGATTTTACACCTGTCCGAAAGGCAGTCCATATCCTCACATGGCTGGTACATTCCCAAGGTAACACAGTTCAGCAAAATCACCATCATGCTGACACATTCAAACCAGGTGAAAAAAAGTCAAGGAAAACTTCTGCAAAAGCATCATGGCTGAGATAAGCACACTCTAGGCTTGAAGTAACAAAATAGGAAGATTAAGGGAAAGAAGTACTGGTAGACCGATTTATTACATGCCCACATTCTCCCACTCAGTTCATCACTAGTCCATTCCTTGATTAAGCCAGAACTCTTTTGTAAAAGCGAAAGCAGAGGTAGCACAAAAGGCCTCAACTACTGACACAAGTCAAATCATTATCACAGTCAAACATGTTTGCTCCTCTCCTGTTGGTTTTCTGAGTCATTTCCCTCATTGATTTACTGAATCTTCCAAATACACAGAAGAGGCTTTCCAAGGTGGCCTATACCTAAATGTATCAGAGATCTCCAAGATCAAGGGATCTTAATCAAAATGGGCAGATTGATCTCTACATGATTATTGCCCTCCTGGGAAGGGGGTACAAGATGAGCTAGAACTCTTCCTTTTTCCCACTCAGAGAAATTTGGGGGTAAAGAAGTGCCACTGGTCCATCTAATTTTGTTACTATGCTTCCTGCAGTGACCCACACTGTAAAAACTCCACAGCGTGCCCAAGTTATCAGTAACTAAGAGGAGAAATTGTGTTTCTGACCCCAGCTGGTGATCTGTTTATGCCCTAAAGCATGAGGATTGATAGTCCTTATAATTGTATTCTCAGCTTCACTGGTGTCCCTGCAGATGCTTTGCTTATTCATTTGAATTGTTTGTTGATAATCTTGCTAAAATATCTGCTTCAATACCAGTTTTCAGCCCTGAGCTACATTGGCTAATTATACTTTACATTAAAAACGGTTCCCTCCTATTTATTATTAATTTGTTGACTAATAATTTCATCAAGTGCCACTTTATTTATGTATTAGAGAAGTGGATAAAAATGGTGTATTTGTGTGACCTTTGTACTCTACACACTCTAGCTGCCATCCCTCTCCTCCTGAAGGAGTTTTAAAACCTGATGCACACTTATCCAAGAACTTGTTTACAGTATTTTAGCTCTAAAAGTGGGTGCATTTGTTCAGTACGTTCCAGTGTGCAAAGCAGTGATGTAGAGTGAATAGACCTCCAGCCTCTGGCAGAAACATTCTTGGGCATTTTACACACCTCATGACAATATACCTGCCCAGTTTGCACTGTCAGACAATATTATCTTTTTTAAATAGAAGAGGCACAGAATTGTCTACTTAAAATACAACCCACTGAGTGCATACATTTGCAGTCCTTTCAGTACTAATCTAAAAGTGTAGCCTATATCTCTGATCACTTCTGAAAGACATTCAGCTTCTGTGGTTTGTTCTGAGCAACTCTTACATGCTCACTCTCTGACAGTGATTTATGAATAAACTGCACAATCTGATCTAGAAGATTATTAATTCTCTCTTCTCCCCTACCTGGTTTGTGGTGAGCTACCTTCAGCTGCAAAATCAGACAAGAGCAGGGCACTAGTTCTACTGTCCCAATTATGCTCTAAGGTGATTTCAAGAATGTGTTATCACTATCCCTCACAAAATTAATCCCATGTGCTCTACAAAGTAATGCACATGAAAACCCACCCTCAACGTAAGCTTCAAAACCAGAGCCCTTTTCTGAGAGGAATGCACCAAAAAGGCACAAACAAAGTATTTTCACTCAGGGTCTGTGCAACACAACTTCAACTTTTCACCTTCCTCTCTCTTGCACATTTCTTTAATCATCAGATCTGAAACCCAGGAAAGCAATTTGAGAGGTTTCCATTAGTTCACACAGGGTTTTCAGTTAAGACTACACTTCTTTTTTGGACTCTTCAAAATCTGTTTAGTGTCACCATTCCATTACAGAACCACAGAATGGTTGATGTTGGTAGGGCCTCCGGAGCTCATCTTGTTCACCTTCCCTGCTCAAAATAGCATCAACTACAGCAGATTGCTCAGGGTTGCACCCACTTGGGGTTTGAATATCTTCAGGTACAGAGGCACCAAAACCTCTCTAGGCAACCTGCTCCAGCATTTAACTATTTACACAGAAGAGAAGTGTTTTTTTAAGTTTAAGTAGGACATATCCCACTTTTCAGGCTGTGACCATTACCTCTTGCCCTGTCACTGGGCATCACTGAGCAGTCTGTGTCCTTTACTCCTCCTATTAGGTATTGATACACGTGGATAAGAGCTCCTGAAACCATCTCTCCTCCAGGCTGAGCAGCCCCAGCTCTTTCAGCCTTTCCATTTTGCACCAGGTGCTTTGACAGTGTAGAGGTTTGAAAGCAAACCCAGTGAGAGGCTCCAAGTCAGAAAATCCAATTTAATAAGAAGAAGGAAAAAAAAAGTAAATAAAACAAGATAAATGCAATAATACAAAAACAAAACCCCCACCCACTGGCAGCGTCAGAATACAACCTGAGCAGGGTTATGGAAGCGCTCCAAATGAGGTGGTCTTTGTGAAGCAGTGATCCCATAGCAGGGTGATGGAAGCAGTCCAGATGAGGTGGTCTTCCTGAAGCAGTGATCCTGTAGAAAGGTCTGGTAGCTCTAGTCCTCTGGGAATCCAGTGCCCCTGGTTGTCGGTACTGTCTGATTATATCCAGGTGAGAATGCTTGGTTCCTCCCCCTGGGCGGAGCATCTCACAATGGGATGATGAGTCATACAGGGAGGGTCCTTGATGGCCCATTAACGAGAGATAGCTTATCTATGAGTCATGGGCAAGGCATTGATGGGCCATTAACAGAAGACACATTAACAGAAAAGGGAGGGGGGCGGGGCCTAGGGGGAAAACTACTTCAACAATTGGATTCAACAGTTCATGAAGATGGTGATAGAATACTTTGTGTACATCCCATACTACAACCCAGGACAGACAGTTACTGGAAAGGCAGCACCAGTGAAGAAGCCCTGACAGAGAGATCAGTGCTGAATGACACTCTTCAAGGGGCCGAATCAGTTTCAGAGCAGGCTGAGCCAGTGCTTGCAAAAGTCCTTCTCCCTGGGCATAAGGGGGTCAGAAGATAAGTAGAAAAATCCAGGACCTCAAACAATCCTGGATTAAAGTAATACATAACACATGAAAAGCAGAAAATATTTTAAAAGCCAGTTGGCTTTTTTTTTTTCCTCCAGAAAGCATGATACAGGAGAGCTGGAGACAAAGAGTACTATTCTGACTACAGCCAAACTCATGAAAGTCAGGAGTTTTTATCTAATACAGATCAACACTTCTATGCATGTGCTTTGGCAGCAACGATGCCAGGGCAGCACTCTTACATGTTTCTCTCACTGCCCTTGCAGTGCCGCCCACAAGGCCATGCAGACCATGGCAGGGTGCTGTCAGCATCTGGTGAGATCCTGAAGCACAAGACCTGACAAGCCATGGCAAGCTCTCCAAAAAGCTTGAAACTTAGGCCAGATGTGCAATCTCCTCTCATCTTCCTGCTCAAAATGCTATGGCCAGTTGCAGATGATTTCTTCTCACCTGTTTTTCAGATACCAGCTCTCAAAGTTTGCCAGCATTGTCCAGAATTCCCAAGAACATTACAGAACTGCTGGCCATTCCCCAGCTATTACAGTGACATTAGAAAAAGCCACTGACTCATGGTTTTCCTTTCAGAGCAGCTGGAAAAACTGAAAAAGCACATCAAACCTGCAGCAGAAAGGAAGAAAGTGCAAGGAGAAAACCAGAGCATCTCCTACCCTGAATCAGGAGTAGGAGATGCCTGCTGCCTGCTTGGGTCGGTTGAGAAGGTAATTAGGACTATCTGCCTTCTATATGTCATCATTGTCAACCACAGCTTCTGCCTCCTGTCACCACAGCAACAGCCTGCAGCCAGGTTTATCATCTTTCTTTTGGTGATGCCTCCCCTCTCCCACATCCCTCACCCTCCTCCTTTTCCCTGTGCCTGAGTCTGTAATTAATTGCAGCTGCTGACAAAGCCAGTCTTCATAATCTGCATCATTCAGTCAGAAGTTTCATTATTAATTAACTTCTTTCAAAGTTTAAATCTCCTAATTACAAGCAATCCCATGCACATGTTTTCCCCACCCCACTCCAGCCTTCCTCACTGCTTCTCTCCCTTCCCATGGCCTCATTCCCAATATCTTTCCCAGTGAGTTTTGGGGCCTGCAAATGATTTGGAAAACTAAAAGGAGACCCACACAATTTCTGCCCATGATCAGCTTCTCTCCTTGGCCAGTCTAAGGTGCTTCACAGGAAGGTACCAGAGAATTCACAGCAATTCACTATGTAATAACTTTCCCTTAAAAGGAGGGTTTTTTCCCCCCCTAACTGTGACAGTTCACAGTTGACTCAAACCCTTTCAGATAAAAGGATCGTGGCCTCATTTGAGAAAAGAAATACACCAAGAGAGAAGTATCTCCTGAGTTAATCACAGAATATTCTCAGTTGGGAGGATCCACAAGAATCATTGAGTAACCATGGGCTGGTCTCATTATCCACATAAGTCTCTCCTCCTTAAAAAGTTTTTTTCATTGCAGCACTGTCTGCAGACATCAAGATCCATACCCAGATTAAGTATATTTTGCCTAAAAACTTGCATTGGTTCTATAGCTGGTGCTTGCCTGTGGCAGCAAGACTTTTCTTTGCTGCTGGGTGCCAACCCTGTCCTTCTGCACCCCAAGCAGGGCCTGGCCAGCTGCAGGCCAGAGACAGCCACTGTGAGTCTATTGACCCTCCACCCTGTCTTCCTATGGACAAGGCAACTCTGGGACGAAGATATGTTCAACACGGGCATGCATCACCAGCATGAACTAGGAGAGACCCGTCATTCACCCCAAACATCCACACTGCATCTGGGATGCAGTGAAAGCCACAAGCTACAGGACAGTTAAGGAGATATGCAGATGTTTCTGGGATGTGTTTTGTGATAATACTTGATAACACAACTGTGCATAATGGAAGATGATGTTAGGAACAGGTGATGGGAAACAGGCAAAGCTTTTGGGCTCAATTTCTGAATGACAAATAGCAGAAGAAACATCTGCTGTGCTGGAGCTGTAAATACCTTGCACCTAAAAAGCTGAGTACCACTTAATAGTTCTTGGAATTTACCTTAATCTCTGTTTTCTATCACTGACAAAAACACAACAGAGTAAAATAAAACAGTTCTTTGGCGTTCCCTCTCCTCTTTCTCAATCATCAGCTGCAGAGGTACAAGTAGCTCCCCAGAGGCTGGCACTTCTAACAGCACAGAAAATATATAAGCTTTACAAGTGTGACAATCACGCAGTGTTTCCTGCTGCTATTTCCAAATTACTCCTAGGGTATGCCTTGTTCCAATTAAAGTCCTGAATATCTCAGACCTGTTTAATGTGCAGAGAAATGCCTGACTAAAAAGCATTTACACCAAGGGGGAAACGCCTGCCAGCCCTGTGGTATGGCTGGTCATGGCAGAACCTGTTCCTGCCCCAAAATGGAAAGAGGAGCAGCTCAGTGACTCAAGTGGAAACATGGAGACACATGCAATGCATCCCAAACACCAGCCACCTCTCATACAACTCCTTGTGGCCTCCCATCTCTGAGCTGCTGCCAAGGAGACTCACTGGAGGACGTTCTGCATCGCATCTACATGAGCGTTCCTCTCTGCTTCCCCTTTGGGCTCCTCCCCACCTAACACTCATCCCACCATCCTTCCCACCATTTACATTGGTCTAGTAAAGCAGTCTGGTGTTTTCTCCAGGAGAGGTGTGCAGATCCCACCACTAATTATTCAAATATATCACAAATACCATGCATCTTTATCAATGCTGCTGCATAGCTCTGCTATTAATGATTACTTCCTGCCTGTAGCAGCTGAGCCTTTGTGCTTCTTGACTGATAATGATCCACCTCCAAACTGCATCTATCTTTCAGGGTGCAACAGAGCATCTGTTTAACAGTGTGCAGCATCCCTACAAAGCTGTTTGCTGCAGAAAGCATGAAAAAAACACTGTACCTAGAAAAAAACCCACCCAAGAATCTTTTTTTAGGTCAGATAAAAGTAATTACCCAAGTTTAAACTTAAGCAGGGTATTAGAGATAATGACTGTTCCTGGAGAAAGAGCTTTTTAATATTCTCAGATGGCTGATATTGTGGTTGTGCCTGTCTTTCTTGCCAGGAAAGCAATACTCCACCATGCTGTGGAACCAGCTCACGACTGACTTGAGGAATCACACCTCCTGCTGACTCCCAAATGGTGGCTCCTGCAGCATTCTGGCTCTGCCTTGAAGACTACTGTCCAAAATCTGACCTGGCTTTACATTAGGAGCTTCAACAAGGTCGCAGCATGAGGGTATAGGACTGCAGGTTGGAAAATTATTATGCTGTATGACAGGTGAAAAAATTTTGCTCCAAAATCTTCTAGTCAGAGTGGCAGATTCAGCAGTTGGTTCCTGCTGCAAGTGGAGTCACAGGAGTAACAGACACCAGAGAAGGACCAGCTGAGAAAACCCCCTGAATCACAAAACTGGGGTCCAAATTTTAAAGTTCTTATTGTTTGCTGATATTTCACATAGCACAAGCAATTCCCTGTTGACACCTGTGGCCAAGTAGGGACCTTGGAAGAGCTAGTCTTTGATTTTGGACTCCAATGGAACTCTGCTCCAGAGAAGAGCTGAACTTGATAGGCCAAAACAGGAAGGTATTTGCAGTCCAGAAGTGATTTGAATTAGTAATATACTCTATAATGACAAAATCTAAATTTTACCAGTGTAACTGAATTTCTGATACAGTGCCCCATCATCCCCGACCCCAGGATGTGACATGATCAGAGAGACTGGTGGAGTCACCATTCTCTAACCAGAGCCTGAGCCACCTTTTGCCGGATTTAATCTGTCTGTGGTCAACCTTACTTGGTGGAAATTTACTTCTAAAAGGAAATTATATAAAAAAGTGTTTTGCAAAGGGAAAGGAAAAAAAGACCTCCCAATCCTCCCCCTGTTTCTGTGTTTCATTGCCCCGTACCCCAGCAGCTTCATCCAAAGTTGTTTAAGTGTTCCTCACCTGTCAAACTGATGCAATAGTCCTGCTGTGTTTTGTAGTGCTGCAGTCCCTTCTTTTACCTTCATATCATGGTAGTTTTAAACAGGGTCCTTATCTTGGGTGGGCCCACTACATATAACCACTAAATAAATACAGCATCATAACAGTAGTGTTTATGTGACTCAGTTTCAAGGAAGGAAAAGGAAAGAACAAGAGATGATGGATTTGGGAGGGCAGGGAAGAGAAATTTAGAAGAGGAAAGCCTTACTTTTATGCCTCTTTACTGCTCCTAATGTTGTCAGGTTTGTTTATGGATGGGTGTAGTGTTTGTCCTCTTGTTGTTGGTTTTAGGTTCCATGGGCCTTGGGAAACCATCTGTGGGGCATGAAGAGGATATTCCAATGAACCTATTGAAGCAGTCAGTCACTGCCCAGGCTTGAGCTGGAGTCACTGCCCCCAGACTGGAGGCGCAAACATGTGAAGGACAGAGAGATTTGGGTCCTGGGTGCCGAACTTTAAAGCAAATACAAAGGAAGAATGGAATGTCTTTGAATAAGAAGCCATTTCCCTGAAGAAGAAATAGAACTGAAGAAACTTCACCGGCACCAAAGGGCTAAAGCCCACCAAACAATAACTGTACTCCTGTTCCTTTTCCTTGCACAGGTTTCTTTTTTCAGCATTGCTGTCTTTCTAGTCCATAGTAGTTTTCAGATGTTAAAGAGTACTTTTTCCATTCTTTGCAGCTTCCCACCTATCCCTGTCAAAGGCCACACAAGTTCAAGCTGAGCTTAGAGGGATATACAACTTCAATATGTCTGAAGGGAGTGCAGGGCACCTTTAATAAAAGGTCATCTTGCCTTGCAGGAATGTGAAGATGACAATGAAAATATCAAAGGCAGACTAAGGACCTTCTCACAGTTTTAAAAGGTGTGTATGCTGTTCTGCACAGGGGCACTTCTCTCTGCAGGTTTCAGGGCAGTATCATATACCCCAGTACATTACCTGGTGAAGGATGTGGAAGTGAGCACCTTGCTCCTCCAGACAGCCAGTTTCCAAGGCTAAATTATCTTAGAGGGTACTTATGGGATACGGGGTTGTGTTTGTTAAAGGTGTTGATTGTTATGTTTACCAGAAAGGCCTCTGCCAGGGCAGGGCATGGCAGCAAGCTGGTTGGTGAGAGGTCAGTTGCAGGGGATGAGAGGCAGCTATGGGAAGAGAAGCATGGACAGCATGTGAGTGGGAAGCTGATTGGGTGGTGAGACGAGTGGACAGCAGCATTGCAGCTGAGCAGCCAATGGATGCCCTGTTTCTGTAAAGTTTTGGTTATGTCCGGTGGAAACTAAAGGTATATAAGGGAGGTATTTTCTACAATAAAGCTATTTCCTTCACATGCCATGGGAGTTTGTGTCTTTTTTCCCCATTGCTACAGGTACTCTGCCTCTAGTAGAAGTCCTAGATTAGAGGAGCAGAAAGAAAGGCAGAGTGACTTTATCCTTTCTCTCTTCTCCCGCCAGCGTGATGTTTTCACTGGCTGGAGCATCACTAAATCCTATGTCTGGTGCTTAGCTTAGTAGGCTTTTCTGACGAGTGCTTCAGTACAGCAAAAAAAAAAAAAAGACGTGGTGACAAAACTTTGCAGCAAAGTAAGTAAAGATTAACTCAGAAGTGTAGGGAGTGCTCGGGTGAAGTCACTCGGAAGAAATTGCATACAATCTGGGCAAAATGCAGGGCAGTAACAGAGAGCTGGATATGAGCCCCTGTTGTTTGTTTCATTATTGGCTGTAGTTAAAAGATAATTTTCAGAATTTAAATTGTCACTACCCCCTATTTTGAATGCACCTTTTTCTTCTCACAGTTTTTAGTACTTTTGAAGGTTTGTAGCTGGCCACTCTATCCAGGTTCCCAGAGGGTATTCTGGAAGATTTGGCACCAATGTCTTGCAGGACATGTGCCTGGAGAAAAGACTGCAAATGAGTGAGCCAATCTGTCTCAGCAGATAACTGGAAGCTAGGAGCTTCAGCTAGCATACAGGCTCACAGCAGCTGCTGGAACCTCCTCGAGGACACAACCGGCCTATGGAGGCATTCCTGAAAAGGAAGGTCCTGATATGTCTGTGTGACAAAGGGCGGGAAAGATTCTCAGTATTTAAGCTTCTCATCTGAGGAGGAAAAGAGATCCTGTGGTGGCTGAGCAGATGTGTCAACACTCTCCTAGTACATCTGGTCTCTTTTCCATCCTTCCTCTTATATCCTGCAACAAAGAATAGTCAGTGAAAATGAGATTATATAAATTGTCTAGTACTTTCCTTCAAGACACTGTGTGAACTTTCACTAAATTCCACATCTACCTCTTAAGGTACATAAATCCTTCCCTTTTGTTACTGAATAAAAAGCAAGCAGAAGAGGAGCAGCATTATTTAAAAGTGTCCCCCAGTTTGGATTTTCCAATGCATGAGCTTCTTAGAGACTGGTTTTCAGTAGTGTGTAATACTTTTAATTTCTAACACAGATAAGTTCTGTGAGTGTCTGGCTCCCACTGTCTCAAGTCAGATGGCCAAAGGCCAGAGTTCCCTTAAAAACAAACAAACAAACAAACAACACTATCCAGCAATGACACAGTAAGTTACTGCCAGGGCTGCATTAAGATCCAGGTGTTTCTGACACCCAGTACATGTTCACTAAAGGCCTCAGCTTTCTGGCTAGTTGATAGATTGCACCATGCCATGGAAAGAAGCCAACATGACTCATTCTCAATCACTGTGATGTTGGCAGTGCTGAGTGCTGTTTTAGGGGGATATTAAATGCTGTGAATGTGCTAAGCATTAACAATATTAAAATATTATTAATATTATTTATAAGGTATCTCCACATGTCCTAGATGATGCTAGCCAAGATCAAATTATGCAAAATGTTACATAAACATGCGGCAGAACATGCTGCCTGCTCCAAAGGGTTTTTAATCTAACTGAACAGGACAGGCTAATAATGCATTATGATTTCTGCTTTGCACACAAGAAGTAAGAGCACAGAGAAATGAATGCATTTACCCAAGGGAGGAGACATGGGACACAGCTGGAAACTGAGCAAGAGTCTCCCAAATTGTTCCCCGGCATCTTTGACCTAAGACCATTCTCTGTCTCAACTACTACTGTATTTGATGAGGACAGTGCTCACAGGGAAAATGATTTCCCCGAAAATCTTTTCTGAGAACAATGGGAGAAGTGTCCAAGTTCCACATGTAGAGGCAAATATTGTACTGCATATAGATTATCATAAATGCAGGGCTCCATGCATTCAGAGAGGTTTCTGGCTGTTCAAGTGTGCAGCATAAATGGGCAAGAGCCAGAAGACACACTCTCTACCTCCATCTTCCACTGATACCTTCCCTGGGACCTCAAGATAAAACTCATCCCATTGTTGTGATAATGTAACACTAAAACCAGTCTAACACCCACGCATCTCTCTCTTTTCCAATCTGCCAAAGAATTTGCTACCTTCCAAGGGCACTCCAGGTTCCTTTAATAGAAGCACGCTATATAAGCACAAGCTACCAACACAATTGACTGCAGAACGACCATCTCTGAAAAAGGCACTTCCTACACAGCATGTTGCTAATAGGGTAGGCTAGCTAAAGCCTTCATCAATCAGAACAGCATAGCTCTACTGGCTTTTTTATGTCTTTCTGCCTGCTGCATTTGTCACCTCTATTCAGATTTAGGACTGGTACCATGTTTGTACTACTGTGACCTATTTTTTTCATATAGATTCAACTTCACACTCTATTTATTCTAGAGTTTTTGACAGCCTCTGGAAATATATGTTTCTTCCTCTTATTTACAGTTTAACTTATTTTTCCCCATACTGTTTCCAGTCAGAAATTTTGGTTGTACATTAATCTCACATAAATCTGCATTTTGGACACAGAGGTGATAGCCTAGTCCATTACCCCATCCTTCGTTTCTAGCCATGCCAAGTATTTCCTTTTCTCTTTGCAAAGTCTCTTATAAGCGTTTTAGTTTTAACTTTTAACAACCGTTCTCCATTCTGTCCATCCCCATAGGAGCTGCTTCCTTATTAGATTACTCTTCAGTACCTCACAGATATCTATCTTCTGTCACATTAATTTCTGAGCACCAAGGGATCATGTGAATTTCCTCTGTCCCATGCAGGTATTCCTTACCTTTACCAGGTCAGCTACCCTCACACTCCTGTCTCCTCTCCGTAGTGCATGCTGATTCAATACTGCCACTGCAAAGGTGCCCCTGCCCCCAACAGAGGGATTGGAACAAGATGATCTTTAAGGTCCCTTTTAACACAGATTATTGTATGATTCTATTGAGAGTGGTGAGGCACTGAAAATGGTTGCGAAAAAAGCACTCTCTTTTCCCCAGGAGTGTTCAAGGCCAGATTGAATGGGCTCTGGGCAACCTGGTCTTGTGAAAGGTGTCCCTTCCCTTGGCAGAGAAGTTGGAACAAGATGATCTGTAAAGTCTCTTTCAACTCAAACCATTCTATGATACTTAACTCTACATCACTTCCACAGAACACTTCCAAAATTTCCCTTCTGCTTTTTACAATTAAGTGACTTTACCACAAGGATGGAATAAAAATGATTGCTTAGCTGGGACATAGCTAGTACAAAATGTTGGTAAGCAGAGTACAAAACCCAGCCATCTTCCCCTAACCAGAGGGCAGGGCTTCAGCAGCCTGCAAAGGTCCACTGCAGGGAAGGCTGCATAATGATGCAGACATTTCAGCCCCTGGATCAGCAGATCACCGAGGCAAAGAGTCACCAAATTATTGGTAACCTGCCCAGCTCAGCAAGACGAGACATTGTCAATGAGGAGCACCAGAGACCAGATATATGAGATAATTACTTCTTGGTGGATTAGGATGGCTGCTTCCTGTCCTGTAAAGCCCTGACAAGGGACCCATCAGGAGCAGGAGCTTCACGTGCTGTTCTCTGAGGTAACATACCATCTCCTACTAGGCTGAGGATACCTACAGCTGAAAGACCCATCAACTTCTGCAAATTTATTTCTCAAACACTACATCCTTTTTCAAACACACCTAGCAGTGACTTAATGAAACTCATCTTGTCTATACAATCATTTTGTTCTTCTGAGATTGATTCTTCTTGCCCAGATACAATCAGACATGGAACCAGAGGTATAGTAGGAAAAACTACCACAGAAAATTTAGGCTCCTTACTCAATTTACCCTTATATTTCAGGACTTACTTCCTACAGATTCTTATATGCCTGACAATGATCTGTGCCCCAAGCACTCATCCATTTTGCTGCCAAGGATGCACACTGATTCAAGTGCCCATCCCAATGGAATGCTGTGCAGGAAGGATGTCTGGTTTGGTCTGAGCCAGGTAAGTGTCAAAAATATTTTCCTTTAAGCAGCTGTAGTCATCATTTATCAGCAAGGAAAAGAAGGGACAGCCCTGTCATAACACCTCTTTGAAAAAGGAGAAACTCCCTCTGCAGCACTGTTTTTTTCTAGAAGAGGAGCTACCATACCTGTTCCTGTGGCAGGAGGCTGAGGCAGGAGGTGTCAGCACCTGCACAGCATGTACAGCACAGCCTCCTCCCAGGCATGCTTTGAGCACCCACTTCATTGTGTTTAAAGAGCTTTCACATTGTTTATGATGGTGGAAGGAAAAGGAAAACCAGAGCATAGGTCAGGACAGTAAAGACAGACTTAAGACAGGACAGTAAAGACAGACACCGTAAGGAGACAGACCGACAGCAAATCTCAAAGAGTGACTGCAAAAGGGCACCTGTCTTTCAAAGAAAGAACAGCCTGTCCCTAAAGCCAGCTCCACTCCCCACCCCTCTGCCGTCAGGGAGGATGACAAATCCCCAGGTAACAGCAAGATGGCTGAGGTTCTGCAGCTCCATGGGCCCCCTTACCAGGCAGAACTGGGGGCCAGGGCAGTCACAGTGTGCCAGGTGTGGAGCCAGACACACACTCAAACCCCTCTGCATGCTGCACCAGGCTGATACAGCAACTTTCCCCACAACCACTCTCCCTCACTCTGCACTCTTGCCACCCACCTGCCACTAAAATTGGGCAGGAGGCTAAAAAGGAAAATCAAATATGCGCTAATGTTTTGTGCACAGTGACCCATAGTGTAATTTTTTTGTTGTTTAATTCAGCTTCATTTCTCCAATTAGTTTTAGCAACACTTCAAAAAAACTTTTCAGCCTTACAGAGCCATAAGTTTCCAAATGACAATTGTTACGTCAGGCTGCACTGTCATGTACAAAGCTTTTAGTGGTCCTGTCTACTTCTGTGCTTTAAGACTATTTCCACAAATACTCCACATACACACCTGATCTTTTCCTCTCCTGTTACTAGTCACATGCTTCCTTTCAGCTTCCCCATGCTACCTGACAGGATTTTGTTTGAAGGTGGATAAAAAAGAAATGATGGACTAATGTTGGCCCCATTACTGGCTGCTATATTACAGCTTTTCAAAGCAAGTATGCATATAATGTATCATCCATAATGCATATCCATAATGCATATCCATATGTAACATACACAAGGATATAGGCCACATACATAGGACCATCATCAGCTGATACAGGTATTTCACTGGGAAGGCAAGTACATTCAGGTGATTTGATAGTCTGTCAAGTGATTTGTTTCTTCACATAGAATGCCCAGGCTTTTTGATGCACTTATTTTTAAATTATCAAAAGTCCTCTATTTTAAACCAATCATACCTATTTGAAAACTTAATCTCTCTCAAGAAGACCTTTTCTTCTTTGAGAACTGCCCAGTTTTTTTCAATTAACCATAATTTAAAAGAAACAGAGAAATAAACAATCATTTTTTTCTTCTCATTGCACTGAAACCCTCTGCTCTGCATAAGGAATTGCTGTGATCCTTTAGCACCTTCTCTTGTAACTACCACCATCAAGGTCCAAAAACAAAGCCACTGAAGCCAGGAAATCCCTGCATTCTCACAGAGTCCTGAGTAAACCAGCCTCCTGTCCACAGCACAGAGGACTTCTCCAAACACAGGTAAGACCCTGACAACTTGAGTTAGGGTTAGACAACCATCGCCCCTTCCCAGACCCAATCAAATATTGGGTACCTCACCTCGAATCTCAATAGCACTTAATTGGGAATCCATGCTTATTTTCCTATATTTTACACCAAGAGGGAGCAGCATGGATATGCATGCACAGGTTTGTCTGCTTGTTTGGGGCAAGAGTACCATAACATTCCTTTTTGAGCCAGGCACTGTGACTACTCTCTGGGTGAGGTTTTGCTTCTCATTTCACATTCCAGAGTTCACTGACAGTTCCACCAGCAGGCTGGTGAGACACAGCACAAGACTGGGATAAAGCAACCAAGGCAGAGGAGAGCAGGAACCCATGAAACACATGACATTCCTATGGAAACACAATCATTTTTGTACGTGATCCAGGGAAAGTCACCCTTCCATAGGAAGGAGCCTCCCACATTCTAGCAGTTCGCCTGCTTCCCTTCTAGTAGTGAAATGGCTCAAAAAAGTGAAAAAAGCAGTTTAGTATTGGGGGAGTTTATCATGGGCTATCTTTTAGAAACAGAGATTTTTTTTTTCCAGCCCTAGCAGATGGAAACTAATGGCACATTATGCACCTGACCCTGGCAGGGACAGAAAAACAGCTGCAGGAAAGCAGATCTGAATTCCCCAAGCCCTTCACAATGCAGCCGCTTTCTAAAGCGCTTTGGTGCATGTGGTGGTGTAATGGAAAGGTTTTAACACAGAACTTGCATAACTCAATTGTAAGTTTTAACCCAGTACAAATCAGGTCGGTAAAGCCTCTCTGGCTAATCCCCGTTCTACAGTTGGAATAGCAGAGGACAGTGGCTCAGCTGAAGAAAATATAAACTGGACAACTCCAGTGCTTACCATGCAATGGCTTTTCAGAAGGGTCCTGTATTTGTACATTGGGCAGGAATAGCCTGTAACTTCATCAGTCTGTGGAGCTCTACACGCATTTAACATATCAACGTAGAATCACATAATAATTAATTAGTTTGTTTGGAAGGGACCTTAAAATCTTCTAGTTCCAACCAGTATGGGCAGGGATACCACCCACTAGATCAGGTTGCTCAGGGCCTCATCCAATCTGGCCTTAAACAAGGGGAACAGAAGATGGCAACTGCTTCAGTCTTGCCAGGGTGATCCTGTGGGACAGGACCACACAGTTGCAGTCAAAAGCAGAGCACAGGTCTTTTACCAGTTGATTTATGAGACCACTTGCACGTATCTAATCACGTTTTCTGTGATGCAGAGATAGCACTGGGCAGACTCAACCTGGTTTTAAGACACTGAAAACTGCACAAAAAACTTCCTCAGAGGAAGGCTGGGATGAAGATATCTCACCCATGGGAGGTAGGCTCCTCAGGAATATGTAAGTGGAAGTAGAGAGATGCCCAGAACACACTGTCTATTAGGAAAGCCAGTTAGTAAGCCTGAAAGACTGGTCTCAAGTCTAACATGGAAGATAATGAGACAGGGGTTTTATCAGTTACTACAGCAAAAGACAGATGCATTTGGGGCTTGTGACAGAATGATGAAGAGTAAAGCAAAAATCCAGGGCAAGGCTTGTTTGACCAAATTCAGTCATTCAGCTCTGTCACTTCTGATTTCAGATTAAAACTTCCACCTCTTCCTATAGCAGCATCTCCAGCTTGCCTCACCTTACACGTAGATTAGTGAAACATTTAGCTACAGTTTTAGGTTCAAGCCTTGGAAAAAGCTCTCCATGTTGCCAGGCTCCTTTTTCTGGTGTTCTGTGGACAGGGTCTCTGTTCAAGCATTTCTGCTCTCCTTTTTTGCCATGAGGTTAGTCTGTTTCTAGACTAAACAATTATATCATCAAGATCCTCAACAGCTGTACCATTTATTTGATGATGACAAATCTAGAGGAGAAAAAAATGCAGATCCCTATTATGTTGCTGGATGTGTAGGGAGAAAGGAACTGTTTATTCTTCACTGACCCTTTAAAACAAATATTTTCCTGTCTGGATTAGAAAACATGCCTCATCTGAGTAAAATTTAACTGAAATCTCCTTTCTGGTTTTTTTGCTGCTCTTCAAACAGGGAATTTCAGAGATTGCTTCACTGATGAGAAAAAAATGGATTTGGTTTATTTCAGGAGTGGAGGTTGTGCCTTAGTTCTCTCAGATATGTGAAACATCCCTTGATTGTGCAAATGCATCCTGATGGTGTCTTTGTGTTCTTGTCACTCCTGATTTATGGGGGCCTTTTCTATACTCAGAAAAAGAATTTGCATTTCAATTTCCATTACTTCTTTCTCTCCTCAGAGCACTCCAGTTCTGGAAGGGAGCTTGTGTTCTGGTTCCCCCCAGCTGCCCCACATTGCTCTGGCATCAGGGAGGATACAGGAATAGGGGTACTACAGGCTCTGCTCTATGGGAGCAAGGCTCATGCTGCCATGATCTCTGGTGAGATATACCTTTGCTTATGCCGAGCAAGGACCCCTGGCATGTTTGGTCCTATCTCTCAGTCCTTCCTCCACACTGTGATAAAGGGAGAAGGCAACAGCCCTGTCTCCTTCCTGGTTTCCAACACAGGCCCTTGCTTGCACACTCATTCTGAGAAATAGCAGACAAAAAAAGAGCAAGGATGACTAGGAACACTCACCCCTCTGCCATCTCCACTCTTGCAGGGATGGCAGGAGGACAAGCAGGAAGCCTTAGGGACTCGTCCCTTACTTGTGTCCTGCAGGGTTGTGCCTGTTCTAAGGTGAGCTCAGAAGCAGAATCCTATCCAAAACCACCTGAAAGCATATCACATGTCTTGGACAGGTGGGTTGCATAGGGATCCAAAAGCCACTATCCCCTGTAGGCTTCATCTTTACCCATCCTGCAAACCCTGGTGGCCGCAGTAAGTTCCTGTGCCAGCCCAGGCACTGCTCTCATAGCCCTGCACTGCCTCTTCTCATTTGTGCAGTCTGGATAGGCTGTCACAGGCAACCTGAGCATGGTACAAACCCTCCAAGTCTGCACAAGGGGTGGGCTTGGATCCAGCAATGTGTGGGAAACCACATGGGCGGCATTGCAGACCCCACCATCCACCTCGCAGCTAAACTGGGGCTTTGATAGATGTAGGAAATATTAGAAGCTTTGAAAGAAAAAAAACCAAAAAAAAGATAAAAGATAGCTTCAGAAATGGGGGAGGAGTTGCCAGGACACGTCAAGCTTTAAAGATGTGAGTTGCAGAAATGCATTAAGGCTGGTTTTTCAGAGCTGTCAACCCCACAGCCTTTATCAAAACTGAACTCGGTTAAAAATAAGAGAAGCAAACGGATTCTCACTGAGCATTTGTTTGGCCATTAAGGCCACAGATTCCTAATAGGGTGTTGGAAGTCAAATGTCATGAGCCGTAAGCCTGTGTCATCTTAATTTGCAATGGCCTGAAACAATGTATTCAATAATGCATTTTGCTTTGACTTGTTTGAAGTACATTTATTTCGACCTAAGGGTTTTGACTATCACCATTACCATGTTGACTTCTACACTAACATATAAAGCCAAAGGAAATGTGTTGAGCTGATTAAAACATGCACATCATTTCCAGGGGGCAGAAGGGTGACAATAAATTTGTGCTGACTTCACTGACTCAGCAATTTCCAACTGAACCCAGTTCCAGGGCAAAATTCTCCAGAAACACCACTGGTAATCATCATGCTGTCCCTAGTGCTCATCTGAGACACTATGCACATCTGGACAGTTTGAAACACCCAATTTTGGCTTCTTTTTCTCCACTGGGCTCCTTTTTTTTTTGACTTTCAAATGTTTGTACAGAGTGCTGAAAGCCATTATGTTCGGCAGTATCTGCCCTATTTATCCAGCTCCCAGCTGGCTGCAGAGTAGCTTTCATCAGTGGGTCTGAACTCACAAATGCTGACACAGAGATTATCCACCCTGTGAAGAACAGTTTAACCAGATTAATCTGTGGGAGGTCCCCTCAGCCTCTTCCCTGCACAGCCCTACAGCAAAGGATTGGCATAATCTATGATTGGCATAATCATAAAATAGCTCTGAGAGCCTACAGCGTATGCTCCCCCCCAGAGGAAGCTACCTGATCCCCCAGGATGCTCGATCCCATTTTCCAAACTGGGCTTGGCTACTTTGCAGTGCCCACCCTCCCCCTTGAAGGGCCAATCCTGAAGGACAATGCTGAGGTGGGGCAGGAGATCACATTTGTTTTCCATACCCTGGAGCTGGCAGCCCTGCTCCCAGCACAGTATATTATGATAGTAGGGGCACAGAGCAAAGCCCCATAGCCCTCAAACCAATCAGGTTTACACAGCAGGGTGAAGTAAGGGGAATTACTGACAGTCCTTTCTCACCTGCTGACTCCAAATTGCTTGTTTTCATTACAACAGATAAAGAAACAAATAATTTAGTCAGCAAATCCGAGCCCAGAAATCCATCACATTCCCTCAGCAACTCTTGCACTGTCAGAGGAGACAGAAGCAGGAAAGACCAATCATATAACACGTTACCCGGACTTAAATAAGGGAAGAAGGTCTGACATTAGCACTTCTACCTTTTTTTTTTTTTTTTTTTTAGTCTAATCTCTCACATTCAAGTCTAGCTTTAAACATCTTAAAATAGGCTGATTTTAAGGTGAACTGGATATCCTGGCAAGGGATGATGACTAATACACTATGAATGACAGAAACTTGGTGGAACACTAAAAAGCAAATGAGATGTTATAATACCTGGAAGCAAGTTATACAGAGAAGTTGGTTTAAGCCAAAGGGTTGAAGGAATAATGCAGTCTTTTCAATACCTCAGTGGAGTTAATTCAGAAAACCTTAAAACTCTTAAGGGGGAAAACTATGTGCAGAAGATCATACCATCAACTCTGCATGAATTCACAACCTCAGGTGTTGCAATACATTTATAATCCCATACTCACATCTATCATCAGGGCTGTAGCTAAAGACAGCTGGATATACAGTTTTGAAAGAACACACAATTTATAGATGATTAAGATGAGGAAATTCACCTGTGAGCTGGCACAAAGAACACTACATCTCCTCTGCTCTTTAAACAATTGCTTCTTGGAACAGCTAATTCAAGTACCCACAAGCAAAAGCAGCAACTCCTGACTTAATTTTAAGCAACATGCAGGAACTAAATCAAAAAGTGACAATATCTAAGCCCTTAAGTAATAGGGTTCACAATGTAATTAAGTTCAGTGTCCTAGGAGGAGGTAGTGAATGAAGAGATACACAAATGACACTAGGTTTTAGAAGACCATTTAGAGCACAACAGGAGTCATTCAGAAGGACATTAATTCAGTGTAAAGGAAGCAAGTGCTGTACAGACGGTTTAAAAAATATATAAATGATGTGGGAAGAGAGCTTGTGGTGGGGTCACAGAGCCTGCAGAGGATACAGGTTATTTTGGGGAGTTCAAAACAGCCTCTCAAGACCAGAGAGAATTCTTGGGTGCTGGATTGAGACTTAACCAAAGCAAGGCAGATGTCCAACACAATGATAAGTGACACTGTCAATTAAAACAAACTGATTATCCTGGAAAACTCCCATTAAAGCTGCTCCATGTCCTCTCACAGGATTTTGAGAGGCAACAGCCTATGCACGGGAACTGGGGTTCCTGCACTCAGCTCAGCACTGCCCAGCCAAGCACAGTGTCATCAGAAAAGGTGCCCAGCTACAAAAGGAGCAAAAGAAGGAGGGACACAGATAATAAGCAGGCCTGGCTATCTTAGTTTGCAACAGTTTTTGCAGAACCTGAGAGGGTTCAGAGAAAGGTGGGAGAAGTGATGGACAGCCTGGGAACAATGTTGTCTCCAAGAAGGGGAAACTTTGGGTTGCTTTCTTGTCCCTTTTACCAAGGAAATCCTCTTCCCTACTACAAGCACCAACTTCATTAGCAATACACTTGATTCCATCCAGGCAAGGCTGTCACCACATTATATTAACTGTTGGAGATTTTTGATCTGCTATTGCATTAGTCCTACATCTGCTGTAAAGCACACAAAAATATTTCACAGCCTCTGATGTGTGAGAGTACATTTTTTGGCAGCTCATTCTGGACGTAGCACAGGGGCTCATGATTGCAGGGTGTCTGATAAGGCAACTTCAACCATCCCTTTTGGTCCTGATCTCATCTGAACAGAAAAAAATTATAGAAGTGCATAAAATAATAAAACCAATAACTGGCAAAATTCTGTGCTCCCTGCCCAGGGCCAGGAGGATACACAGTCATTAGAATATGGCAAATCCAACCTGGCAGAAATGAAATACTGCTCTGCTCTCACTCCTCTCCTCCCAATTTCAATATATGATTAAACAGCAGAACTCTGCGACAGAAAGCAGCAAGACCAGGATCCCTGCATCACTCAATACAGAACCAATCAATTCATAGGAAAATAAATCCATTTGCAGAGTTATCATTACTACAGACTCAAAGCCCCATCACTTACACCCATCTCTAACCCATACACAGGGATAAATCCACACTTGCCTACAGCAAGGTCTGGACACGTCACCTGGAGTGAGGTGCTCCCTGCTGTGGTTAATCACCAGCAGTTACATACTACACCAGCTCAGCCATTTTTATTTCATCCAGGCTGGATGATATTTATAATCAAGGTAATCACATTTACTGCTTGATTTTTTGAAGTGCCTAGGGATATTGGAGTCATATGCAGAAAAGCAACATCTGAGCCAGAAAATGAAGCAAGTAAAGGGCAGCTATGAGTTGCAGCAGATAAAGTGGGCATCAGCATTAGCTTCTGTGATGCTCATTTGAATATTTTTCCACTTCCAGGATCAGATTCCTCTCATCATTTTGAGTCAGACCTTCACAGATCTGGCCAAACAAACCCTGCTTAACATCCCATTTTCTATTTATAGAAACAATTGTTTGTATTTGTGCAACCGCTATGATTCCTGTGCTAAGTTAAGAGCCCAGAAGATAGAAACGCCTTTCAGGCACCAGTCAGGCACTTGTCACCCTCCCCACCAGTCACTGTCAGAGAGAGGCCAGACCAGCATATCAGACTTACCCAGCACCACACATGCCCAGCATCCTGATCCCTCTCCACATCAGCTTCTTCTGTAACATAAACAGGCAGAGGAATGTTTGCTTAGCTCTGAGTCCAAGGAACATGCAGCTACAAGATGGTATTGCACTGAGAACTGCTAAAGTGACACAAAGCAGTTTCAGGAGAAGTAGATTTCTTTGCCAGCCAATTTTTTTTTTTTTTTTTTTTTTTAAGAAANATCTAGCTCAGTGAGCCTGTCTGCCACATGCCCAAGTTTTCTCTGAGCTTCCAGCTCCTTTTCAGTCATGCACTTGACCATCTTTTCATTATGAATTGCCAGACAATGAGAACAATGCTCCCAGTTCCTAATTAATTTGGTAGTCATTTCCTTATCATTGAAATGGTGTATGCATGCAGGACTGAAGCTTACATACATGTATTCTGAGCAGCTGGAGCACATTGCTTCCCTTCAATGTAAGATTAATCTAAATCTCAACAACGTTGCTCCCTGCCTGCTGCTGCTTTTCACTGCTCCCAGGATATTATTTATTCCTTCTCACATCCCTCAGGGTATTCCTCATCTCTTTTTCCTCTTGCATCACTTCCCACTTCTTCCACCCCCCACCTACTTCCCTGCCTCACTGTAAAAATTCCAAATTTCTTCTCCTCCATTACTGTCCTGCCACCTTGCTAGATGTCACTACTTTTATTCCTGCACATTTCCACCTTTTCCCTAACATATTCTCACTTTGCAGCCCTCCCTCTTCTCAGGAATGCAGAGGGGGGGAGGGAAATGTCGCCTCTCATTTTTATACACAGCATAAACCCAGCCTGTTTTTAGATCAGCTCTGACAGAGTCAGAGCACTAGAACTGCCTGGGATAGCTAATGATCTCATCTTCTGCAAAGCAAACCATGAGCTTTTATCTTGGCTCATTTTTTTGACCTTAGCACAGCTTTATATGCTGGGCTCCTCCATCCTCCTGGAATTCACCACTGGTGTCTCTTGTTCCTGCCCAGCTTTCCCTCCATTTATGATACACCTGCTTGTGGGGTTGGGCTACAGCCAAGGAAACAATGATAGAGCTTCCAGTCTGACTGACTGGTTATTGGCATATTCCCTCTTAATTTTGTGCTTGAGCTCATGCTTCTGTCCCTAGAAATCACAGAATGTTCCAAGTGGGAAGGGACCCACACAGATCATCAAGTCCAACCCTTAAGTGAGTAGCCCATACTGGGATCAAACCCACAACCTTGTTGTTATTAGTACTGTGTGCTAACCAACTGAGCTCATCTCAGCACTAAGATGAAGTCAGCAGTGTCAGAGGTGTGCAGCAGCCAGGTCCTTTCCCTTCAAGGATCCTAGCAACACAGTTTCCAGTGCCTTTGAGTTGGGTTGCAAGTGCCACAAGCCACAACCAGGCATTTGTCAGCCTAACACCTTCGCGTGCACAAAACTCTTTTGAACACTCAAAATATTTTGTCCCTTTTCTCCTCCAAAAGCCTCCAGCATTTCTACAGCCTTAAAGTAAATCCCAACTCATCCCTGAGACAGAAACTTTTCCTATTGTTATGAATCCCTTCCAGGCTTCCCCTTGGTTTGTTGCTAAGCCGAACAATAATCATAACTTTTAATTCTTTCCTGCTAGGAAAGAAAAAAAATCTGTCCAGATCCTTTGGCACTTGCCTTGTTTTGTCTTCCACTGCTTTTCCTATTTTGCTCTTCCCAAAATCCCTCCCAGAACCTACAGAACTCAACGTGTAACAACTGCAATCATACAGGAAAAAGGAGTATTACATGCCAGCTCTACAATGTGATTTCTTGCTGTGCACCTAAACAAACTCTTTAAAGAAGGGACCATTTTCTCTTCCTATATTTACCCAAGGTCTACTAGCCAGTTCCTGATCCTCCCACACAACAACAGTAAGAGCAAGGTGCTCTGAACTGCAGAATTTAAGCTTTTGCAATTTTTGTCTCTAACCTTCAGAAGTCCCCTTTTCACAAACAGGTCTCTGTGCCCATGCTCTGCAGGATGACCCTTCCTACCAGAAACACAAACATGAGGCATCATTAGTTCTACTGCTTACAAAATTAATCTCTTCATCCTCTCTTTGTTTGCCCATCTACCAGCACCTCTCAGGTCAAATTCTCCTACAACTCTATGCACTCTGCATCACAGCACAATATTTTACTTCCTCCCTATGTTCCCAACATCTCCTCAAGAGTTTGCCACATACCTAGGTCCATTCCTTGTTCCCAACAGTGCACCCTACTCAGCACAAAATGCCCTCCCAGCATGGCAAGTGTTGGCAGCCACCACAGCTGCTCCTGCTCTGCATGGGTGCTGTTTGGCTATCTGGCATAGCAGGCTGCCTGCACAGGTCATTGCCTTTCGGCAGCTGCTGGATCAAGCAGAACAGACAATGTCTCTGCTCAGCCCATCCTTCCTTGGGTGAGGGCATTAGTAGGACTGCTCTCCTCCATCCACCCTTGGTTGGATCAATCAATTTGGTTGATTTTGAAATCAACCAAAAGGCTCTTACAGGGGGCATTGATCACCTCCATTTCCTTAGAAAACAGAGCTTAAAGTAACAGTAGTAATAGCATTAACAATGCAGTTCAAAATTTCAGTGAACTTTTTTTCTGATACTTTGATTTGTAGCTTCATATCTAATTTACTTACCTTTATTACCTCTTTGACTCTCCAAATGTGTGCTGTACATCTGAATGACTTTCAGATGTACAGATGGGAACAGTTATTTAGGGAGAAGCCTAATTAATCATCACTACAGTTTTCCTGAGTCTCCCTTCACTGCAACCTTCATCCACTCTTCCATTTCCTCTTATCCTGACCCATTTCCCTATTTTGCCTCAAGTCCCATTTCACTCAATCATGCACCCAATATCACTCTTATTGTTCATGTTGTACAAGGAAAAGCTATCATCTTTCTTGCTCTTGAATAGATTCATTAATCTCCAATTCATTTAGGAGAACCTGGTTTAAATTTCCCCTTTTAAAAGTTTTGTCTTTCCACCCTCTGAATATTTCAAACATGACAAACTAGTGAATGAATAAAAATGGTCAATGTTTGTACTGCATCAGTGTTAAAATCCTTACTATGGCAGTGAATTCTGTGAGAGATAAAGACTCATTTCTAGGCTGTGTCACATTCTAATTAAACACACATAGCTGGAAATGAGAACACACAGCAAGTGACAAAATTGAAGACAACACCAAGTTATTTGATCTAGCCAAGACCAAAAGGAATAGGGAAGAACCTGAGCGAGACCTAAGAAAATAGACTGTGATAATAAGTTGCATTCAATGTTGCTAAATGCAAATAATACCTCTAAAGACGAGAAAACTGCATATTGTTCACATATCTTTCAAATTTATGAAATAACTCTCTTACCGAAGAAAGGAATAGCAATAGGAACAGCTGAATGCTGAGCTCAGCTTACTGTGCAGCTGTGGCAAAAAAAAAAAATAAAACAACCATGATGTCAGAAGACAGGAGGAACAGGATGAAGCAATACAAAGACTGTGCTGAGCCCTCTATAATTCAGGGCTGGAATCACACTCCTTATTATATGCAGTGCTGATCACCATCTCAAAGAAGGGGGAAAAATGGAAAAAAAATGAAATTTGGAGAGTGAGTAAAATAAAGCTGTGACCACAATCCCACTGTGCAATTTAGGAGGAGATACACCAACAGCCCTTGCAGATTGAGTACCCATCTAAGGCCATTTGCTATGCCCCTGTCTTCTCCACTGCATTTCAGGAAAAAGAGACACCTGGATTTCCCCCTATGTCACTCTTTATCAGGATGTTTCAGTTGTTTCATGACTGGCCCAGAAAAATCAATCTTGCATTGAATTTAACTCCTGTGTATATTAAAGCTCATAGCTGGAAACATCTCCTGTGTTTTTCAGTGGTTCAGTTCCTTCTTCCCTCTACTGTTGGTATTATTGAGTTACCCACTTCTGTTATGTAAAGTAATTTGTGCTCTTGTGTTCAGAGAATACAGCTAGCACAGGAGATAGCCCACAAAATAAGGTGGTATTTTATCACTTATCTGAAAATCTGTACTTAAAGCAGAGGAGGAAGGAGAAGAGAGGGTGCCTGCAGGAATAGCAAGTGGGGGTCTCTGAGGGGAGCTAGACGAGACCAGTGAGGTGGGCACTGCCTCATGGTACTGCAGGTGCCACTCAGCAGCCGAGGGGACCTGACACATGTGTATCGCAAATCCTCATCGGTCCCCACTGTCCCCAGCAATGAGCGTCAAGGAACAGATACATGGAGCAAAAGGGGTCTTCCATCCCTCTCTTCCTAAGCCAGGGAAACAGTCTGCAGCAGTACAGGCTCCTGGCAGCTCAGAGGGTTGCCCAGCTACTGGATCATGTTTTGTGTGTCTGAAAGGGAAACTGTGGCAAAAATTACAAAACTCTCCTCCTTTTGGATGAAGGAAAGGATTTTGTAGCACGTGGGTTTGCTTTGGCTAATTAAAAGCACAAGGCCATGCAAGGAAAGAAGCACTTTAGTAGCTGAAAATAGCTGGAATTAAAACTAATCACGGGCATTTAGCATGTTACAGATAAAGCTGTTTGAAAGTGTTTCAGCCAGGGGTCTGTGGGCTGCCTTTGCACAGCTACAGGATAAAAGGTACAGAGTCCCTCACTGATGCAGCATCACATCCACCTTTCTGCCTGAGTGCTTTGCTACCTTCTTTGGGTGTGGGAAAACAGCTAAGAAGCAGGACTCAAAGTACTGCTGAACTCATTACAGAAGTAGATGTGCTAGAGGCCACAAGCCCTGGCAAGTCAAGGCAGGACTGTGAAGGAGGGAGAGATAAGGGTGTATGTATGTATGCAAGGCTGTACAGGCCTGTACAAGTCTGTGCTAGCCCATAGTTAAGCAATGTTACTAAGAGACATAGATATTATTGTTATGGTTGCTATTGTTAAAGCAAGTAGTTATTTTTAGCTCATGCTTGAAAGGTATGTAAACCAGCAGTGTGTTTAATAAAATTGGCTTCATGATGCAAACCATGGAAACCCCGTCTCTTCAATCACCTGACACTTGGGGCCTAAGGGCCCTACCAGGGGGCACAGAAAGTACCTTCACTCCTCAAGGGCCAAATCTTAGCTTCCCACCTTGACACATAGGCACCTCAATCCTGGATAAAGGATCTCCAGACTGTGCATCAACAGGACATGGAATGGGTATCTCCTTTGCAACATAGAGATGGACAACCTCCCAGCTCCTATGGCAACCAGCCACATCAGACAGCCAAGAGCCACCATATGCCTCACATTGCTAAGGAAGGGTATCTAATTCTCCCTAATCCACCTCCCATCCCAGCCTGAAGTCATGACTTGTGCAGCAGCTCTCTCATCCTCCAAACCCTGCTCTGACATGGAAATCACTTGAAATCACATGGGAAATCACTTGAAGCACGTGAATGCTCATTGCTCATGGGCCACTGGTTGGACCTGCTGATTCATTACTGGGGCCTTTCCTCTTACAACATTAAGTGTTTGGCTCCATTGAAGATTCCCCCAAGTGTGGACAGAGCGCATGTTTGAAACAAGGTTTTTATTAAATTTGAGGTTGCATAGGATAGTGCACTCTTTCTGGCTTCCTAGGAGTTTCCTATATCTCCATTTTCTAGTATCCTCCTAAGGCCCTAATCATAAATGATTTATAACAAAATTCAAAACAAAAGAAAGGGGACTCAGCTTACAGTTCTGAATGGTTTCTCCCTACAAATTATCTGTTATTCCTTTTGCTGATTTTCCACCACATTTCTGAATATTCAAATTGCTTCAGCAATGTCCTTTAATTTATTAATATTATATTTCAGCTACTGAGATGCAGTGATGTACGAGTGAATGATTCTAGCCCACAATTGCACAGTCAAAACCAGCACTGAAAGTAAAAGAGCTTTTGAACAGGCTATATTTTTGTGAACCTACAGCTCAGTGGTCACACCAAGCCATGCAGGTGAGGATACATGCTTGCTTGTAGACAAACATCCACTGTGTGAAGTGCAAAGATCTGTCACACCACAATGGGACTCAGAATCTAAAGTACATATCAGAGCCTAGATCAGTGGAGCACTATTTTTGCAGGTGTGCTCTCTGCCCTTAACCACACCCAGCGAGGCCTAAGACTGCAGGAGGAAGTTTAATTTAAACTGCCCTCCTGTGTGGCAAATGGACAACCTGACAGTTACCCTGCAGATGTAAACAAGATTCCAGTGTTTTAGCAGTGCCTGGCAACACATGTTCAGCCATAGGAATACCTGGCCGTAGAAACTCAAAGTGCTTTCCTTCTAATTGACCTGATTTAATGTTACTAAATGATAGAAGCCATAATGTAACTATTTCCCAATAAATAAGAGAAGTAGGGAGTTTTGTTTGCTTCTCCCTAAAAGAGGCATGTTTTTTTCTTATACAAGCAGTAGTTTCCTTTGCAATAGCTTCCACCCAGTATCAAATCATCCCTTTATTTCTGATGACAAGGTCAGCAGCTCCACCTTACCTTCAGAGCCCTTATCACTCCCAGCAGACTGTCTCTCCCACATGCCAAATTCATAGCAGAAGTGATGACCCATATTCTTTACATTAGGGCCTAGATGTGGGACAGTCAGGTGTCAAGCAGGATGATCCCCACTCAGATGCCACACTGGCTACATCACACAGCTTGCTTTAAAGCAAGGAAAGGTTCAGGTGTACATGTTCTGCCCAGCAGCAGAGGCAGCTAACAAAGAGCATATAAGACTGTGTTTGCAGGACTTTCACCAGTAGGTTAAGGAAAGCATTTATTTCCCTTCATACTGAACACTTGCTAGACCATACGTGGATCAGCCCTGGATATGTCAGCACAAGATAGATGTTGACAAACTGGATCAGGTTCAGTCTAGGGCCACCAAGGGCCTCAGCAGGCTGAAGGACTTGCCCTGCAAGGAGAGGCTGAGAGACTGGGGCTTGTTCAGTCTGGAGAGATTTGAGGGAGCTAACAAACAGCCCTCTCTCCAGTACAAAGATGAGATGGAGCCAGGCTTTTTTCTGCAGTACGTAGAAGGAAAAATGGAAACAATACTTTTTAAATTAAATGGAACCAAAAGACTCTTCCCTACTTAGTGCAGCTATTGCAGCCATTGCTCAGAGGAGTGGTTCAGACTCCACACTCTGAGGTTTTCAAAACCCAATTGGACAAAGCCCTGAGCAGCCCAGCCTAAGTTCAATGTTGACTTTGCTTTGAGTAGGACATTGGACTTCTGAGGGACACATTGAGCACTCTTCCAGTCTGAAGGATTCAATTTCTTTTTATTTGCCCTCAAATCTACAGCACCAATGTCCTTAACTTTTAATCCCATCCAGACATTCAAATATAGTGGACATCTCAAGAGCTAAATAAAGTGGGACAGCTCTGAAAAACTAAACCTGTTCCTTAATCTCACACACAAAAATCAATAGGTATATCTGAGGGAATCTTCCCTCTCTTCATCCTACACAAAGGCAATGTCCCTCTGCCCTCTACAGAGAGCATCCTTTCCTGAGGACAGATGCACTATTTGACCTTTCACTCTTGTTTACCATATTACAGCTCTACAACTATCCTTACTCTATGATTTGACAGCCTTGTCCTCTTGCCAGAGAAGGAAGAAGTTTCTCTGCTATGATATGAAGAGATGTCACTTTTGTATTCCTGTCATTTTCCCCAGACACACATCACTCTCCCAGCCTCTGAGGGAATGTGCACATTCATATAAAGCTGGAAACAAATATGCCTGAATCAGCCCCTAGACTGGGCATGCATACACAGCCTTGTGCTAACACACCCACCCACTCAAAGATTAACTAAATTTTGACCTGATTGCATCCAATTAACCTGAATTTCTCACTTTCTTGCAAA
Source organism: Illadopsis cleaveri (assembly GCA_013399915.1). Taxonomy (NCBI): domain Eukaryota; kingdom Metazoa; phylum Chordata; class Aves; order Passeriformes; family Timaliidae; genus Illadopsis; species Illadopsis cleaveri. The sequence goes on from VXBB01022496.1 coordinate 247,981, forward strand.
GCAGTTTCCTTCACAAGCCCGTTGGCCTTTACCTCGTGGCTATATTGTAACTGTGATGCCCTAGAAAATGCAATGCAATAAGAGAAAAATAAAGCAAAGAGCATAAATGGAAGGAAAATGAGATAGAAGAAGCAGGAAGACGTGTAAATAGAACAAAGAAAAAGAACAAACATGAAGAAAAATCAAAGCTAAATAAGGCACAGAAGCAAAGTATGTAAATCTGGTAAAAGTCATGGGGACGCAGTGGATCAAAGAAGAGTTACAGAAATATATTTGGACCAAGAAGAAAAGGCTCCAGTCTGGGGGGCAGGGGAGACAACACGAAGCCAAACCCACAGACCTAATTAGAAGGCATATTAGAGAAAGCTATGAGCTATAATCAACACAGATTGTGTTCCTGGAGCCATCACTCCCCAGTGCTTCTCGGTCAGCAGCCAGTCTCCTTCATTGCAGGTGCATCTCTGGCACAACAGATCCAGGATGGGCTGGGACATCACATCCCATGGTGACATAGCAGAAAGAATGGGGGCAGATGAAGATGGAAAGAGAACAAACCAGAAATGGTATTAATGAGACCAAGACCATTTATCAAACAAAGCAGGAAAGAAATAGAGACTTATTTTTGGATAGTGCTTCTGAAGTGAGTAACTCTGCCCCCTCCCTGCTTGGTCCTCTAGCCCACCTCCCTCCCTCAGTTCACTGCTCTATTTTGGGTATAATTACACACTGTGCACAGGGACAGAACACACCAAGATCTGCCCTAGTGCAGAATTCAAACTCTTCAATTTTACCTTTCCCCTTTTTAATTTCACACAGGCTTATTAAAAGAAGGAAAAGAAAATAATTTTCTCAGATTAACCAGAACATCATTTGTTTTCCCCCCGCCTCCAATCAGGCCTCTGTGCCTCAGTGTCAAAGCAGCTCTGTCAATCATGAACAAAGATTTTATGATGTCATTTTTTTTAGCTCCTTTTAAAAGAGGATATAGACTGAAGGGGGTAAAATGTAAACAACTGTAAAGTTAAAAAAAGGGTAACCAAAAAGACAAGAAGGGAGAAAGGACATATTGAATTTTTCTGCAACAAAACAAAGGATCTCACCCAGATACTGGAAACCTTTTCTGCTGCTCTGGGCATGTCCCTGCAATACCACTGGAGTCCACCTGACAAGATCAGGTAGTCACTCTTGGTGCAACAGCAAGGTGTGCCAGGTCTGGTGCATATCCTTGGCCACTGAGGTGGGAGGTGGCATCAGGGAGAGACCTGCAGGCAGTGACAGGCCAGAGAAAGCGGGACTGGAGGAGCCCATCGCCTACAGAGACCACCTCACATCAAGAGACCAGCATCCCCCCTACAGCTCTGGGCTGCCCCCTGCAAGAGGTGCAAACCTCTTTTGGAGACAACCTGATGAGGAGAGGAGAGCACCAGTTTTGGTGATAGCATACAGCAATGACTATGAGCAGGCTAAAATAAATTTGCTCCTCCCAAGTCACAGGTCAGAAGTGCCAAGAGCCCACACAAGATTAAAGAGAAGCCACAAAAAACTGTGCTGATTGTACCCAGGATAGACTCACAGTTTCTACACACTTCTTGTTGCAAAATAAAGCCTTTCTTTGACAAGCCATCCAGCTCCAAAGTGTTCCTCTGCTGTCTGAGGCCTTGCAATTAGCACTACTAATTGCACAACTGCAGTGTTTACATGCCCTGGTCTAGTCAGGGCCCGTATCTCAGATGCTACGCAAAGGAAAAAAAGAGAGATGATGCTTTCCCTCCACCACAAACCACCAAGCAAATCTCAGCAGCAATATGAAATTGGGGTGGAGGGGGTGACTGTTCCTCTGCAACTTTTAAGAGCAGGAAATGCAATCCCTCCTTGCAGCCAGCTCCCAACAAAGCAGGCATACATGGCTTTCAGATGAAGGGGAAGATGACAAAACAAGGCACAGGGCACAGCAGATGTCAAGGGAAGAAGCCTCTTTTGTGCTGAGAGGTACTGGTGTGGGACCTTCCTCCTTTATTCTTTATCAATGGAAAGATGAATCAGTAGGTGCATATGACAGACTTTTAAAGCTCAAATATGTCAGTCTGAGGAAATATGGTTCATCAGTGAAGAGATTAGTCTTATGCACAGAATACAAAAGGACTGAGCAAGTCACAGACTCATGTGCAAAACTGATTTAACCTTAACCCAAGCCACTGAAATTTTGAAAAAAATCTGTGAAATGCAAATTCATTTTACAATTAAATGCAAATTTAGGATCCAGACAGCAGAAGCAGCTATTCCAGGTGACATCGTTTGGAAAAGAGACAAAGAAATCCCCAGAGCCGAAAGATTCAGAGAACTAAAGCAATCACAGTACAAAGTACAAAAGGCCAACTCCACACCTCATCACAGCCAAATAAAGATCCTCTGCTGCAGCTGTAACAAGCTTTAAACTAATAGGAAAATAAAACCAGAAAACACTTAGCATTTAGTCAATTACATCATCAGTGCTTACACACAAGAAATGCTTTCTCAAAATTACATTACAGCTATAGACAAAACTTCCTGCATGCTTGGGTAGCACTGGGACTGTGATCCACGTGTTTTGGTAACTGTGGTGACCACAGCACAAATTGCTTCAGGAGCTGGACTTCCACAATCCTTGTGGGTCCCTTCCAGCTCAGGATATTCTATGATTCTGTGATTGCAACTACAGCTGAATAGAGCCAGAACTCTATCTTGTTATGCCAGACACTGGTGCTCTGAGCAGCACTGATCATCAAAAGTAAATAGCATATCTAAGGAAAATGCTCAGAAATGGTAATGCAAGGCATGCTGCTTATTCAGAGTTTGAAGTACAAGTGCAAATAACTATTTCCACCCTGGTCACAGAGGAAAAAAAGTAGCAGTAGCACTTGGTGACAACTTTCCAACACAGATTAATGTGTTGTGTCTGGACACCTGCGTCACTGCTGTGCCAGACACAGGGATATGGGCTGCAGGTTGCTTCTGGTATAGCATGGCTGTCTGCAAGGCCCTGCAGAGAAACACAGGGATCCTCTGTAGAATTGCCCTCCCTTCATAAACTGCAGTAAGATGGAGGGTAATCACCACTGAGTCACTCAAATGGGGCTGGAAAACTAACTCCAAGCAGGAGGAAGAGGAGGTGGAAGCAGTCTTCAGGCTGGAGGTCAGCTGTTAGATGGATTTCAAAGGCAGAGCCTCCAGGAAAGTAGTCTTTAAAAATAAATTTGAAGAAAATCTCACCTCTGTTGTGGACAAATATTCATCTTCCAGGCTGCATGGATAGCTGAGGGATGAGCATTACTCCTCTGCTGACATCAAAGTAGATAAGTAGCAGACTCCCAAAGCACAAGAGCTCTGCAGGGAGCAGGGCTCCCTTGCATGCATCTGTTCCAAGGCTGAACAGCGATGTTCAGCTAGGTCCCTGCTGTCTGATAAACTGAGTGCACACGGCGGGATTTCTGCTGCAAAGACCTTTGCGTGGTCTTTTAATCCATGTGACCTCCTTGCAGTAGCTCTGCTTTGGTACCTCTGCTTCTCTGCCAAGAGGGACTCAGGTAGGACCAAGGGGTTCAAGAGATGGATGATACAGACACCTAGGCACTTTCCTTAAGGAGACAGAGCTAAAAATTTTATTTCTCTCAGCAAGCAAAAACTGTAGTAGAGAAAGTCTCAAGAGTTGTAGAAAAAGTAAAGCTTTCTGTAAAGCCAGTTTATGGCTGTTTCTGAAAGTGTGAACACTGCCTGAGAAAAGCCACTGCTGAAGAGAAAAGCCAAGTTCCCAAAAGACACAGAAGAAAAGATATATTATATATCATATTTATATGTTATATGTTATATGCTATATGTTGTGTGTTATATGCTATATGTTGTGTGTTATATGTTATATGTTGTATATGTTATATATTGTATGTTATATGTAGTATGTTATATGTTATATTAGAGGTACATACAAGCATTTTGGCAAAAAGCAAGGATTAACCTTAAATTAATAATCATGCACGTTGTTTGGATGTCATATAAGAGCTCTCTAACTGACTTTAAATCTCCTCTTCAGGTCCTACAAAGACTAACTACTTGAATCATTAAAATTAGTGCATTTTAATTATAAAATAATCAAATAATTTCTAATTAGGGTAATCCATTAAAGGAACAATTAGAGAACAGGGCCTAATTCTCCCTGTTTTATTCCACTTCTCCTGAATTCTGCCATGGACATGACATAATGTGGTGAAGAGGACCCTACAGACAAGCGTTGCTACAAATACACATGCATTAAGTAGTAAATGCATTAAAAGCACTCTTATGATAGAAAAAAATGCATTTGCTCTCCATAGCTGAGATTCATGAGATGACACAGCTTTCAGTAAGCCACACAACAGCTCAACTCCAAACCTTATCACAGGTTTCACACGACAAGATTGCTGCTGTTCTCCAAGGTCACTCAAACCCACCTTTTGAGATAAAGGTCACAGATGTTAAAATATTCTGCCACAGTAACAAATCTCAGTGGCTTTCGCTTATCATGCTTCACTTATCTATGTATCTTCAAACTACAGGGTGGCAAAAATTTTCTGGTCCTAAGAAATGCTGAACCTTTACTTGTTGAGGGGGAGAGGATTATGAGGAAAAACTGGACGGCTGCTCACATGTCTCATTAAATGCTGAGAACCCCAGCATGCTGGCATAGGTGCTCTCTGATGCTGTAATAGTCACATATGGGCTTTTAAGTCTTGCTGTGTGTCCAGCTCAAGTAACCCACACACGAAATACATGAGCTGTGGGCCGATCACAGCTGCACTCATCCATGCAAGAAACCAAGTGAAGAGATGCGTCTTCCGCGTGATAAACTTGTGTGCTGGGTTTGCATGTATACATGAAAGCAACCTTATTTCACATTTTCTTGTGCACAGAAAGACTAATATGAATAGACGTATATTTATATGCAAACCTTTAAGCATACATTTCACAACTGCTGGAGCATCCAGCAGCATTTTGGTTCAGAAAACAGTATGGACATTCCTTCGTGCTATTCTCTGCAGGGCAAACAGTTCGTCTCTGCATATAAATCACAATTCCTCTTCATTTCAAAAGCCTAGCTAAGGAAACACACACACACACACACACACATAAGCTGCTGATGAAATACAAGCAGATAACCCAGAGGAGAATTTTTTAGCTATGCCCAGCTAGGAGCCAAACAACAGCCAAGCTCTGGATCATCTCCCTTTTATAAAAAATCTGATTTGCAGTAAACAAAGATAGCTTAAAACAAAATAAAGGCTATGGGAGAAACAGCCATACCAGAACCTAATCCGTAAAGATTTGTGACTGTAATAAAAACTGAATGAAAAAAAATGCAAGTCTACTATTAAACAATAAAACTAGTCCAGAAAAGTGCTGGAACATGGCTTGCCTCCAGCAACTGGTTTGAGGGATGCAGAACAGTTAAACACACTGGGCAACAGGTGTCTTGGGTTATGTAACCAAAAAAAGTTTATTCTATTTTTCCATCTGTTGAAACCAGTTGAGAGATGTTTTCTTTATCTCATGTCTAACCCATCCTTATAACTTGAGGGGGGAGGGGATGGGTGCCTTCTGCTAATGGGCCAACTGTTAAAACCAGGTGGAGCAATGTTCCTTATCTCTTCCACAACCTGTCCTCTCTCCAGGGGGATATCTTCTGTCAGTGGGCCATTAAGTCTCATCACATGACTGGTAACATTACATCATCCCATATTGAGATGCTCCACCCAGTGGGGGGAGCCAGCTGTTCCTACCTCAATAAAAACTGAGACTCAGCAACACCAGATATCTTGTTTTCCACTGGGTTCCTGGAGGAAGATTAGATCTATCTCACCATCACTGGACCCTTTCTACAGGATCATCTCTACTCCAACAGAACCACGTCTGCCACTCCAGGAGGACTTACTTTGGACTCCCTCCAACAGGGTGTCAGGTCATATTTCTGACTCTGTCAGGGTTTCTAGGGTTTGTTTTGGGTTTGGTTTGTTGGGTTTTTTTGGTTTGTTTTTTTTTTTTGGGACTACTACATTTGTATTCTTATTATTCCCAGTAAAGAACTGTTATTCCTATTCCCAAATCTTTGCCTGAAAGCACTTAATTGCAAAATTATAATAATAATTAGAAGGGAGGAGGCTTACACTCTCCATTGCAAGGGAAACTCCAGCTTTCCCTGGCAGATACCTGTCTTCCCAAATCAAGACAACAGGTTAGCTATAAACTTAAATTTAAATAAGTCAGCTGTAATGCCAGCACCATCTATCCCTTTCCCTCCCTGCTCCTAAAAGAACTCCAAAGGTTCAGAAGGCATTTTGTTCCTTCCAGAGCAGCGGCCATTTGCATTTGGATTGCAGTCTTGACATAGAGCTAACAGAAAACACATCCGGGTGTTTTGTAACCTTGCTTTCAAACATAGTATTATATAGTAGAGAGAGAGAGAGAAAAATTCAACTGGCTGAAAACCTTTTGAAAGGTTGTATGCCCTTTAGCTTAGTTTATCTTATGCTTACCTTTTAATACACTTTAATAAACTCCCTGATCTAAAATTACAATCTCATAAATATCAAACAGATGACTGTGAGCTCCTCTTAAGAGCATGCTTTGGAGCAGCACCTAGACTACAATATACAATGCCAAAGCTGAAAAGATGATGGAGCTTGTTTCACCTTACAGATCCACTTTGCTTTTCTAAAAATGACTATGCGGTGATTCATGGGGGAGTAGCAAAAAATTGCCCTTTATTTCCAGGTAGAATACAAACAGAGAAAACTCCACATTAAGGGAGGTGATTGTCCTCCTCGGCCCTGCTCTCATGAGAAACTCCCTGGAGTTCTGTGTCCAGCCCTGGGCCCCCCAACACTGGAACATGGACCTGTTGGCATGAATCCAGAGGAGAGACACAAAGATGATCAGAGGGCTGGAGCACCTCTCATGTTAGGAAAGGCTGAGAGAGCTGGGGTTGTTCAGTGTGAAGAAGGCTCTGGGGAGACCTCATTGCAGCCTTTCAGTACCTGAGAGGGGGCTTAGATGAGAGCTGGAGATGGACTTTTTACAAGGGTATTTAGCAACTGAACAAGGCTGAATGGCTGCAAACTGAAAGAATGTAGATTTAGATTAGGTGATAGAAGAAAGTCTGTACTATGAGGGTAGTGAAAAGACACTGGCACATGTTGTCCAAAGAACTAGTGGATGCCTGATCCCTAGAAGTGTTCAAAGCCAGGCTGGATGGGGCTCTGAGCAACCTGGTCTAGTGGAAGGTGTCTATGCACATGACAGGAGGGTTGGAACTTAATGTTCTTTAAGGTCCCTTCCAAGCCAAGCCATTCTGTGATTTTATGAAAAAGCTTGAGCACAACCACATCAGCAATTGCTTCAGAGTGACATCTGTGACTATGGAGGTAACAACAGACCAGCTGCTCCCACAGGCTGAGCAAGAGCACTTTCCCACCAGCACTTGGACTTGTAATTTTCACGCAAGCGTTACAACTGGCTGTCTCAGCTTTCATTAGAAAATCTGCTGCCTCAAAGGAAGTCTCTCCCCCAAGCAATTTCAGCAAAGAGTCTTGAAAACTGGCACCATTATAACAAAAGAACAAGAGCTGTGTGTTCATTCTCCAAAGCCAAAGGTGTTTCTTAGTGTTTATTGCTTGTGTGTGTGCGTTACACTACTCAGAGATGGCAGCACTTGCATAAGCAGGTTTTCACAGCTTTGGGGAGGACCAAAACCTGCCCTCACCTTGTTATTGCTCAGTTGTAAGATATTTCATACAGAAGCTATGCACACATCATGCGTGGCAAGCAATGCACTCTCCACACTTGTGCTCAGAAAGAGTGGGAAGCTGTGACCACACCAGCACGCCACTGAGCACAGGGAAACACTGAACATGCTTTTTTGCTTTATTTCAGTGCCACAGGTAATGCCAGTTCAGAGTGCAGATGATCAGAGTTTGTGCCTACATCCAAAGGATAGCAGTCACAGCCTTAGGAAAGCAGCTGTCACTCCACATCGAGATGTGCAGCATTTCAAGCCAAATGACAGAAATGCCTTGTTTTGCATAAGCAGCAATTAGGAGTTTCCCAAAGATGGCTTGCAGCAGAGGCAAATTGGGATGGCATTGGCCACTGACAGAAGAGATCAGCGAGAGGAATGTTCTCACATGAAGCAAGACAGATTACTTGAGCAACACTGAAAAAGAGACACTTGCTCAAATGCATAGTGGTCACTCCTTCCTCAGAAACAAAATGCAGGTGACAAAGTGACTTAATTTTACAATGGGAAGAAAAGCTCAAACAGCATACGAGATCATTTACTGCAAACAGAAACATAGAAGACCAATTCTTAGCTGTGAAGTTTTCTAATTATGCTAAACCACATTCATTTCACCTTTTTACCTCCTCATCAAGATGCACACAGTGAAGCAGACATCCTACTGGACAGCAAATACATACAACTAAAAGAAGCTAAAAAGAAAACTGATAATAAAGAGCTATATCTGTCTCTGTTGGATCTGAGAAACACACCAGTGGAAAGATTAGATATCCTATCACAGATGCCAACAAGTAGACAAACAGGTACTTTTATCCCCCACAAGACATTAGTTATTCAAATCCAAGCAAACTCCAGGCTTGCAAACACAGCTGGGCAAGAGGCAAAATAAACCAAAATTTTACTGTGACTTACAAAACCATCATTTAGACAATCAACCAGTACAGCTGAGATCAAACAGTTACAGCTGGAAGTCAAAAAGCAAAGCTGCTAGCCCTGCTAGCTGTGCCATTATGTACTGCAGAGGGCAGCAGATCAGAAAAATAAAGAAAGAACTTTACTTTTGGCATTAAAACAAAATACTGATTACAGGAAAAGAAAATCAACCATTTGAATTCTGAAATCTGACTCCATGGGGCTCCTATCCACTGGTTCAGCATTCAGGCTTCTCCCTGTATTTGGTCTTTGTTCATACCACTTTTGTAAAGCAGGGCAGCTATTTTGGCAGCCAGGAGTAGCAAATCCTGGCAGCCAGACATCATCAAGAACAGGTGTCTGGCTGCTGTCATACCCTGCAGATGACTTGCTCTGTTATGAGCCAGAACTTACTACAGAGCCTGGATACTCAGGGCTTACAGCAATCATTTCATGCCCTATGGTGTTGTGCTTGTTGCCCCACATAATCCTTTTCTGTAAAAATGAGACTCTTTTCATGGCAAAGCTTCCATGAAACTGAGAAGACTACTTTCTGTTGAAAGACAGTTGTGATGAGAAACTCTGAAAGAGATCAAAATACAAAGGCACAAAAGAGCAAATAACTAATATTTACCTGAAATACTCAAGATAAAGCAGACAGAAGTTCAAACAGTTACACAGATAAAAATGGGACTCCTTCAGTGGAACTGTATTTCCCACATGGGAAATTTCCCAAATATTCCCTGTACTGGAAAAGCAGAACCCATATTCATCTGCTTGCAAAGCTGATAAGAGTTTAACAGAGGTGTTTGGCTCAAAAACAACAACTGATGGATGTTCCCGCCAAGTGCCAAGGCAAAATCCCAGTGATCAGCTGTCCCTGAGGAGGCTGCAACACCCAGCCCTGCTGAAATTCAGCAAGAGCTACACAGCCAAGGGTCTCACCACTGTAATCAGAGGGAGCAGCTGCCATGATCCCAGTGTGGTGTGAAGCATCAAGGGTGGTTAAGCATTGGAACCGGCTGCCCAGGTAAGTTGTAGAATAACCATTCCTAGAAGTGCCCAAGAAATAACTGGACTTGGCACTGAGTGTTGATTAATTGGCACAATGGTAGTTTGGTCAAAGGTTGGACTTTATGAACTTGGAGATTTTTTCAAGGTTAATGATTCTAAGATCAGTCATTTCAAGCATGTAGTCACTAATTCTGTTATTTTCATTATGCACTGCAGACCAGAAATCTCAAGTACAGCTTGGGAGATGGCTGACAGCTCACTTCTGCATCTAAGGCACTTTGAATATAGCAAGTGCTACACTCCACAGACTCGGAAAATTCCTAATCCCATGTACTTCTAATTAGGATTTCAAAATTACTGAATGTTTCTGATTTCAATCTGTACCCATTTCCATCTCCTCTGTATAAGGTGAGCCAAGAAAAGCCCTTTCCTCCCAGGATCATTGTAAAGATAAATTGATGTTTGTGAAGCACTTGAGTTCTACAGTGATAAGCACTCATATATACTACCATGATAAAAAAAATAAAAAAGGACTATGAGAAATCAATAATCCTGTCTCCAGAGCAGGACTTACACAGTGTGTTGTCAATAAGGCCCAGAGCCATGCATTGAACAGGAAAACAAAGTGTAATCTGGCCGCTCATCAAGTGAACACCATCCTTCAAGCACCTGACAGAAGTAGGAGAATAATGGGAAAAAATATGGTCTGTGAAAACATAAGAAAAGGCACCAGCCAACTTATTTAGTTCTGCCTCTTTGAACAGCAGAGGACTTGGCTCTACAACAGTTTCTTGTGTTTCCATCCTCCTTCTTCTATTCCTCAAAGAGGATTTAATTAGACACCAAGTGGTAAACCACATTTTTATTTTAAGATGAGCAAGAAATATAGACAAGTCCAGAAATACACCTAAGGTCAGCCTCAGAGGGAAAGGGAGAGTTTGGCTGATTTCAACCTTAAATTTTCATGGCAGGACATCTATCCTGGTTTTGGCTGTAATAGAGTTAATTTTCTTCCTAGTAGCTAGTGCAGCGCTGTTTTGGATTTAGCACAAGAATCCTGTTGATAACACACCAATGTTTCACTGGTTGCTAGGTATTGTCTTACCCTAAGCTGATGACTTTTCTGTTTTCTGTGCTCTGCCAGTGAGGAACTTCACAAGAAGGTGGGAGGGAGCATGGCCAGAACAGCTGATCTGACTGGACAAAGCAATATTCCATGCCACAGAACATCTTGTTCAATATATAAACTGCAGGGAATTGGTCAGAAGCCACCTCTCTGGTCAGGAACAGGCATTGGTCAGCAGGTGATGAGCAACTGTATTGTGCATCCCTTTTTTCTGTCAGCTGTTATTCCTCTCTCTTCTTCTCATTACGATTGTTATTATAATAAGCAGTATTAGTATTGTTTTTTTTACTTTATTTCAATTATTAAACTGTTCTTATCTCAGCCCACAAGTTCTATCTCTTCCCACTGGAATTGGGGCAGAATAAGTGAACAGCTGCATGGTACTTAGTTGCCAGGGTGGGATTAAACCACAACAGCAGCTCATGCTTTAGCAGATCTGTTGTATTCCTCTGGGGGAATGGTTTTTCCCCCAGAACCCCTGTAACATATAGCCACATGGTTTGGTCCTTCCCCCCTAATCCTAGGTTGGCTAATGGCCAAACTTATCTCTCCCGTGGCAGGGGTTAAAAGCTTCCCTGCACTTCCTCTCCCTTCTCTTACTCCTCTCATCCCCAAAGAGAACACCAGAATAAACATCTGCAAGGCACCACTTGGGTGAGAGCCTCTTCTGATATCTTTTATCCTGTTACCTATGTAATATCCCCCCAAGATCTCCCTAATACCTGAGCTAGCCAAAGATTCCTTTGGGGGGCTGCGGGGAGGCTATTTACACAGATCCTTAACTGAAAGACCAGGACACAAAAGACACAAAAGCTGTAATGACAATGTTTTCTGCATCCTGATTAAGGCAAAAAGGGAAAGGTGTTCAAACTTTAATGCTAACATTCTAGTAACAGTTATGAGAGAATTAGCAGCTGAGCACTCATAGTTGTTTTCTTTCTGTGGAAAACAATCTTCACAGCAGTTTAAATTGGCATTCCCAGACAAAACTGGGGCAATAAATCCAGTGCTCAATTCCAATGGACCCAAAATTTAGTGCTGTGACTCTTGCCTAAGCTGAGTGGACAAACCTGAAAAGTCTTGCTCCCCCAAAAGAGTAGTTCAGGTTTTGCTGGACTTCTGTTTCTTCAGCCAGAGTTATTTTTTTATATCATGAATAAAATTAAGAGGATAAAACAAAACAAAGGATACTTCCTCTTGTCCTAGGGTTAAAGAGCAAGCATTCTCAATAGGGTTAAATTACAGCAAGTTTGTACATGCTAGGAGATAGCTAAAAACTAAGGAGAATAGCAAATTTGGAGAGTGCCAACAGCCACCACACATTGAATTAACGACAAGAAACAACATCTTTATATAATAAGATCCAGTGCGTCTAGCACTGTAAACTGCAAGAAAAAATTGAAAAATGTACAAAAAAGCTGAAGCACTTCCATTCTTCTTGCATTTTTTTAAGCCTTGTGCACACTGGGACACCTCTTCCTGCCAAGGCAAATAATAGAGAGGAACTGGAGAGTGAAGGCAGAGAAAAGGCAACAGCAGAAAGAGCTCAGGAGTTAGAGAAAGTTCCTCATGTCCCTATGCTGAGGAGCAGCCACACATTCACACACACATACACACAGCTCCACTGACAGCCTCATCACCTCCTAGAAACCAGCATCAGGGAACAAAACTGCCAGCACTTAAAATGCCAGTCTCATCCCTGATGAAAGCACCCCATGAGGAAAGGATGCCATTACTGATGAGCACAGAGATGGTGCACTCCTAGCACTCCAGGAGAGCAGGACAACAATCAAACGATACATGTTCATTACACATAATGGGATAATGGCAGATCGTTCTCTCACACACACACCCAATTCAGATTCCCCTCATGTCCCTTCAGCCAGGAGACAGAGAGCCCATGGGAAGGTAGGGATGAAGTTTAAGTTGGTAAATCAGGCTCCCATTCTAGTCATTGGTGGGGTTCTGGCATCTCCATGGGCCTTCACCTCCACATTTCACCCCCCATGAAAAACCTGTCTGAAACTGAGAAATCAATTCTCAGACAAATAAACCCGCTCCTAGGGGATCAGGCTCTCTGAAATGACTTGGGACTCCCAGCACAGTGCTCAACTGAGTTCAAGAGCCACTGCAATGCCACGGTGCTTCAGATACACATTAAAGCCTACAGATGCACCACCATGAGGTTGCAGCTGACCAGAGCCCCTTTGCTATCCAAGCAGCTCTTGTTAGCAGTTCTTCTGGAGGTGTCCACACAGAACAGGTCTGCACAGGCTGGAGACATCTAGGGCTCTCTGTCTCTCAGGTGAGCTGGGTGATCACACAGGTAAACTCTGCTGAAGGTGGATAGAAAACTATCTTGCAGAGCAGCAGTATCATCAGCCCTCCTGCCACTTTCACATCCTTCTGGCCAGTTCCCTTTCACATAATTTAAGAAATATGGGTCTGTTCCCAGGCCCCAAACAGCTTTAATTCATGCTTATTCCAGGTTGCTTTATTTTCTGCTCTCATCGTCAAGCCCTCTCTCCATTTGACACACAATGTTTTCCTGTCCCTCAGCTGCCACCCAAGCTCCTCTTGTGCACCGGGACCTGGAGGATGACATGAGTGGGAAGAGCCAGTGCAGGAGCAGAAGACTTACTACTGCAACATCTCTGAGCATCACTTGCCACACTGGGGAAAGTTTCTGAGCCCCATCAATTCCCTCCTTGCAGGAACATAGAGCCGAGGTTTTCAAGAGTGGTTTTTCTATGCCACCAAAGATCAGAGCTGACTTAAGTTACACAGGGAGCCTGGAGGGGCCAGTTCCCAAGCCAGGGAGCACCAGATGTCCAGCTCCCCCAGGGTACTACAGCTGCACTCCCTTTCTGGTACCCACCAAGCAGTGCTTCTCACCACTGCTCCAAGGGAAAGAAGAAATGTCAGTTGAGGTTGCAATGCATCAGTGAGGGGTGGGAAAAATAGCATCAGGTAAAGGAGAACTGTAAGAGACAAAGGAGAAAGCACCCTGGGGAGGTGATGTAAAGAGATTAGAGAGATAGAAGTAGACATATTTAGTAAGGCAAGAGCTATCAAGGTAATAAAACATTAGATAGGGACCGAGGTGCCTAAAACATAAAACAGATGGAGAGAGTCTTTTGTGAAGAAGGCAAATGCATTTATATTCTACTACAGGAGACTTCAAGGTAATGTTGCACATACACCTGAGTGCTTTGCCTACAACCCCCCCGCTCTGAGGAGCGCAATATTCCTCCTCTTTGAATCAGAGCTCTCTCATAGAGTCTCATCTTGCCTTCTGTCCAGAGAGGGTTAACCCACAAGGGAGAGCTCAGCTAGATGATAAATGAATCAGTGTCTCTGCCCCATTGCCCATCAGGCTGCGCCACCCGCTGGCAAGTGAACACCCTCTTGAACTCCCTCCGTCTTGTCAATGGCCGCTGAACAATCGTTTTACCTTCTAAACTCTAGCCCAGTGCTAGGCAGAATCTTTACAAATTGTCATTTTTCTTTAAGCAACCTCTTAGGCAAATTAGGCACTTTATCCAATCTGAATTAATCACTCCCTTCAGCATCTGTCCTGCCTTCAGCCTAAATTCCCTCCAAAACTGCTAACATCAGCTGTATCCAAACATTTTTTTCATTTTCCCTTTTGACTTACTTAGGTGTACACGATGTTTTTACTAAGAAGGGGGAGTGGGTTCACTGATGATCCACCCCTGCAAAGCCTTGATCACCTTTGTCTCCATTAACATTGGTCTGTGTTACTCTCAGTATAACACCTGTGAACAAGGACCAGCTCCTGAGGTTTGAAAGCAGGCTTTACCAAGGCAGACAGCATTTGGTCATCATTCTCATCAAGAAGTTAAATAACATTCCTGCCAACTACAAGATTGTTTCTTGGATGCCCATCAAAACTTGTGTTCATTCATCCCATTGCCTTCCTTCCAGACTACTTCATGCTTGCAGTATTTTATTAGGTATAGCCCTATATATGGCATGACTTTAGAAAACAGCTTAGTTGGTCTCAAAACATCAAATTATATTCAGTCTAAAGAAAGAGGCTTGGGAACAGTACCCGCAGATAAATCCATTATAAAAGAAACATTGGGAGGATAGGAGGACAACTTCATATAAAATAACACAAGTTACTTTGAATATGATCTTAAAGAAAAGTCAGAAATAAATGATTCTCCCACACAAACACCCATCCAACAGCAAAAGAAAACTGGTTCCATTTAAGTCACCAATATCTCTGGCATATATTGGTATTATGAGTAAATCATAACTTCAAGCTGTGGGAGCTTGAGCTGCTTTGAGAGTATAGAAAATACTGCAGATCTGGTGTAAAGCTATAAATGGGAAATGCGATAGTTATGCATCAGGTCTGTGCTTTTGTGCAGTGGAACAAAAACTTTTGCCCAGCCAGTCCTTTCCTTCGGCAGCCTAAGGCTGCTGGATCACCTGTGTACCTGATTTCTATGCTACAGATTTGTCCTCAAATGACCTTCAAGATTTGGCTGAGCCTCCAAGAAATAAATAATTTGGTCTAGATTTTTCTTTATAATAATGGACTGTAACTATCACAGCCTAGAAGGAAAAGATCACCATAATTAAATGTTTAGACCAAAGGCTCATATACACTTGAAAAAGAGAGGAAGATGACAAAGGAAGCAAGCCTTAAAGTAGAATTCAGTGTACAGGTTAATCAGAACCAGGCTAATGTGTCCAACCAAGGGTCCCCCACTTGGACAACATTCCATCCTCTCAAAGCAAGCAGTTCATCTCTATGTTGCATCTATTTTCCCAACAGGTGAGAGTCAAAGCCTATACTTACCTCCCTCTTGTGGGAGAGCTCTTACTCCTGATCTACTTTCAGCAGGATGGATGGAGGATGGGATACCACAGAGCCTGGATAGGAACACTTGTCTGGCCTGCTTCCTCAGTGCTCTAGGTAGCAGATAAAAATATGGGGTGGGCACCACCAGGTGCTGAGATTGTGGTTTCCAACCCCAAACACTTACTGTTCATGAGCAAGAAATCCCCACCAAGAGGTGCTGAGTAGAGCAGATCCTGTTTCCTCCAGAGCTGGAGGTCCTATGTCCCCCTAAATGGGAACACCCATCAAAATGACAAGTGTCTTGAAAGAAAGGCGAAGGGGGGATGGCAGGTGGTAATAAGAATTAAGCAGATAGAAAACACAAAACCCACAATTGACCTAAGAATTTACAGACTCCCAGCCTACACAAGTCAGGGAGCAGTCAGAATAATATGACAAAAACAACTAAAAATGAGCATCTGAAGTTGGACCAAACATCTGTCCAGACTGGGCAGCAACACAGCTGCCTAGAGAAGTGTGTAAAAATGGGATGAGCAGACGCAATACTTCCCTTAGGCACTCTTCCAGGTGCCAACCACTCTCAGCTCAAGGACTTCCTGAGCCAAATCAGGTTTCTCTATTTTTCACTCCTCCTTCATAGATTCCTGCTAATGAGGGAGGAATGAGAACAGCCAAAGAGAATAACAACGTTTGAGGAGACCTAAGGTAATGCTCCATATCAGTCTTGATACAGGATTATAGAGAGACAGCATCAACATGCAGGCTTCCTATGCATAATCTACTCAGATATGAACTGCCATACTGCTCTTGCAAATTCAGATACATGTTTCACATCTTCAGAAGAAATTAGATGAAATGCTACTGTCTTGTACTGTGGCTGTTTTATCAAAAGCCTTAACCACATATTTCAGTACCTAGGAACATTTACAAGAATGATGGGGGGAAAAACCCAAAAGGTTTTCTGAACATTTTCTCTCTGTGAATACCAAAGGGTGGAAAAAAACCAGCTCAGGTTTATTGGAAGCCATCAATCCTAGGAAGAGATGCTAGTTCATTATGAAAGCCTGTTATTTTGTCATCTGAGATAACATTTACTTTTTGTTCACTCCTTCACATTTGCTAACTCATGATGGTATAGACCTGTAGCACATCCTGCCTTTAAATACAGTAGCAATTGTTTGTGTCCTGTGATATTTTCTGATGCCAGACAGAGAGCAATCAAGAAAACCTGGAGACCAGTCCCAGGCTCATTTGCTTAGTGAACCATGTCAAATATACTTCATATCCTTCCTTCCATTATTGCCCCACTCAAAAAAACCCCAAACCTATAAACTAACATGGATTTGCTAACCTGTCACCTGCAGACCTCAGCTGGATCAACAGCAGGAGCAGACAATTCCACCATCTTAGAAAAAATCAGGCACAGTTCACAGGGACAGGGAGGCAGCAAAGAATGGCCAGGACACACCACACACAGGAAGATCACAGAAGAAAGATTCAGTACCTGCCACCCCTAAATTAGGTCTCTAGAGCTGAAATATTCAGAATTAAGTCTGGACTCCTTTCTACATTTAAAAACAGCATCTGCTACAGGTGTTGAAATTTTTTTTTTAACATAACCAAAGCCTGATCTAAATTACTAAGTGAATTTAACACTGGATTTGCAGGGCATGGGGAGAAAACATAGTTATTTATTGTAATTTTTAACTTAATGGACATGATTTTCTCTCCCTTCTAGATTCAGTTCACAAACTAGGTCATGGTGATTACACACATCCAGTCTAAGGCAACAGGTCTCTCTACTCTCCTGGAGGGAAGGGAAGCAGGAAAAGCAAAGGGTGACGGCATTGCATAATGGTATTTGTATGTAGAATGCAGGACATTGTGGTCCAAAACCTCATGAGCTGAGACAGTTGGGCTTTCTGATTTTTCTTGAGCACTGCCATTGCCTGGTTCCTCAGACACTCAGTGACATTCATTACACTTCAAGAGTTTTGCCTTTGTCAGCCAATGTGGGATAAAGTCAGAGTATCCTTGTGAATACTTTTACAACTAGATTCTGTGCCTGCATCACCTCAGTTGAGCTCAAGGCTTCACTGAATCGATGCAGGTCAAGTTGTCCCACTCCCAAGAGCAGATGTCAAAGAACCAGGCACCGTGTGGAAGAAGAAAACTACTTGAGAGGGTCAAGGAAGAAACATTTGTATCGAAAGGGGCAGAGCTACACCCTACCCCAGCAGTAGGAGAGGGGAGCAAGATCCAGCTAAAGTTGGTTACTGTGTGAAAGGTGCTGTGAGTTTGGGGAACAGGAAAAAGAGGAAAAGTGTGAGGAAATATAAAGCAAAAGCAAACTAAAGCCTCAGAGGTTGAAGAAACCTGTCCTTGTGTCCAGCATAACTGCACATATCACCTCTGGAGAAAGTAAGATCCTAGAATGTCTTGAGATGGAAGGGACCTTAAAGTTCATCTGGTTTCAGTTGCCCTCCCTCCCTCACCCACCCCAAATGCCACCAGATCAGGTTGCCCAGGACCCCAGAGATGAGAGATGTAAAGAAGAGAGCTACTTGTTGTCAGAATTTTTTCTTTTAAATTTCTTTTTATCAGCCAAATTTTTCTTATGCCTCCTACCCAGAATCTCACCACCACTGAGAAAATAGCTTGATGGAGCATCTTAAATATTTCATCCAGCCTTCAGGCTTGCAATCTTTCACTCCCCATCTGCTTCAGCCTGGCCCTGCTGACTTCTCAGCAGGCCCATGGCAGATGCTTAGGCAAGGGTTCCTTTGACCCTTCTTTCTCCCCATCCACCTCTGTGTCCTCTCTTGCCCTATTAAGACTTAGATTTTTTCTTTCTCTCCACTCTGCCTCCAGAGAAATCAAGTCCCAAACTGAATTTCTTCCTCCTTTTTTTTTTCACACTTCTCCCTCACAATTCCCTTTTCATGAGCTTTCAGCCTCTTCATTTCCTCTTCAATTAATTTTCAGGTTTATTTTCATTATTGAGATATCGCCTTAGGTCAGGATTAATAACCCAAACTTCAGACACCATCAGTCCATCAATAATCAAGTGTGGGCACAAGAAGCCTGGCAGTTCACTGTGAAGGAGAAAGACCCACTGGCAAACTGCATGGGGGCCTGGGGACCCCACAGGGCTGAAGAGGGGACAGAGAAAAAAGCAGAGAGCAGCCTGGGGCAAGAGAGAAGCAGGGCTCCCCAAACAGGGCTCCCCTGGGGTACCTCACCTGTAACAAGACTCAAGTCCAGTTTTCCCAAGCAAAGGGTGTTGGCACTGAACCCTGACGAAGCAAAAAGAAGCAAAGAGCTTCTTTTCACTGGAAGGGCCTCCAGCTAACACAGGAGTATTTTTGGCTGTCGTGAAAGGGGAGATGGCATGGGACAGGGAACCTCTCCATGGAAAAGCAGCTGCTTATTAAAGCAAGGAGAGATTCAGCATGCTGAACTCTGAGAGATAAGATTGTTTCTTCACTATTTTGGAGTTCCCTCCCTGAGCAGGGGTTTGGCTCATGCAGGAGCCCCTGCAGCAGTTCCATCCCACTGAAGGGAGTACCACATCACCTGAATGG
The DNA here is from genome assembly GCA_013399915.1 of Illadopsis cleaveri. Taxonomy (NCBI): domain Eukaryota; kingdom Metazoa; phylum Chordata; class Aves; order Passeriformes; family Timaliidae; genus Illadopsis; species Illadopsis cleaveri. Next base: position 267,252 of record VXBB01022496.1, read on the forward strand.
CTCAAGAACTATAGAATGGTCAACCGCATGTAGAGGAACAGCAGCAGTTCTCCCTCTACCAAAATTGCTCCTTCTTTAGACATTATTTCCCCCATATTAGATGCTGAAGGAATACTGACTCAACTATTGTCTCACCATCAAACAAGGGGAGTGATTTTGCAGGTGGAGGATGATCGTGAGGGCCATTCTGGCTGCACAGGGGCTCCTGTGTGACAGCAGGTCTTAGACAAAAAAAGACCATGACAAGTAGTGGGGCAAGACACTGGGCCACAATCAGAGGACTGGAGTGAGCAAGTTGTGGAGGGGCAAGGGGTGAATACAGTGAGATTGAATAGGGCTGGTCCCCAGCACTCTGTAATGGAACAGTGTGGCTTACCCAGCTGAGGGCCAAGACAGAGATAGCAAAGGCACCAGAAGGTGGGAGGTCTAGATTCAGTTGGATCAAAAGGCAATATGAGATGGACACTGGTGAGAAAATTTTATGGAAAAGACAGAGCTAAGCAAGATGAACAGGGTTAAAGTGGTATGCTGTGTCTTTTCCTTGCTACTAATCTTTCTAGCTAATGTTACCTGTAATATCTTGTAGTCAAGGATCTTTTGGCACTTCTGCCACAGGACTATTAAGACACTAAGGAACAGCTGAAGAGGAAACTAATTAACACCAGACCACCACAAACCTGGTTCTGTTCCTGTTTACCTTAGTGGAAGTACTGCCATTGGTTCTGCTGCCTTCAGTCCTACACCCACACTCCTGGCTTCCCAGAAAGTTCTCTTCTCTCTCTCTGCTTTGTTGTTCATGAAGAAGCTGTGATAGGTGTTCTCCCAGGCTCCCACAACATGAGAAAGCAACACATATGGCCTGGGGCAGCAGGTTCCAGGGAAGGTGTTTCACTCAACCCCTGTTGGGGACTGAGTTGCAGAGAGACCCAGGTGGTGAAGGGTGCAGGAGCCAAGGAGAGCACACTACAGCAGGAGATAGAGTGTCTTTGCTCTGCATTGTTGTTAATCCCCTCACCATTCTTCTTTGCCTGAATGGAATTAGAGAAGCAACAAGGGAGCTTTACTGCCAGGCACACCATGGCAACACATCAGCTTTAAAGATGTACCAGCTCCTAGGAGCACTAACACACTGCTTCCTCTCATCCTCCAGGTCCTCTTTCCCATGTGCTGTCTTCACACTCCAGGCTGCCTGGCCCTCCCAGGAGGTCCTCCCTAGCAGTTGTCCCTCAGACAGCTACACAGAGGACCAGTGAAGTACCCAAACTGGGAACCTTCACAATGCTTGGACTGTTGTGTCTTCTCATGGACCTTCCTCCTCTTTCCCTCCAGCAAGACATGCCGCATGAGCATCCCCATGGAGCACCACCCCACTGATGCACAGGCAGAAGGTAGGCACCAGCTCCTCTGGGAGCTCAGCTCCCTGCCTGCCACCAGAGGAGAAGGCAGATGATGTTCTGCTTTGTCTCCTCTTCCCACTGTGCCTTTGTGAAAGCAGAGAAGTGACAACAGCTGCCTCCCTGTCTGGGGGGTGGGGTGGGAGGTACGAGCATCTGGGGGAAAAGAGAATTAATCTGAACAAAGCACAAGCCAACTGAGGCCAAAATTCAAACTCAACTTGCCAGCTCAGATTTAATTTTGTTTCAGTAAATGCCTGGTTTGAGCAGAAGCATGAGACCAGCACAGACACAAATGCTGTTCTTCATGTACTTTATGTTCTTTATGTACTCACCCTGACCAAAACAAGAAAGGTGGCCAAAGTTCTGCAAGAGAGAGCTTGGTCTCTTTTCTAAAATTTACACCCCAGTTTGAGAAACCCAAGAGGCCATGAACTGGGGTTAGCAAAAAGAATTCTGTAAGTTGGTGGAGTGATGTGAGTTCATTAACCACAGCACATACAGCTCAAATGCTTGAGCACCTACCTGCACGAAACTCAGAATCTTTGGAAGCTCAACACACCTTGCATGCAGCCAGCAGGCAGGGGAAGCCCTATGCCCACCTCTGCCAAAACAAGGCTCTCTCATTACCAGCCCATTTCCTTGGTATGAACTCTAGTCCCTGTAGCACACCCCATTTTTTAACCAAATCACACCTCTCATCTTCACTGGCTGCCTGGATATGTCATCCCACAGGTAGGTGCCCAGAAAGAGTTGGGAAGACTTCACTCCCACCATCAGCACAATTTCTTGCACTGGTGATTTACACTGGGATTTCAATACATCTAAAGAACATTTGGGAGCTCACTGATTTTAACTGTCTCATGCCCTTCAGTCCCTACTCTCACAATCAGGGACCTCCAGATGGCCCAACATACAGCAGGCCACTAAATTTCCACCACCATGACTTATTCTCTTCTCCTAACTCCAGACTTCCCTCTACCACTTGATCAGTATCACCCAGACAGATGCACAGGGGAAGGCACAGCAAATCTCTCTAAGGGATAATTGCAGAGGAATCCACCAGTGGGTCAAATATTTACCCAAGACTCATCAATGCAAATGTTTTCTAATCCTTCTGCATCTTTCAGAGATGGCAAAGGAATGGTGAGTACATGTCTGATTTATACAGATGCATATAAACTAGAGTAATAAAGAACTCACTCAGATGACTTATTATGTAGTAATTGTATCACTTAGTCAAACATCTTTGTTGTCTTGGTTTGGGAAGACAGGTATCTGCCAGGGAAAGCCAGAGCCTTCCTTGGAATAGAGAATGTAAACCACGCCCCCCCTCTTTTCCAATTATAAATTCGCAGTTAGAGGCTTTCCGGCAAAGATTTTGGGGATAGAAATAGCAGTTCTTTACTAGTATGTATAACAAAACAAACCAACAAACAAACAAACAAAAACTTACAGCATTAATAACAAAACAATACCAAGANTTGTGTATGTGTATCAATGTAGGAGTTAATAGTATAAAAGCAATACATACATTACACTAACAGTTCTTATACTTTCTTCTGGCCAATTTTCAGTACATTTTGGTGATCTGACTGCAGCTTGTCCACAATTCTACTGCGAGTAACTCTGGCTCCATGAGGTGCACAAGGCCTTCCCACAATTTCCAAGCACAAGTTTGTAGCTATGTGCCTGAGGGCACCTGCATAAGCAGCACACTTGGTGGGGAAAGGGTGCAGAGATAAGCCTATAAATACAAACCTACTTGGGAGAAGCAGCAGTGTCTCATAAGAGGTCATTCAGTGGGATGAAATAATCCCAGGTCTAACTATTAAACTCAGCAACTAAAGTCTTGGCATCAGATCCTCCACTGGGAATGTCTTTGTGTACCTGAAAAGCTACCTGAGACCCTTGAAAACATTAATCATCACAAAAGAATAATCCTTAGTCCAGTGGGGAGAGGTGTCACAGCAATGGATGAGGATATCCTTCACACATACAAACAAGAATGGGAAATGCTGTAGGTACAAGACAAAGTCTCAAGTGCATGACACTAATCAGCTTAATTGTGCTCAAGATGTACACAGAGAAATCAAGTGGCTGGGGAAGGAAATAATTACTTTTGTGCTCTCCTGCTAGATCTGTCTAACCGTCACCTTTGCTTCCACTGATGGGATCACTCACACCCCCAGTCTGGTGGGGGACATTCCAGGTTGTTCGCCCCCTCATCCCCTTGCTTCCACGTAAGAGGCATGCCTTCATGTCTGTATTTCCAGGGATATCCAGCACCTTCCTGCTTTCCCAGCTTTGTGCCCTCAGTGACAGCTTCCCCCAGGGCTGTGCTCCACAGTCCTAGGAAACTCTGCCTAGAAATACCTCGACAGCATGTGCCTGTGCTCACACCTACCAGCAGTGAGGACTCCAACTGCTACCACAGCCAAATAATTCTTGGGCATTTTTACTACCCAGAAACTCAGGAATGTGTCTCCCAGGTTGTGCACAAGAGGGGTGTGCCGTGTGCCACAGGCAAAATTTTGAAATGTAAAGCTCAAAGCCTCTTCTGTTCTAACATTACAAAACAGGGTCTGCTGGTGCATTTAACTACTCTGTAAGAGACACCTGGGATTTATCCCCACTGCATCTGTCCCAGTAAAGGGGCGATGTTAGCACAGGCATTACCTTTAGAAACTTGCAGCAGTTTCTCTGCTTAGCTTTCTCCCTTACCCCTGATATTGCAGGGGAAACAACAGAGGAGCCTGCCTCGAGCACAGTGTGCAGTCCGGGAACAGGGAAGAAAATGCAGGGACAACTTACCATAGCACAAAGACAAGGAGACACAAAGCCACCTTCAGACAGAGCAGGGAGGAAGGAGTCAGAACACAAACACAGATCTGCAGACAGACATTGTTAGCCAACACAGATGAAAAATTCCCTTCTGTCTGTCCATAAACCACAACCATGCAATGGTGGCCTGGCACATCTAAAGTGATTGCAGCTATGGCATTTATGACTTCTTTCCAGGAGTCAAATTCAGCACCACACAACCGTGAAGTGCCAGCTCACATAGGAACCTGCATCACAACTATCAGGAGTTTCCTTAAGATTTGAGTAACCTCAAAGCTGCCACCTGCCTCCTCCTCAGAGAGGAAGGTCCAAGCACAGGCTTACTGTTACTTCTGTGTGTCCAGAGCATGCTGAAAAGTGCCATGGAGCAGAGTATCCTAGAGCAGACCTCCCCATCCTGTTTCCCTCCTTGTAGCCCTCAGAGGATGTTCTTCAATGGGAAGTCCCCCTTCACCCAGGGAAGGGAGCACATCTTGCCTTGTGCAATTTATGTATGATCTGGATTCATGTCTCACACCCAGATAGAGAATCCCTGATGTGACAGCTCAGGAAAATCAAATGAAGTGTCAACCCTCTTTCATTTTCCAGTAAAATAACCCCTCAGACATCTGCCACACATTCCAGAAAAATGCATTACAGACATGCCACTAAGTGTGAAATAGATTCTTAAAAGTTGAAAAGCTATTGGATATTTAAAGGATGTGTGACATATCACAATATGCTGTAAGTGCATTTTAAAGAAAAAATAGCACCTCAAAGATGCTGTGGAGGGATGCAATTAATTCTGTGCTTTGGAAAAAATCCTGGGTTATGCTCTTCTGAAGGAGGATTTTTTTTAAGTACCTACTTTTAATAGTTAATTATTGCATTGTAGGGGAAACTTGAGGCTTCAGAGAGAGCTGACCTATATGGTGGAAGGCTGCATGCAGCTACACTGATAACACTAATTTTAATTAATCCTACCACAAACCTTTCTTCTTTACAACACCCTGCCTCATTTGCTTGCAGCTTCATTTGACTGGCAGCTTGAGCTGAAACCTATATAGCAGGTATGACTGCTATGAGTAAAAACTAAGTTGAATGTCAATGACTGCAAATAAAAGGGTTATTTTGTCTATTCATGAGTGTCCTAGATGTTTTTTCTGACTAGCTCTTGCTGCTGGATGCTCAAAAACACTGTGTCCACATTGGGCAGTAGGGTAACGCAAGACCTCTTTCACTCACCCTCTAACAATCCATCCAAACGGAGATAAATTAGCAGCTGCCATAGCAAAAAAAATGTTGTGCTTTGAATGTGCTCAGGAGAGACTTTGATATGACTCAATCCAATAAATTAAGACAAAATTAAGGATGAATATGTAATCTCAGTTTCTCTCTCTCCACACCACCTTCACAACACAACCTTTCATTGCATGTTCACATGTTTAGGTTTGGTTTTCCCCCCCACCCCGCAGGATCCTTGCACCCACAGGGAGGGATGGCATCAGTAAAGACAGTAATGTGACACGTCTTTAGCCAGTGAGCTTACAGGAGTTTTCTGGCAGCAGGGAAACAGAAATAAGTAGGAATGCAAAGCATGCAGGCTCTAGGGTAGGGACAGACTTCACCCCATTCCCTGGGGCGCTCCCATCTCACTCCTTCTTGCTGCAGGGTGAGCCCTCCAGCCCTGCCTCCACTTGGGCTCACTGCCCTAGCCTTCTCAGCCAGCTTCTCCCACCCGGGCCTTCTCCTCACCCACCCTGCTTACCTGCCCTTCCATCAGCCTCACCCAGCCCAAACAGTCCAGTCTTCAGGCTGCCTCCTCATGCCATTGCTGCCCAGTCCCTCCACTCTGAAGGGCAAATACCTGGTGGATAAGCTTTCCACTTCAGATCCCTGCTGGCTGCCTGACCTAATGGCCTTATCTTCCTCCTGGGATTCTCAGTCCCCCATTTCAGTATCCTCCCCCAGAGTTTTGCCTGGTCCTTGCCTCCCAGACCTCGAATTAAGGTTTTATTAATGGATAAATAGACTGTTACAATGGAAAAGTTGGACAGCTTTTGAAAACCATGCTACTACCTCATGTAACAATGGAAACTATGTCTTCCATTTCTTTGGTTCTGTTTGTGTTCTGGCCCTTGTATGAACTGTGAGAGATTCTTCAGAGATCCTGCTTGGCAGGAAAAGAAGGAAAAACATTACTAAGCACCCAGAAAGGAAGAAAACATATAATATAAGGAGCTTGTCCACAGAGGGAAAGATAACAGGGTCAACCTACAAGAAAAAAGAAAATTGGGAGATTGTAGCATGGGATGAGAAAAAATGCTACAAGAAAACAGAGAGAAGATTGCTGTCTCCAAAGGATTTTCCTGTATAAAACAAGTGGGATAACATCTAGAGCCTCCTCCACTCACTAAAATCCCACTTCCAGAGAGGGGTCCATATGGGAAGATAAGAGCAGTTGCCAGCACAGAGGCTGCTAAACAGTGGGTCGGTCAGCAAGTACAGAGAAGAGAGGAGAAAACTCCAAAGCTGGCAAGGATCCTCCTCCATCAAGAAAACGAATCAGAAAGCAGCCACAGGGAAAGAAAAAGGTGAGAAAAAATTGCCTTGAGGGAAAAAAATCCCTCATTAAGAAATATCACAGCTGGCCAGTGGCACTGAACATCAGAAAGTACCAACGGCAATATATTATTACTGTTGCACTTCTATAACCCTGTCTATTTTAATATAACTCACTCATGACAAACATTTTCAAGGTCTGGCCTGAATCTCACATGTGGACAAAGCAGAGCCTGCCAGAATCACCTACAAACCCAAGAGACTTATTCAAAGCAAAAATTACATCACGAGTTGGTAAACATGTGAACAAAAGCTATTACATAAAACCTGCAATACATCACAAAACCTACATTTCTCAAATATGTTTTAGCTTGATTATTGTTAGCAATTCCTGTTAACATCTGCTAGCTGGCTGGTAAATTATCTGTAGAACATTTTGTAGAAAATAAGGACATGGTATTCTTAGGGGAACACTAGAATGAGGCGTTCTTGGCTGTGAAGCAAGATGCAGGATACAGGTAAAGACAGGGAGCATTCCTTTTGGGGCGTGTGAATGATGGGGCAAGGCAGATTTGCCAAGTCCTGATGTTTCAGTATCCTTCCAAATAATAAGCTGGGCTTAAAAGATAAGCAGATATTTTGGCTCTTTGATGTGAAAAACCATCATCCTCTGCATGGAAGAAAATACTCCACCCTCAAATATTGAGCTCCTACATCTTTCATGCCATGAAAGAGAACAGCTGCTGTTTGTTGCAAACTGCCTGCTCCAATAGGGAGGTTAATATTTTACCATGTGCTTTCTTTCCTTCCTTCCCTTCTTGCCTGTTGAGGCAAATTTCAGAGCTAGCATTACAAGCATTGCATTCAGCAGCTTTCTCCTGGATGAATTTGTAGTGATGTTAACCTTTTTCATCCATGACCCTTTGGGCAGAGAAATCCCCCAATAAGTACATTTGGCTCACTCTGCCTCTCACTTGTAGAAGCATCCAGTTCCTATAAGCAGTCTTAAAGCCCTTGTAGTATTTCAGCTTTTTTTTTGCTACCCTGGGGAGGTAGTGATAAACAATACCAAGTTATTAAAGTAAAGATGAAATAGCCCTCATAAAGGTCCAGGGGTCAAGAACAAGGCTGAGACAGCACTGTTGATTCAACTTTGTAAACAAATCCTTGAGAACCTTGCACAGCTTCCAAGCTGGGGCACAGGGCCAAGAGATTGCAGCCACACAGCTCTCAGCCATCATACTGAACTCAAATCTCTCCGTGCCAGTCCACAAGAGCCAGACCTGGTTAGCAGGGATTAGCAGAGCACCAGCTACATCCCAGAGAAGACCAGGGCCAGCTGATCCAGAAAATGTCACCCAGGCTGGCTCAGGAGGTCATCACCTCCCAGCAGCCTGTCTCTGCTCCCAGGTAGATGCACCCCCTTGGACTCTGCTGCTCAGAAATGAGTTCAGTCCTCACGCACAGTGACAGTTCAGGATGGGGATGTCAGAGGTGCCACTAGCATGTTGGAGAGCACAGGAAGATAGCAGCTGACCTAGGTTTGGAATGTTCTAAAGGGAGATGGAAGCAGCGTGTGATACAAGGAAGAAGCAATCCCACCCTGCCATGTAGAAATCCTCTCTAGAGATAGCAGAAATCTGCTGTTTTCATAGTTAAACTTACGTCTGCAGAGCCCTGGCCTTTTTCCTCATTCTAAATAAGCCAATGAGTGATGTCTTCTGTTCAAATGCTACCTCCAGGTCTTCCCTTTAAGCCCTGACCTTTCATCCCAGGAAGCCTGGTGTCCACCATACTGGCCAGGAGAGGCACTTAACAGAAGGAGCCAATTGAAGGGCAGGAACAGTCAGTGCAGACAGGCTGCTAGCAGTAAAATCCAGGAATGACAGCAAGAGAAATAATAAAAGAGGGGAAAAATTACAGACTGTGACAGACAGGGAGGAAAAGGGAAAGACAGGGTGGCTAGTCGCAGGGGAGTCTGCTAGAGGAGTTGCAGGGACTCAGAAGCATCAAATGACACTCAAGGAGGGGGAGCAATGGCTTCTTTTATAGACTGGAGTACAGTAGGTGATGACCAGGGGAGATTGGGAAAGAGAAAACTAAAGGAAAAAACGATAAGCAAGGAGTGTGATGTGTCATTAGCCAGGACAGATTTATCTTTCCTCCTGGATGAATTGCAGTACATAAGTGTAAATGGCACCATTGTCTCAGGGGGACAGATGGTCCCCCACATCACAGCTTTGCGCATCCCCCATCCCACCTGAGGGAGTTGCACCCCTCCTCAGTCTCCACTGATGCAATGGGCATGGAGAAAGCTGGAGAAGGGAAAAGCAGGGAGGCCAAGCTAAGCTTTCCCTTTCCATCCCCACATGCTGACCTTGCGGTCAGGATGGGCAGATGAAAGCTGTTCCAGCCACAGCTTTGCACACAAATTCCATCCCTCAGACCAACCAAGCCATCCAAACACCTATACAGGTTCTCTAGCAGAAGACCTACACAGCCATAACACCACCTTCTTACTTCACCAGTCCTTGATGGCAGTCAGAGATCAAGCACTCATGCTGATTGTCTCAGATCTATCAGCTGCCTTCAATACCATTGATTTCAAGGATTTGCTGAGATGCCTGCCAAGGTCAGCAGGGATTTGCATCATCTGTTCCCAACCTAGATAACCTCCACTTATCATTCCCCATCAGTATCTTATATCTCCATCATCACACTTCATCTCTCATTTTACAAGTCCAGCTGCACTCTCATCTGCCATCCTTGCTTATCTCAGCCTCATTCCCTGGATACTGGTCACAACTCTGACATCTTCTCAACATGGAATAAAAAACCATCCCCCTGAGCTAGCCTCTCTCCTCCTCCAAAACTCGTACGGAGACGATTCCTTCTCATTTCCGCAGCTGAGCCTAGAGAACCCCTCCAAGGAGGGGAGGCAGGTAGGGCAGCAGACGCTTCCTGGTGGAGGAGCACAGCTGACAGGAGGTAGCACAGCACAACCTCACAGCCCAAGGAGCAGCAGTGACAAAGAGCAGGGCAAGCCCAATCCACCACCAGATCTATCCCTCTGAACAGGCAGCCCCAGCTTGTGGTCTTTCCCACCACTCTCAGCCCTCATCCTATTGCCCCCACTAGTCAGAGGCTGTAAAATCCCATTTAAGAGAAGCACTTGTCAAACAGGACCTCCTTCAGCCCTGCCCCTCAGCAGACAGGGAAGCATAGGAGAGGCAGTGGCACAGAGATACACGAGGCACTCCAGGAAGGAACTGACCAAGCTGCTCTAGGCCAACCAGGACCAGTGGGCAAAGCAAGCACAGGACAGAACTGGGTGCAAACTTGAGCCTGGTCCATCTTACACCAGACTAGAGCCTTCATACACCAAAAGACAGTGCCTATCCAAAGACAGTGTTTTCCAGGACCATAAAGATCTTTCCAGCTTAGAGGCTGACAGCTTGGCAGGCTCCTTGTTCCTGTGTTCTCCATAGGTCTGTTACAGGCCAAGTTTTTCATAGACTTATCTTAGCCATACTGGGACCAGCTGCCGGCCATTTGCTGCAGAGGAGCTGCAGCACTGTTGACTGTTCCTCACCTGATGCAGGCTCCTGTCAAGTATTATGCTCAAAACCCAGAGCTGCAGGCCCTTTCCCATGGTCTAGGGTGGGAATAGTGTAAAGTTCTCAAAAAAGCAGGTGGTCAATTTGTTAGTGGTTAATTTCATTAATTCACATTGTTATAACAAGACATGCAATTAGAGGTCTGGTCAGAGTATTTTATAGGTCTTGAACTCAAAATGAGTATTTTTATTGGTTTTTCTATTCCTACAAGAGCCCCTTTGGCATTCTAACACACCCTGCTCCAGTGTACTCAAAGGCTGAAAAAGGCAAACTGACCATTTTTCAAAGTTCTCATCTCTAAGGCAAAACCAGTGAATAAGCACAATATGCTCCAGAAAGGTTTCTCAGGATTTGTTTCAGTTCAGCAATGCACTCCTCAGAGGGATGGGGATGTCCCCCAGCACAGGCGCTGCTACCATCTCTGCAACCCAGCTGAGCACACCATCCCTCTCTTCAGGCCTAGCACTACCAGATATCCCCAGACTGCCATAAATACACAGTGCTGTATGACAAGACCAATCTCCCCAACCTCACCTGAAGAGCAATGGCTGGGGCATACAGGTCTGTTCTTACTAGGTATACCAGAATAACACTGATTTATACCAGACAATTATATGACTTGCATCTTCTATGCTTTCTCCCCTGCTTCCCTGCACTTTCCACGTTCATTAGCAATAAAACCAGGGACTATATCAAGGCATCTCATGAAAAACTGTTGCACTAAGAGTCCTAGCCCTGCTTTTCTAAAGCATCAGGGCATGGAGGCCTACAAGGTCTTTTATTGGGTTTGAAACATATTCAGGAAACAGGGCATTACAAACACACAGCAGAAATCCCCCTCTCCTAAACCACAGGCTCCTCTGCGCTTTGCAGTTAGCCCGTTCTCCAGCCATAGTATTCTATCCTTCAATGACAGCAAAAATGCTCAGAGCTTTGAATGAAGACAGTAAGGATGCACCATGAATTTTCAGCCTTACTTCCAATTTTGTTAGACCCTATGAACATTAAATCTTCAGTCAGAGCCCTGGTTTTGTATGTGCTGTTGTCCTGCTTCATTTCCAAACCATGGTCTTTGAGTTCTCACTATAAAAAAAAAAGCCTCCAGGGAATAAGATAAAGGGATGGGAGGCAGGGATCTGCCTCTTTCAACGTTTTGTGCTTAGATACATGGGGACATCTGGCAAGGCAACCAAATTTAGACCTTGTCCCTTTACATCTGCCCACTTGCCTGGAATTGCATACATCTCACATACACACAACCCAGCCAATTTCTTACAGATCTCAAGCATGCAAATCCCCTTCAAACATATCCAACCCTTGTGCGCTATTAATGACAATGCACGAGTTTAAATTCCATTTACACCACACCTGACTGGCAAATGGTTCTTCTAAACTTCCCCTTGTAAATTTGTACATCAAATGACTGCAATAATGGTGTTGCCCTCAGTTTTCTTGCTTTCGTGTGTCTGAAATCTTGCAGTGCAAATTCTCACACAGCTTCAAGAAAACAATGTATATTTTTAGAAATTATCTATGTGTTTACGTATTTGTCTTCTGAGAGGAGAAATATGATTGATGGTGATGTCCACCATCCAGGTCAAAGAGGTGGCAATCTGTGTAGCCAATCTCTTGCCTGTTGTACAAATGTATATAAATGGAGTCAGATAATTAAAATGGAGGAGCTTTCCCTTGACTTGCTGCTGCCTGCCTCATTCTTTGTGTGTCCAAAATAGCAACAATTGGTGACCCCGATCATGTGACCATTGGTGACCCTGTCTGTGTCCATATGGTGACCTTGCGTGGGAAATACCCCCTGCTGCGTGTCTGAGGTAGTAAGTGGTAAGAAATAATGAACTCTATCCCTTCCTCAGATGATTCTCTCATGTTGGACCTTTGGCTTGAGTCCTACAGAGGAAGGAAGCCTCCATTTCTGGAGGAGACTTCCAAGAATTGTTCTATTATGCTAGAACTCATGGTTTCTTTTGCAGTCTTCACAGTGTTTTTTCTACAGCACAGTGGCGGTTTTTGGGGATCATCTGTTTCAGCTTTTTACTGCTGATTGCAGTGTGGATTTTTTAAGATTGTTAGCGAACTGGAAAAAGCTGGAAGGAGTGCTGCGCGGTTCGCAGCCCCCCAGTTCTGAGGTCTCGGAGCATGGCTCGAACCTGAGTCTCTCTCCCAGGCTAGGTGCCAAGGGAGATGGTGGAGCCGTTTCTCCTGTTCCCACACCACGGACGCAGTGCTGGAGTACGGAGGTTTAGCGCGCGCACGCGGTCTCGGTGGGATCACTGATTCCCCCCCCACGTAGGCGCAGCAGTGAGGAAAGCTTGCCCGCCTGCGGCACAGCCGCTGGGGTGGGGGCAGGGTCCACAGAGCCGATCCTGCCTGTACCCGCTCCCCGCAGATGCTGGAGTGCGGGAGACATCGGGGCTTGTGGAAGCCCCACGGGACTGGCACTGCCGGCGTTCCCGGGTCCCGTGCCACAGCAGTGGCGGGAGGTCGTTCCCCCTCCCCCATGCATTTCTGATGTTGGAAGTGCCAAAAGCGCGCTTGGACCGGGAAGGGAGCATGATCACAGCAGATTGCCCCCATTGTGGTGTGTCCACGAAATACTTGGTGGAGGAGGACAGCGTAGATCCACACCGTCCCGGGGGGCTGGCGGGAGCAGCCCCAGATTCGCGTGGCGAGGATCCGCAGTGCGAGTGCGGTGCTGAGCAGCCAGCCGAGTCCACGCGGGGGGCGCGGCCCCAGGGGGCGAGAGACCCACGCTGCAGTGGGCGGGAGCACCGCCCGCCATCGGAGTCTGGGTGGCCAGCGGAGCTTCGCTGGGGGCGCTCCCCACAGCCCCTCCCACGTCTGTGACTCCACCGAGGGATGCGAGGGTGGGGTGGCGCACGAGGGGCCTCCGAGCTGTGCAAACAGGATCGTCTGCGAGTCTGTCACCCCCCGCGACCCCCCCCCCCCCGCCTGCGCGGCACGCCCGG
>VXBB01022519.1:0-10497 GCA_013399915.1 Illadopsis cleaveri
AGCAGCTCCTCTTGTCAGTCTGGACACCTCTGAGGGTGGCTGTCTTGGGGNGAGGGACTGATAAGAGACTGGGAGAGCTGAGCTACACCCACAGCAAGGACTTTCTCAATTTTCCATCTCTCATCAGAACGAGAGGTTTTATTGTTTCATATTACTCAATTTTGTGCTTGTGGGCCCTTTGTTTGTTAAATAAATAGTTTTTTCCACTTTTCTCTAAGGACATTTTTTCCAGGCTAATTGAGGGAGGGGCCGTTTGGGTTTGCTTCTCCAGAGGAACCCCATTTGGAGGTTTCTTCCCAAATTTGCCCTAAAGCAGGACAGTGGCTCAGGAGTTGAAGGGTATCAAGTCCATGCACATTTGCCTCTGCATGTCCCAAATTAAGATTTAACACTTAGTGTAGCTGGACATCTGCTCTTGAAAATGAGCAGCATTCTTCTGCAGATGAAGCACTAACAAAACCTGATCTTCTGCAGTCTTTAAGACTAAAAGCCAAGTGTCACAACTGGAAGGCTGAAATAAAGGCCTTTAAATTATTCATGCCAGTCTTTAAAATGCCAGGTCTGCCACTAATTATAACAGCCAGGGACCAAAAGTGACTGTTACAATAGAAAAGTAACTCTTGTGCTTAATTGAAAATTTGCTGTGATGCTTAACTTCTCTGAGTTACTCTTCACCAAGAAATGAAACAGCCTAATTGGCTTCACTTTTGTGTGTAACTAATCTTGGATCTTTCCCACTTCCTAATTCACATGCACTTGCTGTGAGTTGCAGTGTTTGATTTTTGTATAGGAGAGCTCTCTCTCTCATTTGGGAGAGGAAGAAGGCTCCCAGTGCAAATAATGACACTGAAATTGTCAAGCTGCTGGTGTTTGATTTAGCAAATGCTAACTTTTAAAATGAAGAGTTTTTAGTCCAAATTGACCACGTAGTTTGTCCTTAAAAATCAAGAAGATGCAAAGTAATTAAATATTGCAAGCTACTGGATACATAAAAAAGTTTTTTGCTTGAGGCAGAGTAGAAAATTAGGAAAGCAGGGATGTCACAAGACCTATTCAAAGAAAATTTAAGTATGTGCCTCTCAGTTAAGAAATAACACCTCCAATGGTAAAATTCTTGTGTGTTAACTTGAGGGAAGCTTGTTTGTTTTTTTGTGGGTTTTTTTTTTTTTTTTAAATCAAATTTCTATAGCACTAGTANCCTAATGCTGGCAGTTATTCCAGACATTCTAGTTCAGCATTTTTAATGCTTTGAATTATGCAGAGAGACAATATCTTTTATTATAAGAGATATTAAAATACAGCAATTAACAACAAACTGCTTGATTGGCAAGTTTGATGCTTTCATTTGAAAGCGGACCCCGCTAATTAAAACATTGTTCTATTGCAATAACATTTTTAACATAAATACAGGGTCATCACACACAACAGTTCACACTGGGCACCACAAATTAATTCTGGCAGCAGCACTGATGCCCAGATTCTCATTTTTCGCTGTCACGTGTGACAACGACCCTGGGAAACACTGAGGCGTGGAGCTGAACGTGAGTTCATGTATCACAGAGGCACAGGCCTTCTGATCCAATTTAAAGCCCAGAACAAGCAGTACCACGCAACACTCGATACCAGGCAATACTCAAACTCCACACAGCTTTAGTTGGTGAGGAACAGCACTGAGAAACAAAAATTTAGCTCATGAAGTTTGTACAATGCCACAGCTGAATTCTGGAGGTACAGGAGCCTGGCAACGCTTCACCCTCGGCTGTTCTGAGAAATGATGTGAAGCACCTCCCTGCTCCGAATTCTCTGTCCAGGGGTGAATTTTACCTTGGCCAGATCCAGCTTAGGATCCTGGTTTGCACATAACTGAAGGAGCTGCTCTGGAAAATATGGAGTTTGACTGAAGAGACCTAAGAGCAACCTCCACTGACTCTGATGAGCAGGGTTTGTCCCAGATAGGCAGAATTTTCAGCAGGGGCAGAGTTCCCTAAAACGCAGTCAATGGAATTGTAGATGAGAGAAACCAAATCTTCCCTAAACAGCGTAATTAAATACCACTAGCCCTAATTCATTTCTTTGGAAGATGTCCCAGTTTAGTAGATTTTTAAATTAAGGATATCCTGATTACCTACTGAGGTGTCTGTAGGTGAGCACTCAAGTGACATTAAAAATAAAATAGGAGACATGAGAAATGTGTTTACCAGGCCCTGCCACTTTACAAACATGGGATGGTTCAGCTGTCAATGAAAATTAGAGTAGGTACATGGTTTTCCAGATGGATCTCTGTTGGTAATTGCAGGCAAAACAGGAATAATGATAACCATGAGGTCAAACTACCCTTCACCTTCAAAAGTGATTCCATATGAGCTAATGAGAACTGGGCCTGGTGGAACAGAGCAAAATTGTGCCTTCAAGGACAGAGAGGCTTGAAAAGACAGGCTGTTTAATTGCAACAGTGCTGGCATTTTCAGTCTGTTTTTGTCACAACCTCTCTATGTGGGCCAGCAGCATGCCCATCTTCAGAGCCATCACAGATTAGCTCTGTCAGACACGGGGAAAGCTTCTAGCACCTTCTCACAGAAGCTATGCCTGTGGCCCTGCCCTGCTACCAAAAAATCAGGCTGTGCCCAAATCAACACACAGCTTGAAGAGGGATGGAAGACAAATGGAATTCTTTTCAGCCTTGGAACATTGTTCTGATTTCAGAATTTCCCCCTCCTGTGATAAGTGTGTGGCAACAGCCTGTGTTTGCCTTTTAGCAAACTCTCTGAGCAGCAGCAAGGGCTGCTCTTGGAAGAGCTGATTTGCTTCTTTATTGTGTTTTGGGTTTGTTTTTCAGTGTGAAAGATAACAAGTAGTTAAGCAGAATGACATATTGCTGAAATCCTCTCCCTATAGTTTCTCTCTCAAGTGCAGACAGATATACAAAATAATTTAACAACCGAGGAAAACCACCTTCTGTAGCCTCAGATTTACAATGAAATGATGTAGTTTTTGGAATTCATGAGTTCTGAATCTCATTTCCCTGTGAGCAGAAACAAATCCCAAAGCTTGAATTTTCCTTCTGTGTAAACGTGCCTTAAGGATATGCCTTAAACTTAAGGACTTAAGGATGAAAAAAACCCTAAATTTGAAGCACCTGTACAGATGACAGGCTGAACGGATCTTGCTTCTTCCATGCACAAATTCAAACACTGAAAATATCTTGAAAATGGTAGTGAAAGATATCTCTCTGTTTGCCTAAAGAAAACATTGCTAGAGAACCACTTGCTTTGAAGGCCAGTCTAACCATAAAAAAAAAAAAAAAAGAAAAAAAAGAAAAAGAGTCAAATTCTGAGACCTGGACAGGACCACAGAAGAGCTTATTTTACATGGAAGGGAACAATAGCATCTCCATGCACTGCAGCTTCTAACTTTGCATAGATTTGAATAAAAAAGTGGATGAGAAGGTCATGGCATCTCTGAAGAAAGGGACTGAGCAGAGCTGTGGGCTTTTTTTTTTTTTTCCCCTCTGGTACAGGAAACACTAAGAAGTGGATGGCAGGTCCCTGTTTTCCAAGCTAACCCTACTGCAACAAACAATCTTCTTATCTTCCACCTTAGTTCCAGATACATAAACATGTCCTTGGACAATCCTTTCTCCTGTACTCAGGTTGAATTTATCTCTACAAATTTTCCTGGTGCCTTGGAAAGAAGCCTTTCCTGTAGAAAAGCTAGAGAGTTTTCCAAGCAGACAAGTCATCTCTCCTGTCCTCAGTCCCAACCAAGTCCTATCTCCTCTCAAACCAGGAAAAAGTAATTTTTTCTAATCATCTGTCACCATAAATGCAATTAGCAGAGGATGACAAAGCTTTGAATGCTTGTGCTTATTCTTTTTTAAAATTCCTGTTTTGAAGCACAGGCAGACCCCAAACCTGCAGCCTTCATGAATGAACATGTTTATAAGAGACAGGTTTTCCCACCTGTCAGGATAAAGGCTGTTGCTCTGGAGCACTGAGGGATGATTTATTACTGGGGCAGAGATATTTATAAGTAACAATCACAGACATCTGGGGAGGGCCAGGCACATCTTCCCCTTGCTGGTCTGGACCACTTGGCCCTCAGAGCAGAGCAGCTTAACAACACATCACATTGCTTGTGTTTCATTTTATTCTTTCAGCAGCTTAACACTTTGCAAAAATCACAACTCATTTGTTTCTTGTTCATTCCTGGGTGAAGCAGATGCATTAATCACTGGCACACTACACGTAAAGATCTCCTTCCCTGTCTGTGGTGGCTTGATCAGGGTCCAAGTGGCTGGTGCCAGGGCAGGGGCATCTCCAGCAGCAATTTCTTGCATAGGTGAAAGGCACAGGACTAAACTGAGGCATCAGAGTCCTTGGGAGACAATGACAAACAGCACCTTGAGAGAACAAAACCAAATGATGAAATAAAGCAGCCATCAGAGATCAGGGCATGGAGCCAAGGCAATGTTTAAGCTCCAGTTTGTGGCTCTGACACCATTGGATTTGGGAGCAGAGAATGAGCCTTTGAGTTTTGTCTAAAAATAAATGAAACTCACTCTAATGTCACAGAGTGTTCTGTGAGGCATCACATTACTGTGAGGTAAAACTTGCTGAGATCTTTATCTGGAGTGTGCTGTGTACAGTGAGTTCCAATTACTAATAGTATCATTAAAAATAATTAGCTGGAATAAAAATGCTGTTTGTTGGCAGATCACTTGAATTGTCTGTGGCATCTTCCAGTGACTCCATATGAATTTTATGAAATTATCTTTCCAGTAAATCTGCCTGTGTTAATTAGAGAGACTGAGAGAAGCTTCATTCTGGGAGCAGCACAGCAGAGTCTGACCCACGGTGAATGCTCTCAACTACAGCCTGAAGGACCTTGCCTCTGGTTTCTGACACCTCAGGTAAAACTAGAAAAAAACAAAATGTGTGAACATTAATGCCTAATTAAGGTCCCTTCATTGCATCTCTGCCAGGCCAGGTACATGTTTGCAGAGCTACAGTGATGAATAAAGAGCAGTACTTAATGGTGGGGAAGGGAAGTGTGCTAATGGGGTTAAGAAAAATTCGTGCTAATGAACCCTTCAGAAGACAAATGGGAAACAAGGAGAAGCATCTGCAATGGCAGTTGTGTCTTGCACATCACCCAGGAGCAGGTCACAGACTTCCCAGCACAGCTTCTTCCTGGAAGTGTTCACCAGCAAACATCTGGCTTGGTTCTGGTCTTTATCCAGATGAGAAAAGGGACACACTTTGTACTAGACTGAAGTTACCCATGCTTCCAAGTCCTAACAGGTCAGACTTGGGAAAACTTAAATTTGTTACTTTGTAGGAAAAAAAAAAAATCATATGAACACATTTAAAGGTCTCTAAATACCTGGGCATATGAGGATATACTGTTAATTTCAGACTAGCAACAGGGCAGCAACCAGTGCAGATGCTTGAGTATAAATCAAAAAAGAAAACCACAAACACTCTCATTTTAAACACTCACTTGAAATTTATTGTTTCTGAAAGTGAGTTTTCAAATTATGCTATGACCTATGGCCTTACTGTGGAAAGAATTAATTTGGGGAAAAAATAAAAGAAGAGTGAAAAAGAGTGCATGCTTTGTAAAGGTGTGACTTGGAACAAATCCCAAGCTTCTGTAAGGAGTGATTAGGAGGTTGATGCAGTACAAAGGGCAACAGCTGTGGTTGACCAATTAATTAATTTGCTAAAATATTACACTGGCAAAATAGAAAACAGAGTGCAGAGAAACAATCAAGCATAATTAGTTTAAAAATTCAATTAAAAATAAAAAAAGATCAGTATTCAGTCTGAAAAACACTGCTATGGAAACCACTACTTTTTATGATGAGGTAAAAAATGGCAATTTATGTTGTGAACCAGCCATCACTTTACAGGTCATAGCCCTTAACAGGAGCAGGGGAAAGAGGCATCAAATGAGGAAAAAAAATCATGAGTCTCATTCTAAAGAGAATTCACAGAACTAAAATAATTGTCAATGAAGAGAGTTACGGGTTTCCACACAACACAACTAAGCAACATCCAAATTTAGGTGATGATGGACACAAAAGTCAATAATTTCAGAGCACTGTTAGGAAAAGACACGCAGAAGAGACACTGAGCAGAGAGTAAATTACCATCAGCTCTTCCCCCAGACTGCAGCTTCCAGAAATGCTGGTTTCCCACCACAAATCTCAGTGGGGAGGGGAAGAGAAAAGGGACACCAAGGCATAGAAGACATTTGCTGTGTAATGGGAATTGCAGTTGTTCATCTCAACAGAGGGAAGCTCTTGAAACCTTCCTTGGCTCAAGTTTGCTGCTTGCAGATCACGTGAGGTTGATTTGATTCGCATGAAAGTGCAAATTGAGTAATTCAGCTCAACTCCCCAAATCCTCAATTTGCATGGATGCTGCACAAACCCCACCAGCTGCCAAGAAACACCCGAAAAAAGTGTTTACATCACTCAGGTTGGTGTATTTCTACCTGCTGGAGAAAGGGAAGGAGTACAGAATTCAGGTGTGGGCCTGCAATCACCTCACTGAGCAGAGAGCACAGTGCAGCAGCTTTTAACATTAAACCACCTGGTGCCAAGGGTGCAATGCAAGAACATTTAAAAGTGATCACCACAGTCTTGTTGATTTACAAGCTTCTACCAAGCTAGACAATGAACAAAACAAAAAGGAAGTGCCTGGTTTAACCATAAGCAAACACCAGGATATTAAGCAATGTCCTTTGAATACATTTGGACTTTTTCATTTTAATAATTTCTCTGCAGTAAGAGGATTTCTGCAGCTGTTTACCTTGAAATTTAAAACTATCTGAAGCTTTGCTCCATAGAAGCTCTTCTATTTCCCTTCAGTTACCAAACATGAAAAATAAAAGATCTTTTTGTTATATCATATTTATTGAATGTCTCTGAACTCAAGGACTGGAAGAAACTATGTAAAATTGAAAAACCCAAATGGTTTATAACTTGAAATGACCTTGCAGGGGATTTCTATATGAAATGCATAATAATCTGCTTTTACACACCTGGCTTATACATCAGATGGTTGGCTTTAAGCTTTAATTCCTAAAGCTCTGAAGACAACAGCTCTCTGCATTTATGGCTAAGTCTCCACATTTATCTTTCAATATTTCACCCAAACCCTCAGATTCCAAAAACGGAGCAGATTTGGGCATCAGTCTGTAACCACTTGCCTTGGAAATGTTTGATAGTTTTGCTTTTTGAAATTGTCTTTATGAAACAGGCCAGGAAGCCTCTTCTCATAATCTTGATTATTGTATTTACTCATTTTCTGATTTAACCACTGAACTCTTACAATACAGCCATGAAGTGTGTTTAGACTCTCTTGGTCAGGAAGCAGCCTAGGATAAACTTTAGGGACAGCAAAATCTTGGATAAGTTAGGGGGAGAGAATTTAAAAGAACACCCATTTCTTCATTGAAATTTCATGGAAATTTAACAATGAAGCTGTGATTTGTGCTTTGAAAAGGAGAATAAGAATGCAAAAAAGTTATCCAGAAATTATAGGAGCGGTTCATCTCCTGTTTTTTGGGGATCCCTTTAGAATGCCAGCACCACCAGCAGCTTCCCTTCCCTGGTCAGGCACATCCTCACTCCCTGCAGACAGCCTGGGGTTTCCATGGACCACCAGGCAGCCCCGAAGGATCTGACACTGCAGGTGCTCCCCCAGGAGATGTTGCACCAACGCTCTGCACATGAACATGAAAGGTTCCACAGCCCCCTTGCAACCCTCAGCTGAGGCCCTGCCCTCTTCCACACTGCTACATGTAATTAGAATTTAGCAAAGAGTCTGCAATTGATTTAATTGCTGCTGTTTTCCTCTTCAGGAAAACATCTAAAACCAGATCACTAACCCCTCAGCTTTCCCTGCTGCCTAGGATTATTCAGTGGCATTTCTCAGAAGTTTTAAACTTCATTTTGTTACGTAAATGCTGAAATCTGAAGCACTGCTTAAGGTGCTGTGTGCATGTTTGCATTGAGCAGTGCTCCGTTCAGCAGGGACAGCACCTGAAGTTTTTGAAATGGAGCAAGAAAAAGGAAGGAAGGAAGGAANCTATACATTCACAGAATCCCCGTCCCCAGCAGCTGTTGCTCTACTCGTGGAGTAACCAGTTGAACCAACCTTTTCACTCCCTTTTCTCCTCCAGAAATCCTGGTTTTGGCTCTGTGTTACCTCCAGACTTTCTGTCAGTGGCCACATGCACACTTCTTGTCCAGCACTAATTCCCCACCCAGATATTCCTGCAGAAATGCAAGTGCCCACAGGAAATAATGACTTGGACAATAGAAGGATAACCCCTGAGCTGAAACTCAATTTCCTCCCTCATTACTCAAGCATCAAAGATTGAATCTTGGAAAATTTCACTAGAAGAGGACAATGATAGTGTGCCAACATAACCGAAGGGAATTAATTTATGACTCCTGATGAATATTCATGGAAAAATATTTCTGCATTGTTTGCCTGTCTCTAATTGTGTTCATTAAAGAAAAGCTTCATTAGCGAAGGCAGGAGCATATTGTTGTGCACAGCAGTGAAGAAAATATAATCCTAGAAATAGTACTAACTGTTTTTTTTGAACACTGTGCACAGGTTTTTCAGCTACTGGTAACAAAGGAAACATTTCAGAGTTATAATGAGCTCAAATGTTCATATTAACAATTCAAATCCATAAAAAGGAAAGGCACAGTTCGAGTTTCTCACAAAACAAACAGGAGCACCAAATATATTGGCACTGAATCTTGAGGGAAAGGGTTAGATTCTGGGAGCAGCTAATGGATAAATAATAGAATTACTGCTATGCATCAGGGTAGATGTGCATCATTGCCCAGTGATGGATGACTTCGGGGTGCTTGTGAATATGTTTCCATCTAATTGCTGAGGCACAAAGGTACAATTTCTTGTCTTGGTGCCAGCTAACAGAAAAGGGCTCTGTTTTTCAGCAAGAACACCCTCAGTTCTGCAAGGCACTAGCACACATCAACAGCCTGGCTGCACACTGGGGTAGGCTTGACATGGTATTTACTGGGCAAAATCAAGGTTTACTTTCTCTGAGAAACACTCAACCCTTTCACTGCCATTGGCAGGGTATCATCATTCCCCCTCTGGATCACAGCCTGGGGACACTGCTCAGCAGTTCCACACCAAGGTCCTGCATTCCTCCTGTGGGCAGTGAATCACCCCAGGAGATCTCCCTCCATCCTGAGGAGGAGCCAAGCCTGGAGTTGTGCCTGATATTGGGCATTGCAGTGCTGGTGTTGCAATAATCAGATTCATTTGTGGGCTGAGTGTTTTATGGGAACTCAACTCAGGAGACACTGCAGATCCTTCATCAATAAACAAAGCTGATAACACTTGTCTTCTTCATGGGCCTAGGGAGATTAAACACAACAGGAGACACTTTTACAGCCTTAAAAGCACACAGGTACCACAGCGACAGATCACCTTTGATAAACATTTAATGTGATGTCCGGGAATCCAGCCAGGGATTTTATGTAAAGCACAGTAAGTTTTGACTGTAAGTGTCTGCCTCAAATGCCCTCAGCCTTAAACCTCAAAGGTTTAAATGAGGAGTGGCTCACTATATCCTGCACATACCTGAGAGAGGGATAAGACTCCTGAATCCAGAGCTGCAACTCATTTATACAAAATCATTTTGCTGCTTCCTTCACTTTACCAAGAGCATCTCAGGGAGGATCATCCCCTACCATTAGAAACAGTCATTCCTTCAGACCAAACCACCTGCATATGTGAGGAAAAATAATGAGAGAAATTAAGGGAGAAGCAGCAGCGCAACTTCGTAATGTCCTTATTCAAATTTCTTGCACAGCTTTTCTAAAAATAAAAATAAATAAATATTTGAGGGGAATCTTTTGGGCTGTTGCAGGTAAATTCTATATCACTGAGAGGCTTTGGAGGCGTTCTGTTTGCAAGGGTGGTTGTAAACAAAAGGGGGAGAAACAAAAGTGGTATTAGAACTACCAAATTACTGTATAACTGACATAACCTGAAATTTATTACCTGAGCGAATAAAGGTAATGTGTCCAAATCCTGAAAAACGTGTCAAATGTACTAAAAAGGGGAAAATCTGGAACCTCAGCAGGAAAACTGAGAAAGAAGGGAGAGAAATCATAGGATGGTTTGAGTTGAAAGAAACTTAAAGTTCTTCTAACCCCCTGCCATGGGTAGGGACAAGTTTTGACCACGTAGTGTTTGTCCTAGACNGGGACAAGTTTTGACCACGTAGTGTTTGTCCTAGACAATAGGCCATTTTGGGGAAAACAAAACAAAACAACACAACATTGAATCATTCTTCAGAGAGAATGATTTCTGCTACACACTGAAATGGTATATAAGTATGAAGATGCACATTAATATAACAGATATACACATACAGTGAGCAAATACCTATTCAAAAAAAATGTTACTCTGCTATTTGAATGGGCTTTTCTTTTTT
>VXBB01022521.1:0-33412 GCA_013399915.1 Illadopsis cleaveri
CCATTCTCTGCCCAGCCTGAATTTGTGCTTAGGATTGCCCTGATCCAGGGTGCAGGACCTTGCACTTGGCTCTGTTGAATTTCATGGGGTTCACATGGGCTATCTCTCAAGTGTGTCAAGGTCCCTCTGGATGACATCCCTTTCCTCCAATGTGTCAGTTGCACCAGAGAGCTTGGTGTCATCAGCAAACTCGCTGAGGGTGTGCCCGCTGCCATTGTACATGTCTCTGACAAAGACAAATAGTGACCCCTCAGGAACACCACTCATCACTGTTCCCCTCTTCGATATCGAACTCTTGCCCACAACACTTTCAGTGTGACCAATCAGCCAATTCCTTCTGCACCAAATGGTCCATCAATCAAATTCATGTCTCTCCAGTTTAGAAACAAAGATATCATGCAGGACAGTGCCAAATGCTTTGCACAAGTCCCATGGACTTTTGCACTTTCAGGTTACTTAGATGGTCTCAAACCTGATCTGCTGCAGTGGGCAGTTTTTCATTCTCCTGGTTCCCACCTTTGCCTTCTGCAACCTGGGCAGTGTGGCTGGAACCCTTGTCAGTGAAGACTGAGAGAAAAATAGCCTTGGAGTACCTCAGCCTTCTCCACATCCCAGGTAATCGAGTCTTCCATTTTCTTCTGGAGAGGGCCCACAATTTTCTTAGTTTCTCTTTTATCACTGACATACTTAGAGAAGATTTATTTTGTTGCCTCTGATATCCTGGCCGGATTTAATTCTATCAGGGTTTTATCTTTCCCAACCTGATCCCTATCTGATCAGGCAATCTCTCTGTATTCCTCCAGGACTACCTGTCCTTGTTTCTGCTCTCTGACCTGTCCTTGTTTCCACTCTCTATAGGCTTCCTCTCAATGTTTGAATTTGCCCAGGGGCTCCTTTGTTCATCCATGCAGGCCTCCTGGGGGTTTTGCCTCACTTCTTTGTTGGGATGCATGACTCCTGAGCTTGGAGGAAGTGATTCTTGAATACTGGCAAGCTTTCTTGGGCACCTTCTCCCTCTAGGGCTTTATTCTATGGCTCTCTACTAAGCAGATCCCTGAAGAGGGCAAAGTCTGCTCTCCAGAAGTCCAGGTAATAAGCTTGTGCTGTACACTTCTCCCTGCTCTAACCCTTTCTAAAACTCCACCATGTCATGGTCACTGCAGCCAAGGCTGCCCTTTTGAGATCCACGTTTCCCACCAACCTCTCCTTCTTGTTGAGAACCAGGCCCAGCTTAGCACTTCTTGTTGTTAGCTCCTCTGTCATTCAGAGAAGGAAGTTATCATCAATGCGTTCCAGGATCCTCCTGGATTGCTTATGCTCTGCTATATTGTCCCTCCAACAGATAATATGGTCCCGACCACAGGGTGGTTGCAGTTTCCCACAAGGAATGAGGAACTTGCATGTGAGGCTGGTCCTATCTGTCTACAAAGGGTTTAATTAATTAGAAATTCAAATAATTAGAGTCTAGTAAGAAACAAGCAAAAGAGTGAATGAATTTTAATAAATTACACTTGAAGCAGAAAATATATTATCATTGAACATTTTTGTAAACTACTTTTTTATTGATTATAATGCATCCTATTCCTACATTTACTTGTCTTTGCTTTTATTTTAATCTCAGTGATTAAAAGCGAAGAACATAAAAATGCATTAATGCAGTTGCAATTTCTAGGAAGTTACTTGTAATAAAAAAATGGATCATCCTAATAGTTTTACAGAATAACATGAAAGACACACCTGCAGTTGATTAGCTCTTTTACTCAAATGGGAAAGGATAGATGGATGGATGGATGCATGGATGGATGGATGCATGGATGGATGGATGCATGAATGGATGCATGGATGCATGAATGGATGCATGGATGGATGGATGAAAATAGGTATAAAACCCTTATATGCACTAGTGTGGATGCACCTGTCAGCCTACACCCCTCCTATAAAAATACAGCAGACCCATGTAAATAGTCTGGCAGACAGTGGTTACCAGAGCATGTAGTGTTTCTACATAATATAAATATTTTGGAATGATGTGATTTTTATCATTTACAAAGCAAAACTTTCCCCTTTGTTTGCAGGCTGAAGTGATGCTCTCATTCGAAACACCAGGATGCAGTGCAACCTCACTGCTATGCTCCTCTCTGCTCACATGCACAGCCTGCACCTCAGTGGAACTGATCCTGCAGAAGCCAAGCCATCTGCTGGGGGCAAAAATGCTCTAAAATACAAGCTTATGGCTTAACCACGCAAATTATTTCTCTGAACCTGAAGCACAAGTTAAGTGCTTAAAGCTAGAGACCAGAACTGTGGTGCCCTGCGCCTTGCAGGAGCACTCTTGCCCTGTGGTGGCACTCCCACATGTGGCAGTAGGTGTATGCAAGGCTAGATCCTGTATTTGCCTGACCATTGATTATGTTATTCCTCGCAGTAAGAGTCCACTCAATAAAAGAGCAGATTGGCTGCATGAAACACAAATGTCTTTTGGGAGCATTTTTGGAAGGTAAAAATTCTTCAAAATATATAGGCAAAAGGCCAAATGAAGAACTGAGCTGGTTAAATGAGCTGCTTTTCAGCTGGCATTGCCAGCCAGAGCCTGGTACAGCATCTTTCAGGCACATGCCCTAATTTGCACTAGCTTGGATTATTGTTGTTCATTTTATGACATTTGATGACAGTCTAGAAAATCTTTGCGCCTACAAGACCAGAGTGAGATGGTGGTAGAAAAGCCTGCCAAGAACATCAGCTTGGTGTAGGAACATCTGTATTCTGGAGATGAGAGTGCCTGGCATCAAGAAAAACCGTTTGGGGTGGAGCATGCTGGACGTGTGCTGGCTTTGGGGTACCACACACATATCCCGGTCAAAAACAAAACATCCTCTTTTGAGTTTTCTTTTTCTTTTTTTTTTTTTTTTTATCCCACACAAAAAACTTGTACATCAGATGCCAAGATTGCAGTGGACCAATGGGCTCTGGAGACAGCTGTGGGAAATGAGCAGCACAAAGCTTTACCATGTATGTGCTGTCTTAATGAGTGCAGGAGAGTTAAGAAATGCAGCTTTTAAAGCAAGAGCACAAATGAGCAAGCACTGGGAAGTTTACATTTGAAATCAAAATGTGTTTTTTACTTTAAAAATGCATATCTGTTTCCAAAGGAGGAATGCTGGGTGTCTGCTTTTTCTGCTTAAGCAGGAATTGTAACAGTAAATAGTTTTACTGTAGAAAGTAACATTTGTTAGCAGTCAATTATCTAATTTGCTCAACAGGTAAAGGGAAAAGGATCCTGATTTTAGCTTACCAAGGCAGTAGGTGGTTACCAACTTAAAAAATGTTAATATTCTACCCTTCACAGATAGGCTATGTCGATCTATCAGTGTATTTCTAAGTACCCAATCATTGTCACATCTCCCTGGGTACTTTACAAAATCAGACAAACCATGGCAACTGAATAATAATGTGACTTGAAAGGAAAAGCCATTAACAAAAAGAAATGCATTCTCCCCCTCTAGTTCCTTAATTTAAAATTCACACCAGGCTCCAGCAATCTGAATATTAGAAAAAAATTTCAAAGAGAATACACAATGACTAAGTGGTTATATATTCCTATCCCCTCCCAGAAGAATAAATGACAACTGTGCTTGGCAGAAACCTGAGGAGTTGCACTATATGCAATCAGACCAATTGTGTCAGGTTTTTTTGCCTCCAGGCATGGCCAGCAGCAAACTGTTTTTGCACAGCATGTTTGGTCTTAAGCTTTGTGGCTCCAAAAGGAAGGCTAAGCAACTACTGTTCTCCAGTGCAAGCCGTGGAGAACAGGAAGGCATATTTGCCTTGTGCACTTTCCATCTTGGCCAACACGGCAACAGTTAATCTCATTGAGGCTGCTGGCAGCTGTGGTGTGTCAGGGACTGTGATATAACTGCAGAGCCCTTCCCCATCATGTGGCACTGCATCAGAGACTGATAAAGCCCACTTGCTCTATTCAGCACAAAAGTATCTAATTATTGCTAAGCTTTCAAGAGTGGTTTGTGGTGGTGAATTCCACATGACAGTTGTATAATACACAGACAAGAGTTATCTTTGAGCAATTTCTGATATCTGTAAGGGTGGTTTCTTTTAAGTTTGAAAGCATCAGTAGTAGACTTCAATTTCTACCCTATTTTATGCATTATATGCTTCCTCATTTTCCTGTCCTAACTTTTAAAAGCTCCCTCATATAGAAGAAAACATTCCATGCATATTTTTAATATTATCCTTTTCTCTGGTTTCAGCTATAGTGTTTTTTAGCTGGAGTATTTGAAACTATACACCCTAGAGACCTCCTTCTACATTAGTTAATAGGACTCCAGTGCATTTGGTGTTCTTTTGATTAGGTACTATTCTTTGTCCCCTTCTTATTACAGCTTAACTTTCATTTGATCTGCTTTCTTATTTCCTGTTGAAACTTTTTCAATGAAATATCCATGGTGGTGTTCGTGTTCTTTCTTTTAATTTATTTGATTTGGAGTACTGTAATGCTGAGGTAGAGACAGCTGCTTTCTGCCTTGCATTTCTATCAGTTAATTTAACAGCAGCTATCTGTCCTACATTCATTTTCATCTTTCATTATGTGACGTTTTAACAATGTTTTGAGATTATTTGGAAATTCTACAACTTTTTGGGTTTTTTTATTATGAACTTGTGTCCTCCTGAAATGATGTAATTTCATACATTTCAGACTTTTTTTTGGGTATTATAACCCATGTCTGTGGATGTTTCTCTGCTTACACCCCCTTTTTAAATTGAATATTGGTTATATAGGTTCTTTCTTTGCTGACAACTTTAAAACCAGAAAATGATGGTTTCCCACATTAGGTTTTGACTGCATCAGTGACAAGAATATTTAGAAAAATTGTATGAATAAATGCAATAATTTTGTTTTTATTGTATTTTAAGGGAAGAATAAAAGTAAATATGGAGTTGGACTAAGGTCACATTTATTCTGAAATAAATATTGAAATATGCAAAATATATAAAAATTATAACCATAAGTAATCAAAGTAGTTATCTTCTCAATGCAGAGCACAGAGTAACAGGTACAGCTTCTTTAATGGACTATACCTACAGTGTCCCATCAAGAAGGAAGCTCAGAAAGCAAGCTTTGTATACTCTATATAATTAGAGTGATTAGTAAGAATACCTGCGTATCAGGAGGAGCAAATATTAGATTAAGGGGGAAAAAAACGGTTTTTCTTAACAACTTCAGGCCCCAGAGATAAGGTAATCCTGCATGTCAAACACACACCATAAACCAATCCACAAATAGTATCGGCTATCTGCTAAAAAGTATAAAGCAAGTCATTCGTTTACAAGAACCTGCTAAGGACAATAAATCCTCAAAGCTTAATGAAGTAAAGGGCTCTGAGCAAGGATTTATCTAGGTCTGTGTGCATGGGAAGGATGCTCTTATCCCACACATCCACCCCCTGAGCAGCTTACAAAAGGCCTCTGAGGGTTTAGGACACATAAGCACATATCCTGGTGGTTCTTGTCCCAGGCTGCCTGTGTAGCCCCACCACCACCAAGCCTTGTGGGGCTGACCAAAGTCCCACAGGGTCACTGAGCTTCTTCAAACTTTTCCAAATGCAGACATATAAATAAAACTAATGGGCTGTACAGCCTTGTATTTCTGCTGTACTGACAAATACAGGTAGATCTGATTTTCCAAAATCCTGATTTCAGCACACCCGACCATTAATATGCTTGTATCAGTCCTAGAAGCATGTTTCCAGAGTATCCTTGAGCCCAGGGTCTTGAGAGCTACAAGACTCACTGGTGAGTCACAGCTTTACCATCTCCTTTCAAAAAAGCTGCAGCCTCACTGCAAATCAGGTCCAAATCACTGTTGGATCAATAGTTTTTACATATAAAATTTTAGGGTTACTTATTCCTTAAGTTAAAATAAACAGAGGGAGTGGTGAGATCTTCTAAACAAGATACACACAGGCACACAGGGATATGTATATGGTGAATTGATAAAAATTAAACCCAAACCTTCAGCTATCAGCTTCAGCCTCAGGAAAAGACAGACTAAGCTGTATGCCCAGAGCACATCCCTCTTCTGGCAGAGCAGAAAGGGAGAGATGTTCTACAGCCAAAACCCCCTTGACTGGAATGGGATTTTGGGTCCCCTGGAGATACATCTGAAACCAAAAAGTAGCAGCTGCTTGTGCAGATCCCTCCCAGGGCAATATATAGCCTAGGGGAACTGATAAAAACAAAGTTGTAAATTTTTTAGGACCTAATATATTAATGCCCTCATGGCAATTTCAGGCAGTAGCCTACCAGCTCCCAGGAAGGTCCTGAGCGCTGTTACCCTTGTCTACTGGCACCCTGCTCCACTTGGCGACAGGGCAGGCACAACCCTGCACTTACTTCTGCAAAGCAGGAAGGTGTCACAAAAAGTGGCTGCTACAAGTCAGTTTTGGTGGAGAAAATTGCAGATTTCTGGGCCCAAATGTGTTTGAGGCTGGACAAGTTGATTCTTCTGAATGAATAGTGTATAGATGAAGAATTTTCATTCTTTGCAACCAAGTTTTATTTGATGTCATATAATTATAGAATGGCTTGGATTGGAAGGGACCTTAAAGATCATTTAGTTCCAACACTCCCAGTAAAGACAGGGACACCTTCCACTAGACCAGGTGGTTTAAAATACCATTCAACCTGGCCTTGAATGCTTCAATAGATGGGGCATCCACAACTTCTCTGGGTAACCTGTGCCAATGCCTCACCACCCTCAGAGGAAAAAAAATCTCCTAATAGCTAACATGTTGCAAGATGGTTTGCTGTTAATTACTGAATTACTGTGTCTGCTTGAGTTTCTTGCTGGAATTACTCACATTGTGTTTTCAATTTGACTGCAGACAAAGTTTGATGCTCTGTCACTGTGTGGGAATCCTGTGGGGTCTCCTACTGTTGTCCCAGATACTGTGCACGATACAGACCCTCCTTGTGCCAGGGACACTAGAAAGCCAATTATCTGCAAAACTGTGCAGTGAACATTTGCACTTTGGTGACTGCTTATACAGTTTTTAATAACCTTGTAATCACAGCCAAGATGGTGCTTGGCAGGACAAGCAGAGTTTTGTCCTGTCTCTGGACTGTGCCCTGCCAGAAGTGCCTGTGCCAAGATGCAGCTCTAACAGGATTAGTCTGGAGCAGGTGATGAACCTAGGGAGTTGGTGTAATGAAAAAATATGGCTTTTTTTTTTATTTGATGTGATTAACAGATGAAATACGACTGGTTAACAGCCCCAGATAAACATTCTGTAGCTCTCTTTAAGTAGTATAATGGACCATTAGCAGTTCTAACAGGCGTTAGCTCAACCCAGCTTTGTCTGATACAAATACCAACAGCTGCTCTCCAGCAGGAGCCAAGTAGCAGGAATCACATATTTTTCCTGAAGAAAGCTTATAGCTCAGCCTTTCAGTGTTACTAAAGCAAAGACATTTTGAACTGGGCCCCTGAAAACCCTATTAGAGCCCGCAGGATTTCCAGCACTGTGCTCACCCACAGCTCTAAATCAAAGCATCTTTTGTTAGAAATATGGTGACAATGTATCTGTTTGGAAAAGAATTATTCAGGAGGAAAGGATTATGAAGTACACATCCAGAAATGGAGGCAGACTATCAGGAGAAGCTTCCCAAAAATCATACCATTGTAACACTGAAAGAAACTTTAAAACAACTCCAGAGCCAAACTCATGCTTTAGAGCAGAACCAAGTATTTTCATACAACCCATGAGATATGTCTAATCTCTGCTTAAATGTCCAGTGAAGGTGATACAGAACCTGTCCTCAAAATTCCAATGCCTAACAGAAAACTGGAAAATGCTTCATTATACAGAACATAATTTTGCATTACTGCAAATTTAGCTGTCCTCTTGTTTTCAGTAGACAAGAAATACAGTTAAATACTGTCCAATTTTTCTTCAGTATTTCAGGACCGCTATTATATTCCCTCTAGCTTCCATTCTCTAAAGAAAACAGTAATATATTTGAGTCTTTCCTTAGAAGTCAGGGTGTCTGAAATGCATAGTTCTCTTTCTGCGGACCCTCTCTTCTCCAAGGAGTGAACTAAAACTGGACACAGTATTTCAGCCACACTGAAAATTGCTAAATTTTATTAATTCCTTTTAAATATTAACTTCTATGTCTTATCTGACACTTCTGATAATACATCTCATGATATTTTTCTTTTTGAGCAGCAGATTACTACTTTTGTCTCTTGTCAAAACGGTGATTCATTGTAATCCTAGATCCTTTTCTGCAGAGTAATCCCAGATCCTCTCTGGATATAAGCTCAAACTCGTATTCGGGCATTTGATTTTTTTTCTCTCTAAGTGCAGTACTCTGTACTTGTCTTTATTTCAGTTTATCTTATTGATTTCAGGCCATTTCTCCAATTTGTCAAGACCATTTCAAATTCTAAACTTGTCCTCCACAGGGTTTGCAACCCCTCTCAGTTTGGTGCCATCAGCAAATTAGTATACATGCTATTCCATCTTCTAAACTGCTAATGAAATTATCGAACAGAACTGGCCCAAGATAGCCCCCCACAGAAGCCCACATAAAATGCTTGTCTGGTTTGATAGAGGATGTTGATAAGAATGTGAATCATTCTGACTACGTTTTTTCAAGCAAACATATCCATTGTACAGTAATTTCAACGAGGCCATCTCCCACTGTGCTGTGAAATGTTGGAGAACATTATACAGCACAGTGTCAAAAGCCCTGCTGAAATCATCACAGTGACTGTTCTCTTCTCCTGCAGGCTTGTAAAGAAAGGAAATCAGATAGGCTTAAAATGACTTATTTTTCACAAACCCATGCTCTTTCTTATCACCTTGTTATTCTCTAGGTGCCTATATAATACATATAATAATGTAATCACGTAATAATTTGTTCCAGGATCTTTTCAGGTACTGAAATTATGCTGACTTCTACTAATTTTTCAAGGGCTTCCTTTATTCCCTTTCTAAAGACAGAAACCATGTCTGTCATTTTCTGTCCTCTGAAATTTCTTCTGCACTTCATGTGGTATCAAAGATACACATTTCAGATTGTCTCTGTTGGCTTCTTCTGGCTCAAATTCACCCTGACCCACAGTCTGTGGCTCTGCAATGGCCCTCCAAGGCTGTCCTTGTCTTCCTCATCACAGCCCTGGTGCTGTGCCACAGCTCTTGCAGATGAGGGAGGCATCCCTGGCTTTCCTCCTGCTGGAGCTCCCTCTCTCCCACAGCTTTGGGGCTCCCAGCAATCCAGCCATGTGCTACCTGTCAGGGGATGGTACTGGGCTCAGTAGATCCACTCCAGGGAAGAATTTAATATTGAG
This sequence comes from Illadopsis cleaveri, assembly GCA_013399915.1. Classification (NCBI taxonomy): domain Eukaryota; kingdom Metazoa; phylum Chordata; class Aves; order Passeriformes; family Timaliidae; genus Illadopsis; species Illadopsis cleaveri. The sequence goes on from VXBB01022521.1 coordinate 9,371, forward strand.
CAAGTGAATTATTACAGGCCTTGAATTCTGAGAGAGAATTTTAGCTTTTTAGCCTTTTAGTAAGGCTTCTTGGATAAAGTCTTACTATATCCTATGATTCTATATATTCAGCCTAGTATGCTAGGCAGGAGAGTATTTCAACATGTCATTAATGCTTGAATTTGACTTACTATTGTTCAAAATACTTTTTCCTTGCCTCAGTTTTTCAGTTTTGTATCTCTCGCTCTCTTTTTTTTTTTTTTTCTTTTTTTTTTTTTTTTTTTTTTTTTTTTTTTTTTTTTTTTTTTTTTTTCTTTTTTTTTGTTTTTTTTATTTTCTGTAACAACTTANTTTTTTTCTTTTTTTCTTTTTCCTTTAGTTAGTATTTATTAGTTTCTGGAAACAATTGCATTTGTGAGAACCACAGCCAAAAAATAAGAGAAAATACATTAATATATCAGCTTTCAATGTGTAATTTTTATGAGCTCTCCTTCTGTTAAGTGTAGCCTTTCTTTCACCTCCATCTGTCTTCTAATGAATTTGGAAGTAAAAAAATCAAAACCCTAGAAAAAATACAAGAGAGCACAAAATCCAAACATTTCTATTGCTTACTTTTTCAAAGTGCAAAAAAATGGAGATGATTTTCCTGGAAGAACTGATAGAGCTTCTTGGCACAATTAGAGCAGTAGTATGGAAAACATAGTGGGTGTCCTACAGGAAACTGTCTCTGTTGAAAAGGAAAGATTACAATCTAATGTGAGTTCTCCTTCCCCCTCCAATCCATATTATTATTTGAACAGAAGAAGGAACATTCTGCTAAAATCAGAATTTGGTTAATTAGGTTCTACTTCAGCTAAGGAACTTTATTTTAACACATAAACACCTCCTTACAGGGTAATTTATGTTCTGAAATCCTGCCATGGTGTTTCTCCTGCCATCAAGAGCTGGCAAGCATCTGCACTTGCAGCGTGTCAGCCAGGCTGCTCTGTGTTCTGGAAATGGGTGCTGGCTTAGCAGAGAGGAGCACAGAGCTCACTGAGAGACTGTCTCTAACATCCACCAAAGGAAGAGGGAACACGTTGGAGAGGAAACAAAAATGATGTGTACCTTCCTCACATGTGGAGCTGAATACAGCCAAATCAACAACTTTCATATTGGCTCCGTAGTAGACATGACATTTTCAAGGTTTAATGCCAAGTGCTTTTCCTCTGCATTTCTGTTTTCACACTGAGAAGTGATCAGCATATTGATGCAAAACACATAGCTCCACTTTTCCTCTAGCTTTGCACTAAATATTTGAAAGCTGGCAACACAGAGTCTGAGGTGCAGGGAAACATTGCTTCCAGGAAGAGCCATTGAATTTGACAGCCTCGACTGCAGATGATTTTCTTTGGGAACTTTTCATTACCAGATTTTATATATACCTACACATAGATCATAAGATATTAACCAATTCCTCAGGGAGTCTGCACTTGGTGTAGTACATGAATGTAATACCTTTAGCTTTGAACATGACTTTGATTATTGCAGCTGAGCATGGATAGACCTCCAAGAAGTCACAGTTCTTCCTCAACCAAGACCTCCAGCACACCTTCTGCATAAAGCTAAAAATGAACACACTCTCTTCCATTAGAAATACATGGAATTTTTCAAAGTTTTTTTCATCTCACACTGGGACAAAAAGTTGAAAACTTTCTCCGTCTTTTTTTTTTTTTTTTTGATAGAGCCAAATATATTGATTATACTGATACCATCATTTGTGATTTAACGTATCCTAAAGGTAAACTTAATTATTTTGGTTTTGCATGATATTTTTTAAAACCTTAGTTCATCACCTCGAAGTATTTCAGCGTGAGAGACTTGTTGTGCACATTTTCAACTTCCAAACCCTTGTGACATTTTTTTACCCACCTCAGTTACCTCAAGAGAAGATACCACCAGTGTCTGACTACCCCACACTTTTTAATGAATTCACTTTCACAGGTTCCATGTTTATTAAGGAATTGGTATTACTGCTGCTATACATACAGGGGAAGTAATAACTCAAGGATAGGGAAAAGGAGTGTCTTTGAGGTCCAGTTATAATGTTCTTTCTTATACACCCCATATACATTTTTAGCTCTAAATATTAAACCATAGACTCAGACAACTGCAGACAACCTGCATCCTACTCTCTCTCCACCCTTTTTGCCTGCTGCAAACTCCCGACCTGATTCCTCAGCAACACCTGTGAGGACAGCATAGCTCTGGCACAGAACTTAATTCTCTTCTCTGTCATTCTTGAATAGATATGTTTCATACTGAAACCAGGGACCTTAGAGATGTGCAAAACCTGTGACAGGTGTCAACAGTCCTCAAAGCTCACATAGCACCTGCAGGTCAGTAGGTCTGAGCTGTCAGCTCATCTGCCCCAGTTGTGACTTATTGCTACTGACTGGGAAGTGAGGTGATGCTGCTGGAGAAAGCATCAGCTCAGTCATACTCAGCACCTTAGGGGTGGAATATCCTAGCACAGAATTGCAAAACAGAGGTATGTCACATACAGAAATGGCCTGCAATCTTTCTTTAGGTATTGCAAAAATGCCATATCTTAGACACAATCATCGAGGTGTTGTCCCACATTGCACTATGTATTGTCCCTCATGTAGCTGTGCACTGATTGCTTCTCAAACTAGTGCCTAAGTGGCACCATTTATGTCATTTATAGTGATTGTGCAGTGATTTACCACTCTGTAGTAAATATTAGTTGTTGGTGGTGAACTCCAGGTCTCAAGTGTTTGTTTATCATGAAAATAGAAAAATTTTCATCATGAAATTTTCAAAATTTATATGTTATTACTTTTGTCTGTGCCTTTCTTCTTCAACAGCTATAAGAAAGAGATATTCACAAAAGTTCCCTTGCTCTATACAACCTAACTTTTCTTCCTAAGAGAATTAATTTCTATTTAACAGGTGGAAACATTTATAAAATCCCACTGTGAAGTAAAAATAACATCATTTCTGCCATCGACACAGAACAGCCCCACGGCTTTTGCAGGAGGATTTGCCCTGAGGAAATACTGCTGCAGCAAGTATAATTACAGCAGGCTAATACATACTGGAGAGCCAAGTTCTAACAGCTTTATCACAGACTGTCTTATACCACTAACTTGGTTTTACTGCATGTTTTACTGAACATTTTCCTTAGAAAGTGAAGAGATTGTGGCAGGGCTTCTATCACTTAATCTCACTCCTATGGACAATTCAATAGATTGTTATTGACTGGGAGATTGATATCCTGGGAGATTTAAATGTATTCTTTAATATTGACCAGGTTTCTCTTCTTTTTCTGCCCATTTTTTGTGATATTTGGAACAGTCTTTCCATCTCATTATCCATTTGCTTACTCTCATCATCCTTACTGACATCATGTTGTCTTGTGCTGACGCTGGAACTGCAGGGTACTGTTTTGCTGTGAGTTTTGGTATTCTCTTTTAGTCTCATCATTTCCTAGTTATAAGTGGGATACTGCAGGGTTATTCACAACCTCCCCCTGTCCAAGTTCTAGGTAATACCTGGGGCTAAATTTCTGTGTTTGTCCTCCCAAGCACACAGTGGAGCCTTAAAATTGCAGCTTGCACCTGCTCTTCACTAAATGCTCTTCCAGTTCCTGGCATTTTAACAATGTCCTGCAAGGCTCCCCTCACCTGCTTATAGCAAAACTCTACATACTCCATAACAAAGTAGAACTGCAGTTTCTATCAAGGCTACTGCATTTTATTTATAATCATTTTGAGCAACAGAATGTAAATCACCTTCTAGAGGAAGGTGGCCAGAGTCATGTTCCATGTGCACGTAAGCGCAAGTATGTGTGCAGCTTTGGCTGTGTTCCCTCCCCAGTCCCCCCAGCTTCCTAACAATGCCAGGGCACCATCCCTGTCCATGAGAAAGTGTGGCAGAAGCCCTATCCCTTCTGTGTGCATGAAGGAGCCCAAGCAGACTTTTGGTAGTAAATTCCTTTCACATTTTCTTGTCCCAATTTCATTGCATTGTGTCTACATTTTAACTGAGACTATATATATGCATTGTAAGTGGTTTAACCAAAGGTTTTCCATGGTCAGGAACTGCATCAAGTGGGTTTTAGGTAAGCTATCAGCTTTTAGGGGCTGTTCTATTACAGGAAAGAACAGGACAGCATCTTTCCTTCCCCCAGCTATACATTTGAGAGTCTTCTGCTGTCCTGCAACTGCCCCTGGTGCCTGCACTGCTGGGGACAGCTCAGGGAGCAGTGTAAGAGGGAAGCTGAAGGAAGGTGCCCTGAGCTCCCAGAGGTTTCTGCCCTGCACCTTGCTCCTGCTTGCAGCTATAGGTAGAAAGCATTTTTAAAGTAGGCACATTTATATCTGATTCCAAGTTGATGCAGTAATCAGAATCCAGGTTTTCCTAATTGAAGTAGGAATAATCACCTGTCTGTTACTTCTGTTAGGCACAGAATGAAACTCCAGGAGACAGTCACCTTCCAGCAGCACCCAGCTGGTCCTTGGCAGTGAGCACCAAAGAGTGCTCCTAAAATCCCAAGTTACACTACTCTAGGGCAATTAGGGGAGATTGGAAGGATGTGCAGTATTGCTGAAGACTACAAGAGAGAGGGAAGAAGCACTGGTTACTATTGAATCATCCCTTAAGAACTCCTACTTTTTCCCATTTCTATCTTTGGCTGGTGCATTGAAGGATGTTTGTGAAGTAAGGTTGATTCAGGTAGCAACTTCTACTGGGATCCTTTACTTTTCTCTAAAATTCAACAAGCCACAATAGATCAGGAAATGAGCCTTCCTGTCTTTATTTGCTTCCTATTAATTACGATGGTCTGTATAAAAGACCATCACTGCCCAGTCAAAGATCAGAGTTCAATTGTGCTAAAGCTTTGCAAAAAAGATTTTAAAAATATCTTTCCCTTCCAGTGGAGAGAGTTTTTATTTTAAGTCCAGGTCCAATCCCCCATTATGATACAGAAGATCAAAGAAGGACTGGCTGTCTCAGAAAAGGAAAATAAGTACCAGGGTCCCAAATAATGTAGTTAATGAGCCAAAATGAATGACCAGATAGGGGGATTTTTCGAGAGTCTTCTTCCAATTTGAAATTGGTGAGTTAATCCACTCTAATAACAATCAGAATGGCCGTTCCTGGTGGAAATCAAGGGCTCAGCTTGCCCAGCATTCTCTCTCAGTTACAAGTGAATGCCTAAAATGTGGGGCCAGGGGAGGAGAATTTGATACCTTGAGTAATCTCCTGTTCTACAACTATTTTCAGTTTAGAGAGTTTTCTAAGCCTGAGGTGTTTTCTCTATTGAGTGATCCAAAGTGGATCCCTCCTCCACATGTGTTTGTTCAGCCTCTCCCTAAACCTATACAAACACTTTGCACTTATGGCTTCCACTGGCAGGAGGTGTCCCAAGCCTACCATCACAACTTTTCCTGGTTTTGTTTTGCACCAAGTTCCTGTTATCTGTATTTGTTGGGTCCTACTTCTTTTACTGGAAGAAGCAATTGCTCCTTCTTCACTTTCTTTTTGCCATCGTGATTTTATTCATCCAGATTATTTCCTCTTACTTCTATTTTATCTTTTCAGAGGGATGATCTTTCCCTGCTTGTTCTTTCAGCCAAAGCTATGGGAAATTTCCCCAGATTTGGTCATCCATGACAATCTTTCCTGAACCTCCCCCCAAAATAGGGGCTCAAGAGACACAATAATACATTATTTTAATATCTTCCCCTGTCCACTGATGATATCTCTTTGTAGACTGCTGATCTTGTTGTCATGACCTTAAAATAGACAAAGGATGGCTTGTCAGACTAGGGAACACCTAGGATGCTTAATTAAAAACAGTAAATCTAAGGTTTTATTGGTAGTTGGAGTAAATGATGAAATTTTACCAACTCTTCTCTCCAAACTTTAACCTCATTTTTCATTTGAATTTACAAGTTGAATTATCATTGAATATAATTCTTGTCTATAATGTGCTTTATTAAACCATGCAGGCAGGTTTATCCCAATGGCATAATCTGCTTGGTAAGAAAAACTGAGCTGATTAAATGATGCCCACTTTATCCTTATTACAAAGCTCTTTCAGTATAATAAAGTGCAGCCATGTCACAGCTCCTGGCTATTTGCAGCACTCATTATTATCCTTATTATACCTCTTCATAATTTGTTTCAAGCATTTACTGACATTCATTCATGCATGTGCTCTGATTGCAAGGTGTCCATCTCAGGTTTTACAGCCAGCACAGACCCCAACAGGGCATCTAAACCCATCCACCAGGCATCTGACTTACACCTGTCTGTCAGGGAAAAGGCATTTACCATCTGACATTTCAAAAATCCCAGAGCTCAAAGCACCTTTCTGCTCCAGGTGTGCTGCCCCAAATGCCAGCAAAATGCTCCTGGTGTGGGCATAGCTTCATACTGATAAAAATAATCTCAGATATTTTTGCACAAATGATTTCCTATGGACCTTCAGGCTGCTGTAATGTGGTCAAAAGCTGCTTCAAACCACTTTTGCCAATTAACTGAGCATCTGCTGGAGTATGAGTGGATATCCATGTTTTTTTTAATGTTATTCAGAGTCTGAAATGCATACAGCTGTGTCTTAGGGGTCCTGAACAAGCATTTAGCTGATTGTATCTCATTTCAGGTACTAAGTTTTTTTATCTCTGTTTCAAGGGGTGGCATGTTTATAGTTAGATTTTTAAAGTTATTGTTTATTTATTTCCAGGTTTGACTGGAGCTTTTCTTGCCAAGTCATCTGCCTTATGACAATCACTGAGCTGATTAGTGTAATTAGCAGGTTTTGTTCCTTGCTTTAGAAGACCTGCTCCTTTCTCAATTCAAGCCTGTCCCTCTCCTCCACTGTAGTATTTCTTTCCTTCTGGGTTTATTAACTGGCTTTGCAGTTGGACCACACAATGTAATTATGAGGCACATTATCCAAAAGAAAGTCTGCAATCCGAATGTACAAGGGAATGGGGAGTTCTTTCTAATATCTCACTAGTTCCAGAAAAAAATACACTCAAACCCAGGAGGGTAGAGTATTAGAAAATTAACCTAGAAATAGTTGCAAATAATTACTGTGAATGCACACATGAACATACTCAGACAAGGGCAACTGGATGAAAAGTGGTATAAATGAAAAATTAGAATTGTCAAAAGCTAGTAAGAAAAAGAAAACCAAACATGGCTGAATCAGTGGCCAGGTAAAGTAAGGACACAGGAGAGTCATTTTCTAAACATAGTAGGAGTAAAAAGAACAGTGATCTTTGTTCATTACTAAATTAATGTGAAATAACTTTCTGTTTTGTAAGGATGTAGTAGGACTCAGGTCTTGCCCTGTTTGACTTAACTTTTTCATCAGTGATCTAGAAACACTTCTGTCTTTACTGCTAAAAATTATTCAAGTGATAGAAACATATAATCTTGATACATGACCAAAAAAAACCCCACAAAAGAACAGTAGTTAGAGATATGGGTTGCTTACAAAGGAGAACAAAAATATCCTCTATGTAATTTGCTATGGACAAGTAGAAGTAACGCTTCAGCATAAAAAGAGTGTAGGAGTGTGAGATTTATATGGGAATGTCACAGGTTCTGAAAAATGGGTCATGACTGTTAGCAAGTTCAGTGCAGGCCACGTCTTTAGGTGTGGTACCAATACACACTCTGGATGTAGGAAGGAAGGCATACCAAGCAGAACTTGAAAAAATATATCTGACAGTAATTCAATTTCTTCTAGGCATCTTTACTTTAATAGAAACACTGAGAAATTGGACATAACTCAGAGAAGAAAGCTCTGAGATTGATTAAAGGATTGAAAGATACACCTCGTAGCAAGCCACTCAAAATGTCAATATATTTAGGTTATCAAAGGATAGGTTAAGGAAATGTCTGCTTTCAGTTCTGAAGTACCTACAAAAGAAAGAAAATGTTGCTAATGGAGGATCTCCAGAGTTAGTATAAGAAAACGTGGCTGAAATTTGAGGTAAAAGAAATTCACAAGAGAAATTAGTTGGAAAATTTAGCCGGCAAGATAATTAGATCTGGTATGTCACACAGAGGTGTTAGAGCAACTCTAGGTATGTCTTTCTAAAAAGCTTGATCTTTACCAAATGGTACCAGATGGAGAGAAACAAAAAATAGTAACGTGTTCTTGGAAGTCCTCTTTATATTGTAGCAAGTCTGATTAGAGGGTCAAAATAATTTTGATGGCTTTTGGGAAGCAGTAGAAGAGTTGTGAATTGCTGAAATATAGATATATATATATATATCTTACACATTGCTTATGAAAAGGCTACATTTTTAGAATTTGATGACAACCTTTTAAAATTCTCAAAAACAGTGGGCATTTTATTTTTGCAATATTTCCATCAGAATACCACAAATTTCTCATTCACTTAATTTTTCCTTAAACCCTAGAATCTTGATTATTAGTTCCTTATTTTTACCATTTCTCCTTCCCTTCTTATTCTAATATTCAATAAATTATTTCAGGAAGAAGAGTGGTGAATTAATACTGATATCACAAATCATTGTGTAAGAAATAAAGAAGTCTCTAATTAAAACATATTTTATCTGTGGAGTCTTCTTTTTTTTTTTTTTTTTTTTTTTTTTTTTTTTTTTTTTTGTCATATTGAAAGTAAATCATTATCCACTATGTCAAGCAATTGCTCATCTGATGAGCCTTGACCTGGAACTCTGATGAAAACATTAAGGGATTTAATGAAACCACAAAATTGGTTCCAGGAATTAGCCATTACGTGGAGGAGGGAAAAGGCTGATAGCAGTCCAAGACTTTGTAGTTCTCCATGTTACACTGCAGGAAAGTAATCTGGTTTTAGAATGACAGCTCAGCCACAGGATAATTGTACTCTTTAATACACAGAAACTCAGTGCACCTTGCCTGGAAAGAGAAGATTTCATAACAGTTTAGTCATAGCTATTTTCAGTGACTCAGAGACTGCAATGACATCCATAAAAACTCCTGCAAACTTGAGATCAGCTGTGGGGTTGCTGATGAACTGAGCTATGGAGATTTGTACCTCACTGCTGTTTGCCTTGATATGCCATGAAAATTCCTCCAGACTGTAAGAACACTAATATTCATACTGTGAGCAGAATGACCCAGGTAATTATATGTGGGCTGTGCTTGACATCAATCTGGCAGCTGTTTGGGACTTATTAGTTAAAAAATTAAATGTTGACAGTATAATTAATACTGGTAAAGCATGGGAAATAGGCTCAGTCGAACACAATTTCCTCTTTGATAAATTTGCAAATTTAGTTATTAAAGATACCACCTACCTATAATCCATTCAGACTCTTTAGTAAAAGACACCATTACAGTAAAAAATATGGAGTGCAGTATGCTGCAAAATAAATCCCAGAATGGATTCAAAATTGTCCAGCAATCCAATTTTAAACAAATTTCAGTGGAGAATCAGTGGCAAATATTCTGCAAACTTTGCCTGTGGACTAAATACTACCAAAAGTTCTGCAAACATCTGAAGACAATCCAGAGTTCATTCCTGACAGAAACTTTGGATGATCCCACCAAAGTGGCAAATACTGAGGAAGGCTCAACAGTCTTCTGAGAATGAATCCAGACAACTCCATATGTAAGCCCATTCATAAAGCAAATATTTTCATGCACCTAGTACATCCTAATATAAAGGAACAGAAACTTTGGCCCATACTAGGAAAATGGGTATGTATTGGGTAAATCATGGACTCCTTAGGGATTAGGAAGAGTGAGAAAGGTGAAAGAAGGCCACTGTGAAGAGAAATGCCAATCCTAGTATTAAGAGAGAGGACACTGTGCAGTGACAAAGAAATACTTTTACACCAGGGACAAGTGAGCCTGGTAAGGGGCTGTCCCACATATATAGAACATGTTTTGGCACAATGTTGAAATAATAGAAAATGTGCATAAAAGTTTCCCAGTAATGGCTGAGAGTGGGAGCAAATGCTCCTCGGTAAAGAGATTTTCAGTATTTTACAGTCTATTGCACTGAGCTTTGTGTCACAGTTCCTGTTGCTTGACCTAATTCTTCAAAAGGTCTCTCTATGTTTTGTATCAAAAGGGAGCTTGAGAAGCAAATTAACTGCAAAGTCTACATCCCTTATTAGGAAAAAATACTGAGGACTACATCTTCAGCCATTCTGGGAAAGTCACACCAGGAACCAAGGCAGACAAATTTGAATGGGGAACAAGACAGATTGTTAATGATGAGTCTGCTTGGCCATTGCTAAAAATTCTCAGTGGTGGTTTTCCCTCTCTCGTTGTATTCACATGAGGTCTTGAAGGCATTTAGGAAAATCACAATATTAAAAATAAGCTATTTGGCTTACTGTAAAATGCAGTGAGGAGAAAGCCTTTAGCCTGGTCATATAGGAGGCCACTCTCTAACAATGTAATGTTCGCTCTGGCCTCAAATCTGGTACAGTACTGCAACTGATTTAAGCTGTTTGAAAAAGGAGTGATCTGGATGCAGTATCAGAGAAATTGTGTTTTCCATGATGGGCTAATGAGGATATAAAATTCCCCTGATCATTCCCTTGTGTTGTCAGACTGTTATATCTAGCAGTTATTTTTGAACTCTTGCTAATAGGCGAGAAAAGATATAGGGGATTAATCAGAGGAAATCCAGGAGGCTCTTATTATTTCCTCTCCTCTTTATTCCCATAGCAATGACAAAGATGAAGCATCCTCTATAAAAATGCCAGAACTGCTAAATCAGGACTCATGTGAACACATTTTTGCTTAGTGCTGCCCTTGTGATTCTCCTGCTGTTTATGTGGCTTTTATAATTGAAATGATATTGTTGAAATCATATCTAGCACAAGAGCTTCATGTTTATTCTTTCTCCCCAAGACTTTGGTCTCAGCCTTCTCTGATAAATGATATGAAGGAGTACATTGTCTTCCAGCTTTGCAAAAACTCATTGTTCCACACATGCCCAGACACAGCCATTCATACCATCCCCAGTGCCCTGATCTGTCTTCATTTGTTTGCATCATCAAAAGAAGAGACAGAAGCAGCACCCATATCAATGAGAGGAGACTGCAAATGCAATGGCATCAAAAGACACAGAATATTTTACAGCAAACTAGAAAGTGCTAATAGAGACTTTATTACCCCTACCATGCTCTTTCTTTTCCATCTGGACCTCTGGCAATCTCTAACTGGTTAGAGGGAATGCTCTCTGCTCTGTAGGGTCTCTGCCACCAAGGTTCAATGTGTTCAGTCCATTTATTATAGAGTAGGGCTTCATAGGTTGCCTAGGTTCAAAAATTGAACTTGTGGAACACCTTCTTCAAGACTGTCTCCATATTTCATATACAATTTCTGGTCTTTCTTCCACTTAGTGAAAGAAGTAGTCATGCACTGGTAGCATCACTTAACCTTCCAATCCACTCAACATTTTGCCAATTTTTACATGAAGGAAAATCAAAGCCTTACTCATGGTCACCCAGCATCAGGGTAAGTCAGGAACTCCTGACTCCCCAAAACGTCAGGCATGACAGACACACAGTGTACCATACACTTTTTTCTATTCCTAATTTCTCACTCAAGTATTGCACAGAACTCAGCTTGTGAGAAGTTTGGTTTTGAAATTTAAATGAACTCCAGCACCAGTGTGTCCTGTTGCATTTTTTCGTCTTCTTTTTGTGTTTGATTTTGACTCTGGGAGTTTTACTCTAGTCTGAGGTGACACAGGTTTGCTGGGCAAGCATAAACATAAATATGATAGCAAGAATTGAAGGTTCCTATTGAGTCCAAATGCCCTTAATTTCCATTGAAATCAGGGATTCTCAGCATTTTACCAGACAGGGTTCTGTATTTCCACACCACATTCTATAGTCCATTATACAAAATGTGAAAATAATCTTGGGGCATCATTGAAGGACCACTGAGCTCAGAATTTGTATTTGATGCAGCACTAAAGAACTGCTTCAATTTACTAGATAACAGAGAAATGTAAACATATAAAAATTCTAACTTTCATATGTAAATAGATGTATGTAAAAAGACCATAGGAAGGAGATTTTACTATAGTTTTGTTAATACACAATATGTTCTGTTTCATTTGTGTCACACTTGCTTTTTTGTTTGAATCATATCTTCTAAAGTGGTAGAGAAATAAGAACTGCAGAAGATATTTAACAGACCTGATAATTGAAGTTACAGTGTTGGAATTAATAACCAGATTAAAAAATATATATAGTGCTTTATCAGGATGAAAAATTGCATTACCCAGGACCAAACAATTTTCCTTCCCAGAACTCCTCTCAGATGGTGGTGTCATACTGAGCTGATTTTCCTTGGCACATCAATTTCCATTTTGGTGAAAAGAAATTTAGTGGTTGCACCTTGGATCCATCAGACCACTGAAAATTAATGCTATTCTGAAAAAATCCACCTGACTACGTCTGGTCTGTAACACAGCAGGAAAGGAAAAATTCACAGTTGCAAAAATACATTTCCATTAGCCTCAGTAACAGAAATACAATAGTATCTTAAACACTTCCAGTGTATTAAATAGATAATAAATTTGCACTGAGCAGTGCTTGTCACCAGGAGAGCAAAGTACTTGCAAGGAGACACCTGAAAAAAGAGATTTTCCCTGATCTTTCCTCTCGTCTCAACAGTGCTCTGTGCCTGTGATGAGGATGTGGTGCTTTTGTAAATGTTGTATTTCAGATGACATATGTGAGTCCTGACCAGCTGCATACATGACTTGGCAAGGGAGTCAGAGGGGAAGTTATTAGCCAGAAAACCAGGACAGATTCCATCTTGGGTAATTTCTCTACATTTGGAAGTACCTTCAGAAATGAGTTTTCTCTTCTTCACTTCCTGTTCCAAAATAATAAGCTGCCTTAAAAAATTGTTGGTGTGGAGCTAGATTGTGTTTCCCCAGAAAAAGATTACTTTCCAAGAACAGGTCTCCTTTAATTTAATGTATTTGCCATTTGCCATGGAATTTGTTACTCCTCTGGCAGCCAGGCTGTGATGTGTCCAGGGTGTGCATCAGCAATGTGCCTGCCTACTCCTGGGGTTTTGCTCTGCATGGAGCAGCAGTGTGCCTTGTTCCCCTGCGTTTACACACTCACTGAGCAAAGCTGACATGGAATGCAGGAATAAATACAGAAAACACACTCCATGAGGAAGGAAAAGTCATATTAGATCCATATCAGGCCTGGCTTTTGACAGGAAGGGATCATGAAAAATGGTATGAGAAATAAGGAAAGCATGACAGTGAAGGAAAGGGAAGCGAATCAGAACTCAGGAGTGGGAAAAGGGTAAGAAAAAACAGTGAAGCTGAAGTAATTTGAAGATGTGAGATGGAGGGATGGCACTCAAGGCTAAGCAAAATTAAACCATGTTTTTTGAATGGCCATTGATTTCCTTTCTGTTCACTGTGGTGATTTTGCAAGTACTGTTACTACTTGTCTAACTTTAAAAAGCTCAAAATGAAACCCTTAAAAGAATAAATTTACAAGGTAGTATCTAAGACATTTTGGGAGCTTTTAAATTGAAGGGTTCTACATTAAAACTAGGTTATTCACAATAATTACATGTTAAAATCTTGCAAACCTCTTGTTTCTTCATTCTCATTGCCAAAGCTTTTTATATCACAAGCTTTTTATTAATTTAATTGTAGCCTTATGCTAAACTTGTTCTGCATTTTATCTAGCTTTAGTTTCTAGAACAATAGCTTATCTTTTTAACTATGTAGCTTTCACATCCCATTGTAGCATGAGGGAAAGATGAAGATGCTGAGTTGATTCACAATAATTACATTGTTCCGTTGTAAAGAATCACAAAGCTCTCCTTGAGTTCCTAAACAAAGACCTACATGTAATTAAGGATTAGTAAGACCTGTTAAAACAGTCTACCTGAAAGCTCATATCCCCACAAAAATACCTATCTTTGACCTCCACTTTGATCATTGTTATATTAGATGCTTTCTATACAAATTAATGAATTTTCTTTCTAAAATATTGTCCTCCTTTAAGCTTTCCATGATCAGCTAGAACAGTGACTTTCCAGCCAAATTCACTTTAGCCTTTTTTCTCTGCTGCTCACTGCAATTCAAAACTACTTCTTCCATTACCCACTTTCACCAGACTCTGAAATTTGATCTATATTCAACATCTCCCTTTGGAGATATCTAATCATAGGCTTAGCTGAGAAAAATCAAAACTCCTCTTCCCTGTCAAATTCTCAAACTCTCATTATCTACAACTGCTGCCACTGCCACTGTTCTCGTATTGGTTTGGACACTGCATGATTTATTTTCCTCATTTCTCCCAACATCCAGACCACATTCAAATCCAGCAGAAACTTCTTCTAAAGCAATCACCATTGCTGCTTTGCACATTGCCATTCAGACCCTCCTCACCTCCCCTAACAGCAAAGCCTACAGTAGCACATTTTGTTCCCTTGTCCGTATAACTTTCAAACTATAAAAAGATAAGACTAAAGCCATGTGTTTCTGAGGCAGCAGTCCAGCTCTCCCACCCTGCTGAAGGCCTTCACAAGTTCCCCTTTCCTCCTGCTGAACTTGAGATGTTACACTGAGGCTTTGCACAGTTTTACCTTGTCCTACTTTACTGATTTTGTCTTAGAACATGTCACCCTTACAGCTTTCATTATCATGCTACCAGCACTGAAGGCTTCCTTCCCTGTCTCGCTCACAAAAGACTGTAATCTTTGCACATCTCTCCTTGTACATGCTGCGCACACCCCATGGTGAGACCATGACCCTGCTTAAAACCCTCCTCAAGACATCACGGCCTTCTGCAGCCTACGTGTGTAGCCTTCAAGAAACTGGTCATCCATTGATAGCCAATACACACTGAAGCTGATACTCTTGGGGGTTCTTTATATTATAGATTCAGACTTAGTCACTCTGGAAGCACACATTTGCTTATGTGCTTTATGTAACCACAGCACTGTGATTATTCAGCTCACCACTGTGCTCGTCTTTCATCTGGTTCTTCATCCCTACAACTCGTTTTGAATTCCATTTTAAAATTTTGGGACACAGACAATGTCTTCACATGTATCCATAGTCTTTCCAATTCTAGGGGTCCTTGATCCCAGCTGAAGTAAGACTTTGGATGCCATCACATCTCAAATTATATTAAGAAACAACAGTAACAGTGACTATGTTCCAGAGTAAGAAAATAAATAAAAGGATAAGTAGCAAACAGGACTGAAGTCAAAAGTGTGTTTCTGTATAAATAGAAATAAAGTCAAGTCCTAGTTTTCTTAGTAATTAGTTAAAATATTCCAGGATAAGTGATGTCCCACAGCTGCTTTCTCAGCTGTGGTCGAAGTACCTAGAACAGACATATGACTGTACAGTGTTCATAAGGCTAGGCATATTTTAGTGGTGAATATCCAAGTGAATTGTTCTAGTTATGATCATTTTTCATAATCATCAAGATACTTCAGATAATGTTAGGAAGCTGAACTTCAGGAGAGCAAGTAATACTGAAGCTATGCTATCTTATGCTTAAAGGTATAGAATTTTATGTGTTTTAAAAAACCAGAACTGCTCTGACTAGGCTCTGTGTAGATTTGTTTGTGGGAGTAGACAACTTCCATACAGAGAAATATGCAGCCCTGTGTGGCGCTTGAGAGGGCACATGTTGTGAGCCAGTGAGACGTTCTGTGGCACTGAGGGACAGCCTCAAGCAAAGAGCATCTCCTGCAGCTTTGTCTGTTGGATATTTAAGGGACTAAAACTGCACTAAAAATGGCACAATTGGGATCTAAAACTGTCATTTTGGCCTAGGCTGTAGCACAGCAGTAGCAGGTTGGAAGGGTAGTCTACAGTCCTGCTAGCATAACCAGATGGGCAGACACGTGGTGATACAGGAAAGCCCATGCTAGCACAAGAGGCAAATGCCAGTAACTGCTTTAAAGGGCAGCAGATAAACAAATGTGTTGCTGAATGTGAGATAAAAGTCTGCTTTTCTTTCAGGAGAGGTAGTGATGTCTGATGGTTTTAGGTTGTGAAGGCTCTGCTTGCTGCTAGAAGCTGGGGCAGAAGTCACGTGCATCTTCATGTACGGTCCCCTGAACTGACAGTTTGTCAGCTGAAGTATTAGATTTACACCTGAAAATGGCATTTAATCCTGCATTTCAAGATATTATAAAAGGAAACAAAAGGTTTCAGGTGGACTTTTGGCAAGGCAAACTCCCTCCAAATGGCACCAACATCAGAATTTAGATTTGCCTTTTTACAGAGCTGCTGCTGTCATTGGACGAACAGTTGCGAGCATTTCCCAGACATATTAAGCCTTATTAGAATAGAGAATATGCTGAGTTGGAAGGCACCCATCAGGATCATGGAGTCCAACTCCTGGCCTTGTGCAGGACAGCCCCAAGAGTCACATCACGTGCCCGGCAGCATTGTCCAGGTGCTTCTTGGACTCTGTCAGGCTGTGCTGTGACCATGTCCCTGGGGAGCCTGTTCCAGTGCCCAACCACCCCCGGGGTGAAAAATCCAACTTTAACCTCACCTGATACAACTTTTGGCCATCCTCTCAGGTCCTGTCCCTGGTCACCATAGAGAAGAGATCAGTGCCTGCCCCTCTTCTTCCCCTTGTGAGGAAGTTGTGACTGCAGTGAGGTCTCCCCTCAGTCTCCTCCAGGTCAAACAAGCCAAGTACTCTCAGTTGCTCCTCACACGGCTTCCCCTCAAGGCCCTTCACCATCCTCATTGCCCTCCTTTGGACTGTCTCTGACAGCTCAATGTCTTTTTCATATTGTGATGCCCAAAACTGCACTCAGGACTTTAAGTGAGGTCTCCCCAGTGCAGAGCAGACTGCAGAGTATTCTTAAGACTAATCCTTGTGCTTTTTCTTCCAATGAGTTTGCATGTAAATGGCAAAGTAAACAGGGATTTCCAACCACTTTCTGTGACTAAGCAAAGAACACTTTATAGGGAAATGTCTCTTTCATTATGGAAACTGATATAGTTGAGAAAAATTAGCTGGACAAACTTGCCAGTAAGTTCTTGTTCAGGTGATGAAGGGTTAGAGGATTCAGGGAACCCTGAAAGCAGAACTAGCCTAGCTTTGGAGAGGGTTTAGTGAGGCAAGAAAACTGTGGAGATGTTATGAAAAGGAGCTTCTGTTTGTTCTTCTCATCCACACAATGAGCCCCTAAACCTCCCCAATCTCTTTGATGGATAGAGTGCAGACACTGCTTTGTGAGCTTTCTACTTTACTATAGCCCAGTGGTTATTTCAGATGATAGTTGCTCAGCTTGCTACAGTTTGACCTTTTCTTGCAGATAAAAGCGGTAACCAATGTAATTTTAAAATCCTATGGTCATTTACTTTAATGATAAAACATACATCTGAAAATAACATCCTAACTAACCAAATATCTATAGAATGCAATTATTTAGGGCAACTAAAATTATATGTTGAAGGCAGTCCAGAGTAAGTATTCTTTATTTTAAAAAAAATTGTCTTGGTGGGCTTTGTTTTGAAAAGTGTAATTTGTTCAACCATGTCCTTGTTATTATAGGCAAAATTATTAGCCTAGGGACAATAACCTTTTTACAAGACTGTGCATACTGAGTGGAAATTTATTGCTCAATAATAATGAGAGGTAAGAAGCAACTATTTTATAATGTTACCTTTAAAAGCCCCTTACTCAATATTTGCTGACACTGTATTATATCCCATAAATGTATTGCATATGTTGGTAATAAAAGCAAAATTTAAAAGAGGTAGTGAATCGCTGGTGTCCGTGTTAAAAAGTAGCTTTCTTTGGCATCACCAGAAGAAGCAACAGTCACGCCAGTATCCCCCTTTATACAGATGTAGAAGTCACTACTAAGTGATGGCAACTCTGGTAACTCAGCTGGAATGCAGTAGTGGCATCCCTTTGGAAGCAGTGAATGAAGAGAAGCACAGAGCCCAGTGAGAAAGTTGGGTTCTGACTAAGAGCTCCACCTGGGCCACCTCCTCCTGCTGTACCAATGTGGGCAAAGGCACTTTTTTGCATGCACAAGTCCTGCCTAGAAATTCACATCCTCCTCTGCTGAGGGCTATTCACATACCCTTTCTTCCAAGAAAGTTCCTACAGTTCTCAACACAAGTTATTTATTCACATGCTACTTTTTCCTGGTTGTGGTATGATACATAGAGGAAAAAGCCCCAGCTAAAACTTGTCTCTATTGTGCAAAAATAGCAAATGTGCTTGCCTTCTCTAGACTGAGAATCTCACAGCCTAACTAGCAATATAGGACACATTTACATTTCCCCAAAGAAATCCCTTTGCTCCTTGTGTCAGAGGCTATTTCATTGCAGCTGTGGAAGGATTACAGGCCCAGCTCATTAAAAAACTCTCCCACAAGTCCAAATTACTCCCCGTCCTTGCTGCCCAGCAGGACGAGTGACCAATCTCGAGAGGAGTGCAGGAGCTGCTCACAGGCCTCCTGCATGTTTCCCAGGAGCTGTACAAAAGGAAACGCCATGTTTTACTCCTGTGCAGGTGTAGCTATAATTCAGATAGGAAGATTTCTCTCCAGAAATACCCTTGTTCCAACATAGGTTGTTTGGCTGTTGACTAATCCTGCTGCTGTCACCTCAGTGAAAGCTCAGCAGGACCCAGAAGAAAGATGTTGCTTTCTCTTTTCTGTTTCTGGTGGACAATACCAAATTACCCTGTTCAGTATTTAGTTCTGCTGCTTGGTTGGTTGGTTGGTTGATTTGTTGCAAAGTTTTTGGATTTTGCAGCTGAATTGTGCAGATTAATCCTGCAAAATGCATGAGATTACTCTGAGATCCATAAACAGTGTGGCTTGGTTGAGATGTTTTGCTTACCCCACACACTCCCCTTAGAGAAAGCAGCAAAAGCTAATGAAGAGATGTGTGGGTTTGGATCTCTTTATGTGACTCATGTATAATGGGAAGATAAAGGGGAAAGGGCAAGCCTGTGGAAGCTGCCAAGGTTGCTAAATTGTGCAGCGGCCAAGGCAACATGGGGCTGCCAAATTGCAGAGCTGCTGCATGCACCCTGCCCAAATCTGTGATGGGTCGAGGCAACAGGCATGTTGTCCTATTCTTCCTGCATCCTGGCCATGACAGTGGGTAAATCACTTAGCCATGTGCTTCGCAACCCATTTTCTCTTATTTCTTTGGGTCTGGCAATGTTTCTGACCCTGTTTTTGTGCAGTGCCTCTCTTTGTATGGGGCTGTCTCCTTTTAGCTGTCCCTGGATATATAGTATTTTTAATACATATCATAAAGACAGAAATTGGGAGGTGGTTTACACATAATAGGAGAAAAAACAGAAGACAGTAAATATTAAAAGTAAAGGAGAAGACTCCCCATCATTCTTTCTATGTATTTTATTTTAGACTAGGAATTGTAATTTATAATAAAGCAATAAATTTTTATGAATTCTGGTGGTTTTGTTTCACTACCTATTCAAACTTTTGAAATTGGTTCAGTAAAAAGAGAAACAGAGAAGACAATAATCTATACAAGTGCTAGAAATAAGAGCACAGGGGAGCAGTTTGAAGCTCTACTTCCAGCTGTGCAAAAATGTGGTTTCTGCTACTGCTTTAAATTGGTCGTGGTTGCAGGGCTCAATTCACAGACCAGACCTGGATGCCAGTCCTCAGTTCTGGTTTTCTAAACAATTTAACTCACTGTTTCCTCTGTTCTTTTCTTCTTTCTACTACCATAAGTAAACCTTGCTGTCTCCTGTTGTCCTTCCTTCCCACCTATCTAGGACCATCATTCCTTCTGCCCAAAACAGTTTTGTCAGTGCTTTCAGGTCTTCCAAATTTCTTTGGAAAATCCCTTTCCCAATTTTGCCAAGCACCTGTCTTAGCAACAGCTCTCATCCCTCGTGTCTCCTCCACTCTTATCTCATGATCAACATTACTCACTGGATTGTGCCAAATACAGATTTGAGCCCTTGGCAGGCTCTCTGTCCTTACATATTTGTTTGAGGAGAGTAGTGTATATTTGACAGTTTGAAAAATAAAGCAGGTGAACCATATTAATCTATCAAGGCATGATATTTAGAGAATGGAGGGTTGGAAATTTCTCCAAATCTCTGTGGATTTTACAGGCCACTCTCAACCATAAATCTCATACAGATTTTACGAGGATCTCACTCTGTGTCTGGGGCAGGGCTGAGGGGGTAGCCCACAGGAAACCTGCAGTAAGGACAGAAGAGCTGTGGCTCTGAGTGCTAGGAGGCAGCCTCTCCCATTTCAGGGAATTTATTTCAAAAGAAGAAACTCTTGAAAACTGTTTTTTTAACAGCCAAGGGCATGGGATTTCCTTGGAAGTGACTCAGCAAGGCAGGGTGCCTCCAGCAACGGGTCTCATTGCTGGAAGTCACCCCCCAAAAATAAAGCTTTAGCAAATCTGGAATAGGATCTACTCAGTCAGAAAAAAAGCACCAGCCTTGTAAAAGCAGTCTTGTTTTTACCGCGAATATAAAGACAGACCCTTGCTGAACACAGGGGCAAAGAAAAGGATGACATGCTGGATGGCATCCCATCCTGATAAAGTAGCTAAAAAATGGTTTAAACCTTGGCAGCAAAGAGATGAAGAGTTTAATTAACAAACCCAAACCTATTCTCTTGAGGTAACGGTAAATTTGATATTAAAAAGGGAAAAGCTCTCTAGCTTCTGTTGCACTTTCTTGCCATACCAGAGAATGCTTTGGTATTTCAATTCCTCATTTTGGCTAAAAGGTCAAGAACCTCAGTGCTATGTTCAAGGAATCTGCAAGAATAAAAGATCAGTAACAGCATCAATATTTTTGTTCAAAACCTAATCTTTGCCCTGTTTCTCTGTAACATCTGTGTGTCAAGTACAGAGACGTTCACTCATCTTTGCTAACCTTGTTCAAACACTTTCAGATTTTAAAAAGTACTGGGTTTTGATTTCTGCCAATTTTTGGATAAGCTCTGATAAATCCAAACTGATTTCAAATTACAAAGGTGATTCAAATTTTGAAAGTACTCTAAAACACACTGCAATAAATAATTCTTTTTCTTCTACTGATGCCCTAAGCCCCCAGGGTCTGTGCAATAACCACTCCTTTATTCAATCTGCTTTAACCTTCAATGAAGCAGATTAATTCAATAATCTTAATATAGGGAATTTTGTTTCTTACTAGTCCCTGCAAGCTGGAGTTCTCAATACACAGACCCTAGACACTGACAAATTGGAAGTTCATTCAAAAGCAGAGCAATGGAAAGACCAAGGGAAATCATGACACTCATCAGTTCCTGAGGCAGCTCTGCTGCTCTCTGCACTCAACAGAGCAGACAGGGGGTCAGATCTGAAGGCATCATTCTCTGAGACAGACCGAAATGTGCAGGGAAGCTGAAGGCATTGAAGCACTGTGAACTCTTCCTTTGGACATCATCCTGTAAAGCGAAAATAATTGAATTAGTCTGAGGCTTTGTTGATGTTGACATTTTCAGTGAGAGGAGTCAACTTACAAGTTTCTGCAACCTTCAGGGCTTGGTGACATAAAGTAATGGTTTGTTCCTTGCAGTATTTTAGTCACTTAACATTCCAAATACACTGTTTGAAGTACCTTCAAACCTCTCCCTAGATAAGCATAGGTTCCTAACGTAGATGGATACTATTTACTCGTGATGTCCTTTCTTCCAGTCTCACTTTAAAATGAGATGTCTGTTGATAAAAATCCACCAGACTAACAGCTTTATAGACTGCAGCTCTTACCCCCATGACAAGAATATTGCAAATTGCAGGACCTCAGTCATCCTCCTTGCCACACTATCCAAACAAGGGCTTACCAGGAAGAAGCTGCCTCACCAGAGAAAAGTTGCCTCATTGCAACACTCATTCAATTTATAATTGGCTCTTTCACGGTGTTAATTGGTATTCTAAAGTAAAAAACCAATTACCTTGAGACTGGAGTTGGAGCAGAAAAATGCTGAAGAGAGCACCAGTTTAGTATTTAAGCACTGATTTTACCTAACTTGAAATAGCTTCACCATAGAGATGAGCTATTTGTCCAGAAGCTCTGCATAGTATAGGGACTAAGCAGAACTCTCTAGAAGGATTTGTGTCAGGTAAATTTGATCTAACATGCCTTGTTTACATGCAGATACCTACATTGCAATAACCTGTATTTGGACTGATAAATCCCATTCCAAATGACATTTAGATAGACAGATTTTTTTTTTACTTTTGCTGATCTACATCAAATTCAAAGTTATGTGATTACAAAGGAAGAGAAAAATAGTATGCTGTAATTAAACTGTGCTTTTGAGAGATGCTGTTATTCCACTTGAAGTACTAAGCTGCCACTTCAGAATAGACAATAATAACAATAATAATAATAATAATAATAAGCAAAAAGGAAGAAATTTTGCAGATAGAGTGCCCAGTTTTCAGAATCTTAAACTGGGTATTAATATAACTTATTATTCTAATTTTACCTGCAGAGCACAAGTAATGTTCCTGCAACGTCACAGACAAATAAAGGTGACAGGCCTTGACTTCAGACCTTAAAATATTAATGAGACTAAACATAGAAAGTGATGACAACAAATGAAGGATAAAGTGAGGCATGGAAGAAATAGGTCACAATAGTGTAACAACATGAGAGAAGCACTTTGGGGTGGCTACACCTCCTCATTTCTGCTTTGGCTCCTCCAGCTACTTTGTGTGTGTGGAGACCCTGATAGGAAGAAAAGTCAAAGACCTTGTCCAGGAAGAAAGAATGTCAGAATTGGGACCATCAGTTTCAGGAGTTCACCAGTCTCACCTCAAGCCACTGTACCAAATTACTTTCTGAAGAGCTCACAACAGTGGAACAAGTAAAAATCTGAAAGCATATTAAAGTAAACTGTTCACTGCTCCTCTTCTTATTGAAAGAGGTTAAAGCAACTTAAATAGAATTTCAATCAATCATTCCCATCCTGATGGACAAATTTCAGTCCAATGTAATTGGAAATGGCAGCTGAAAAATCTTGATAAAGGGGATTTAGATGAGAATGCTAACAAAGAGTAGTAAAACCTGGCATGTCTAATGCAATTGTTTTTCCTTTTATCCCCACAGTAATTTTCTAACTCAACTATTGAATTTCTCATAATATCCTGAGGGATGCTGTGAAACCTGCTATTCAGCTGCTCTAAAGGAATCCTTATAGTCTGAAACAAGGATACACTTTCAGTTCATGAACCCAAACCAAGATTGCTTCCAAGATTTTTTGGACAATATTTTCCTCACATAATCTCAAATTACAGATCCATTTCACCTCAGGCTTACAACTATGGTTTCAGGATGTTCTGGGAGAAGATGATTGATTAGGTGCCTGACATAACACATGCTGAATTAAGCAGGACCATCTAACCCCTTCCCAGTTAATTACGGTGTCTTCTGGGATGATTTGTTGATGACTCTCCTCACACAGCACAACAATCCTCTCCTCAAGTCTTTAAGATCACCAGCATTTGTGACCCTTCTATACTGATAGCCTTTGAAAGGACATAAGACCATTGTGAAGGAATCACACATATGATCTTCAATGAGGGATGATGGCATTAGATTTACAGATACAACTTCAATCAAAGGAGGCACAACAGCCTGTGTGATAAGCCAGAGCAGTTTTCTACAGCTTTATTAGCCAGACAGTCACAGGAAGCAGCAAAGAGGGCAATAGCTGTCTATGAACTGACCATGGGCTGAACACAGCAACAGCACCACAGCAGCTGAACACGAGCTACGGTACGCCCAGGTGGCCAAGAAAGCCAGTGGCATCCTGGCCTGTGTCAGCAATAGTGTGGCCAGCAGGACCAGGGCAGTGATTGTCCCCCTGTACTCAGCACTGGTGAGGCCACAGCTCGAGTCCTGTGTCCAGTTCTGGGCCTCTCACTACAGGAAGGACATTGAGGGGCTGGAACGAGTTCAGAGAAGGGCAATGGAGCTGGTGAAGGGTCTGGAGCACAAGTCCAGTGGGGAGCAGCTGAGGGAGCTGGGGTTGTTTAGCCTGGAGGA
>VXBB01022521.1:34281-53504 GCA_013399915.1 Illadopsis cleaveri
TGGAACGAGTTCAGAGAAGGGCAATGGAGCTGGTGAAGGGTCTGGAGCACAAGTCCAGTGGGGAGCAGCTGAGGGAGCTGGGGTTGTTTATGCTGGAGAAAAGGAAGCTCAGGGGAGACCTTATCTACTCTCTACAACTGCTGGTTGTAGTCAGGTGGGGGTCAGTCTTTTCTCTCAGGCAACTGTGACAGGACAAGAGGACGTGGCCTCAAGCTGCGCCAGGGAAGGTTTAGTTTCGAAACCAGGAAGAATTTATTTGTGGAAAAGGTTATTAAGCATTGCAATGGACTTCCCAGTGAGGTGGTGGAGTCACCATCCCTGGAGGTGTCCAAGAAATAACCATATGTTGCACTCAGTGCCATGGTCTATTTGACACAGTGTTCGGTCATAGGTTGGACTCAAGGATCTTTGAGGTCTTTTCTGACCTAAATGATTCTGTGATATGTGCAAACTGGGGATATGATGTAGTGAGAAGATAGGTGACAGCAGGGATGGAACTGATGTGATTAAGGTATAAAAAACATTTATATAGTGTGCTTCCATATACTACATGGAAAACTGATTATGTCTATGAAGTAACAGAAATAATGTCTACATTTTTAAGGAGCGAGTGAACAGCAGCAATATATTGCTCAGTAGAATGAAACCCTACAGCATAAAATAGAGAGATGGTACAGTCATGCATCCTATTCCTTTATATCTTAAATGTTAAAATAAAAACTAATAAGTGAAATCTGAAACCAAAGCAGCCTACATTGCACAGAATTTTTTGTTGCTATGCATCATTTGTTCATACTGTGATGCAAGCTGTTTTGTTTCTAGGGTCAAAAAAGGTGGTAATATTCTCCCACCTTGTAAACATTTAATCAGGCAGTGGAACAGACAAGCAAGTGCTGAAGATTGACTAGATTCATCTTCCTTTTAAATTCCAGGAGAATACCATAATCCAATCCTGTGAAATGGACTGTCCCTGTGATCCTGTTCATGCCTTTATGCTAATGGCTTTGTTCTCAAGCTACCAGGCTGGCTCCTATCCACTTAACCTTGTTTTGAGCACAGTAGTTTGGATTTCATTGTAGCAGGTTGTTGTGGTTTAATCCCAGCCAGCAACAACTGCTCGCTCATTCCCCCTTGATGGGATGGGGAGAAAGTGGGAAGGGTGAAAGTGAGAAAACTCATGGGTTGAGACAAAGACATTTAATAGATAAAACTAAAGCCATGCACGCAAGCAAAAAAAATCAAGGAATTAATTCACCAATCCTGATGGGCCAGCAGGTGTTCAAACATCTCCAGGAAAGCAGGGCATCATCACATGTAATGTGATATGGGCAGACAACACCATCACTCCAAAGGTCCACCCCTTCCTTCTTGTTCTCCCAGATTTATATGCTGAGCCTGACATCAGATAGTGTGGGATAACCTTCTGGTCAGTTGTGGGCAACTCTTCTGGCTGTGTCCCCTCCCAGCTCCCTGTGCACCCCCTCCTTGCTGGGGGTGGGCATGAGGAGCAGAAAAGGCCTTGACTCTGTTTAAGCACTGCTCAGCAATAACTAAAACATCCCTGTTATTACCAATACTTCCAGCCCAAATCCAGAACACTGAAGAAAATAACTCTATCCCAGCCAAACCCAGCAAACGTAGTTCAGTAAGTCATTTAGTTTCAACCTGAATGTTCCAGGAAAGGAGAAGACACCCTTCCCCTCAAAATTGTTCCCAAATTATTCATTCAGGCTGCTTACAGCTGAAGATGACTCACTCTAGGTTCCAGTTACCTGTTCCTTCTGCCTTCTCTTTCTCCTCAGTAAAATATCTTTCAGTATCTAATTTATTCCCTTATGAAATTACACTAGAATCCTCTTATTTTGAGTGTCTCTTCGATAAAATGAATTCACCAAGCTCTGTGTGACTATCACAAAAGGCTTTTTCATTAGTCGCAAAATAACTTTTATATAATCTCCAATATGTCAACATCCTTTAGGAAATGTGGACATTACAAATAGAATGCAAATAATCTAGATTTAGTTGTCTAAAACACAGATGTCCTGTCTAACGTAATAGTTCTGGCTCTCTATCCAGTCAACAAAGTGAAACAGACAGTGCTGAGGGAGACAATTATTCCCACCTCTCTCAGGCATCTAGGAAGGCTGGATGCCCTATGAAGGTGTCTAATTGAATGTACAGGATGTCTGAACAGCTAGTTTAAACTATATTCCTTTCTGTTAAATAATGAGTGCTAGTTGAGATGTGTAGCAACACAAAACTGTACAAATTCTCATATCAAGCAGAGAAGATATCACCACCCACTCATTCTACTACTAATACTCTCATCAGCAGAAGTAGATTTTTCCACTTGGAATTTATATTCAAATTGTCCTTTGCTACAAGCACAAAATCCATTTTTAGAGTCACGTTTACAGCATATGTTCACACATTCTGTAAATAAGCCTATGTACTCCCAGCTTCTGGATGTGGGTGGCTGTTTTTCAATTCAGTTGTTACAAAAATTCATGCTGTGTAAAGAAGATCAGTTTCTCAGACCGCTCCATCAAGACTCACTCACCACTGTGCCCTTCTCATTGTCATACATGTTTTGCAACTCTTCCTGCTGGTCTGGGCCTAGAAATGCAATATACACAAGGATGCAGGGTGCTGCCAGTTACATTCACAGTGATGTCCCTGCTTTGAAAAGATTATAAAATAAAACAGTTCATCTGTTCATCATTCATTGCAAATGATGTAATATCCCATACTGCTTCAGTTCTGAGAAGTTTAGAAAGAAGGAAAGAAACAACCCAATGAATTTGAAGTTTGCGTTTCACACATTCAAGTCTTTGAAAGGGATAATTATCCCAAATCTGTAAGAGAGGATTTAAATGAGAAGAGGACGCAGTAGTCTCAGATCTATTGGAATGACGACCATGGTAGGATGGCTTTTCTTAATCTGAAGTTTCATACAGCAAGATCACACTTGTTATGGTCTTGCTCAGACAAAACACCTGCTGAGATAACTCCAGCTTCTTCCACATAATCCCAGCACTTTAAGCAGAAAATACCAAAAGCTGCTGCTGTTAAAAATATGCTCTCTACAAATAAAGTGGCTTGCAGAACTGTGGCTCCTTTTAAATAATACAGAGGACTAATATTAATCTGCCTGCAGCTCCTCACAGATAAGCCTGGAAAAGCTCCTACATTACCACACCAAGCTGAAGCTCATTTTGATATGGAAGAAATGTAACAAAAGTGTGCAGAAATGCCATTTCTTAAGTCAGCCTTACTCAGATATCTGTGTTGAACATCACCACACTCAACAGTGACATTGTCAAAGCTCAAAAGAACACTACTGAAGCACTTTACATGATTTTTAAAAGCAGTCTCCTTCTCACTGAAAGGATTAAAATTATTTAGATGAACCATCTCTGCTGGAACAAGAGAAAGATTGCTATGTATCTTATTTTTATTTACTAGACAGAACAGCTTTGTATATAACTTCTTGATGGCAGCTCTTTTTCACATGTTACAGAATCACTTTTAAGAGAACAGCTTGTCTTTCAAAATCAAATTTGCCACTGGGGTAGTGTTTTGCTGTTGATTAGAAAGCTATTTCTGGAGAATAGAACTGAAACTGAATGTAAGTAAAAAAAAAATTCAGTTCCTGTGTCTTCTTTAATGGGGCCAGTAATACTGTTGTTTACATAAACTGCCAAATTGAGAACATGAATACCTAGATGTCTGAGCTAAAAGGTTTAATCCACAGTTTAATATTGGGTTCCATTTTACTGTTGTACTCAGGACTAGAACAGACATTGCACTTCATGAAAATGTGTGACAGGCACAAAGAAATATGCAGCATTATTTCAGGCCCTAGTACGACGAACCTCTGCTCCTTGCAGCCACTCCCATGCTAGAGATGGCTGAAAGGATATGTGCAGTCCCCACCCATTCCCATGCAAATTCTACATTTTTAATTACACAGCAGATCAATCTGGTTTGGAATAAACTGGTGGATTTTGTTTTCAAGTGAATTTGGCTGAAAAAAACTTCCAGTCTTTTCCTGTAGAAGTTTTAGAATTTCTTACAGATTCTAACTGGCTCTGTGTGTCCTGGGAAAAGTATAATGGACAAACGAATTCACCATACCTTTGTTGAGGTATGTAAGTAAAATTACCACTACATTACCACAAATCTTTGAGTGCCATAAGTGGAAGCAACCCTACTGGCTACCATTTAATCTACCCTGTGGTTCTGCATCCCTATCTGTGCATGGCAGTAGTTGCTCTAATTTGATGTTGGTCTTCATGACCATGTCAAAGCTAACAAATAATATGGGAAAAGGGCTCTTTAAAAAATGCTCTTTTGTCCCAAAGCAGGGTGACTTTACCCAGTGTATTGGGTTGACCCTGAATGGGCACCAGATGCTCACCAGGTGCTCTATCACTTCTCTCCTGAGGTGGACAGGAGACAGAAAATACAACAAAAGATTCATGGTCATGATACGGGCAGGGAGAGTTCACTCACCTGTTCCTGTCATGGGCAACACAGACTTGTCTTGGGAAATTATTTAATTTATTGTAAGTCAAATCAGAGTAGGGCAATGAGAAATAAAACCAAATCTTAAAAAACACCTTCCATTCCCTGCCTTCCCCCTCTTCTTCCCAGGCTTAACTTTGTTCCTGATTTCTCTCCCTCCCCTTTCCCAGTGGTGCAGGGGGACAGGGAATGGGGTTTCTGGTCAGTTTATCACTCCTCACGGGGGAAAGACTCCTCACAGTTCTTCCCCTGATCCAGCATGGGGTCTCTCCCTTGGGAGACAGTCCTCCACGACCTTTTCCATGGGTGCTTCCTACAGGCTGCAGTCCCTCATGAATTTCTTCAGTGGGGGTCTCCCATGGGGTCACAAGTCCTGACCGCAAACCTGCTCCAGCATGTGCCCCTCTCTCTGTGGGGCAACAGACCCTGCCAGGAGCCTATTCCTGCAAGAGCTTCCCATGGATCACAGCCTCTTTTGCGCACCCACCTGCTCCGGTGTGGGTCCCCTCCATGGGCTGCAGGTGGATCTCTGCATCCTGTGGTCCTCCATGGGCTGCAGGGGAATCTCAGCCGCCTCACCATGGTCTGCACCATGGGCTGCAGGGGAATCTCAGCTCTGGCATCAGCAACACCTCCTCTTTGTCTTTCCCTGACCTTGGGGTCTGCAGGGTTATTGCCTTCACATATTCTCACTCCTGCCTCTGGCTGCAGTTCTGCAGAAGTTTTTTTGCCCCTTATCAAACACCTTTTTCTAGAGGTGGTACCACTGTCATTGATGGGCTTGGCCTTGGCCAGCAGTGGGTCCATCTCAGAGCTGGCTGTCATTGGCTCTGTTGGACAGGAGGGCAAGTTTCCAGCATCTTCTACAGCAGCCACCAAAACCAGCCAGCAGTACCAGTATCAAAAACCTTACCATGCAAACCAGATACACCCAGAGTGCCCACTGGGAGCCTTGTCTGGGAATGTGCAGTTTGAATGAGCTGAAGCTGTTCCATGAAGGAAGCATGCTTAATAACTAAACAACAGAAATGGTCCTCCAGAAGGTGTTCAATTCCCTTGTGTCCAGCTGTGTCTGGCACTCCAGGTGCAGCCTGGAGGACCTGAAAAGCAAAATTTCTCCCTGCTGAGCAAAGCTGGATGAAAGAATAAGTACATAACCTGTAACATGGCTTGACACCTGCTCCCTTAGAAAATTTGGGTTCTAATTTTACTTCCATTAGAATCTGTTCAGACTTACAGAGGACATGTTTTTCATTAAGCCATGTATTAATGTTATTGATTTTGAAGTTCTTAGCTGTTTGAAAGTACTATCTTAGTTGGTTCACAAATAACAGAGACACACAGTATGACCATTAACTTTTATTTTGAACCTTTGTATTAAGTACAGAGACTTTCAGATTATATAGGTGTGTACCTATGGGGTTGCTGAATAACATTAACAGACAATATCCTATCCCTCCTGTTCAATGCTCTAGCTGTGGAGCAAAGGAGCTGTATTTAATACTGAGAACATGGTATTAAAAAGACTCGTTTTAGTGGCTTCAGCATGTGTTAAAAATTAAATTATGCTTTTATTTTAAATAGACAACAAAGAAATAGCAGTGTGTCTTTGTTTTGGCCAAGGTAGAGTTAATTTTCTCCAGAGTAGCTGGTATGGGGCTGTGTTTTGGATTTGTGCTGGAAATACTGGTAGTAACAGGGATGTTTTAGTTATTGCTGAGCAGTGCCTACACAGAGTCAAGGCTTTTTCTGCTCCTCCCATGCCACCCCCCACAGAGAGAGTGCACAAGGACTTGAGAGGGGACAGAGCCAGGACAGGTGATGCCAGCTACCACAGAGACATCCCATTCCATATGGCATCATACTCAGCATAGAAAGCTGAGGGAAGAACAAGGAAGGGAAGGGATCTTTGGAGTAATGGCATTTGTCTTCCCAAGTCACCATTACACACAATGGGTGTGGCTGAACACCTGCCTGCCCACGGGAATTGATGAATGAACTCTTTGGTTTGCTTTACTTGCATGTGAGGCTTTTGCTTTACCTGCTAAACTGTCTCTATCTCAACCCACGAGTTTTCTCACTTTTAGCTTTCTGATTCTCTTCCCCATCCCACCGGGGAAAAGTGAATGAGCGGATGTGGGGCTTTGTTGCCAGCTGGAGTTAAACCACAACACAGTGACAAAGAAAATATCCCTAGGGAAGCATGTGCAGGAAATTCCAGATGGAATTGAGAAAGGCAAAATGCAGCTGTCCCAGTCTCACATAAAGGGACTTGATATGGTGATATATTCTCATCTTGGTAGCTATTTCCAGACTTCACTTTGTTCCTCTACACAATTTGTTTCTCCTAGAAAGCCCAGGCACGCAGCAGAGAAGCTATTGTGCCAACACAGAGCAGAAAGACAGTGTTCATCCCCAGAGGTTGAAGATGAAATCTAAAATATATGCGTCTATTTATTTAGGCGGGACATAAAGAGGCAAACCACAAATGTGTATTTTTCCTTGCAAAGTCTTCCTTAGGGACCCAAAGCTGGTTGAGGTACACCTCTGACCTGTATTACATGCTTTTACAAATAGGCTGGTAAGTATCAGCCATAGATACTTCAGCTCTTCTTGCTGGAGCTCCACCCCAAGACCTTGTTTTTCATGCTATTCAACAGCTAATACATGCCCTTCCTGCCCCCAAATTGTCTTTACTCAGTTAGTTACTTTCATTATGAAAAGCTAAGCATGGTATTTTTTAATGTTAAATCTATGCATTCACTTGTCAGGTGGGTCAACAACAAAAAAAGGTTATGTATGTACAATAATTGGTTTTTGCAGGTGAGTCATGCCCTTGATTTTCTTCTGAATGTTGATTTTACTTCAAATATTTTGCTCAGGTTCCTTTGTGCTTTTTTCTGCTACCTGCTGTAAGAGTTAAAAACTCAAAATTCCTTTGATTTAAGCTGTAAACAGACAGGTTAGAATAAAGGAAAGCATTGGGAGACACCAAATGAGCCAGCTTTCTGTCACTCTTTTCAGGCTGATTACAAGTTTCACACTGTGCTATGTGCCCTTGGAGTATTTCACAAAAGATTTAAAATCTGTTGAAAAGGTAAATGAAATTCATCCAGAAAAAAAAAAAAAAAANAAAAAAAAAAAAAAAAAAAAAAAAAAAAAAAAAAAGGAACATTTTTTGACAGTCTTTGTTCTACCCAGATAAGCACAGTGAAGCATGCTGGCATTCCAAATGGCTTCAATACAGTATCACTGTACTTGGGAGACACCCTAGCCTGCACCAGGCTTTGCCATGTTGGAGTCACCATGGTTGCTTCTGCTTTGCAATTAAAAAAAGAAAAAAAGCTGTTTTTTCAGCCTTCTCACAAAGCATGTATATTATTGTATGAAAAATCTCATTAAAAAATGGGACTTTAACCATCTTTCATCTGTTGGAATTTAAGACTAAAAAATAACAGGAGTGAAATAAACTGTGTTAATACAATTTTAATCTATGGTTTCTTTTAATCTTCCAAGCATCTGAGGCAGAATTGCTTCTCCTGAAGAATAAAGCATTCAAATACATATTTTGTGTTTTCCCTGCTGTGTTAATGAAACTGGGCAGGTTCAGAGGAAATTGAATTAGTCTCCTCTTTAAATATTCATTAATTTAAACAGGAGGACTGGAAAATTGGTCACTAGCTATTCAGTAAATAGCACTCTCAAATTGGCTGTCCCTATAATTGCTATGATTTTTTTTAATAACATTGATTTCTTTATACAGTGAAATAACATATTGATACAAGCACATTCAGCACCATTAGTATGATTATTGTTCAGCTGTTTTCTGTAGGGCTCCTTCTTAAAAAAAGGATAGCTTGATATGACCTTGTACCTATTTTGAGAAGATATTAAATAATATTTCTCTATTGAACTAGTAGCAAACCTCAGGAAGCCCAAAGCCATAAACACTGTAAAGTTTAAAACACAAGCGGTGTAAACACTTTGGAAAAACTTACACTAAATCCTATTTTGATGAAACAAACTCTTGAATGTGTGATTCTTGACTATGGACCTTATGCTGTTATTTAGTTGCTTTTTAAAATGTGACTTACACTGGGTATACCTATATCACAGACCAGACATATTTCTTTCCCAGAGTTCCTGGACAGAAGTTTATGAACATACCCACAGAGCCTGCAATGGCCAGGGTGTACCCAGGCTGCCACATATCTACTGCTCAAGTGACAAGCATTTGCAGGGTAAGTCTGAGGTCTCCTCCATATGTTTGGCTTACTGAGGAAGTACCGACCATCTGTCCCAAAAATGAGCTGTTTCATCTGGCCCCTCACCTTTCAAGCATCAAAGAGCTGACCTCTGTGTGTGGAAGGGACACCTATGAGCAATTTGGGGAGGATTGGAGAGGTGCCTGTCCAATTTTTCACTTAGCTGGCTCTTTGTTGGTCACTGGCTGCTTTCATACAATGATGAATGATACTGTCCAGTATGTTAAAGGGAAATTTCAGAAGACAAATGAGAAACACAAATATAAGTTACAAAAATAATAATATTTCCTAAACTTTACAGGAACACAGTTCTTTCCCAGTGAAAAGAAAGGAAACAGGAATGTATATATTCCATCATCACATTTTCTGTTCTATATATTGTATATATTGTGGTCAGCTGCATCTACCCACAACAGCTTCTTCAAGTTCCTGCATAGGAATGTAAACCTCCTTTAACAGCAACTTTCAACAAGTTGGGAATGGATGAACGAAGTTGAAGCTGAGAAGAAGGTGGGGATTTTGGATGGTTTAAGTTTTGTCTTTGTTTATCATCATCCAACTCTATTGTGGCTGGCAATAACTGGCCAAGATCAACCCATGGGATGGGGGTGTGGAGAAAATACAGGATCTCCACTCAGCTAGATATTGAGCACAGAGGATAAAACCATCCCCTAACAACTCCACCTCTTTTATCTAACTCACCTAATCCCTTGCCTTCCTTCCCTTGCGTGTTTACGTTTATGGAGACAGTGGTTCTATGAATATTCATTTCCTTCTGGTGCTTAGGGTTCTGTTGATGAAGACACATAGCCTGGTAATGTTCTGAGATGGCACCATCGGCCTCAGCTAGAGAATACTGCTGCAAAGCAATGTGGAACCTGAAGGTAAAACAAAGCTTCCCAGGTATCTGTGGAAACAGACAAACCAAGGGGACAATTCATTTCCACAAGCAAAAGGCAATTATCCAGGGCTGGAACTCAGGTAAATGTAGCAGGTTATGGCATTTTGTTCAGTGGGTGAAAACACTTAACAAAAATTCCTTTCTTGCTACTAGGGGCTTTCCATGTGACAGGCTGCCCACATGGCTATGGATAAAAGGCCAGTGCTTTAGGAGTCTGTGAAGATACAGAATGCTGCATTTTTGCAATATCTAGCACAAGCATAGACTAGGTGATTTCTTTACTCTTTGGAAGTGTCCAAGTACAGTTTGAAGCATTTTCAGACTCCTACAATGTTCTTTCATCCAATTTGTCTTCTTTTGGTTAATGGTGTGAGTCTGTTTAATATTTCTTTACAAGTTATATTT
Organism: Illadopsis cleaveri; assembly: GCA_013399915.1. Lineage (NCBI taxonomy): Eukaryota > Metazoa > Chordata > Aves > Passeriformes > Timaliidae > Illadopsis > Illadopsis cleaveri. Next base: position 44,380 of record VXBB01022521.1, read on the forward strand.
TTAGCCATCTCAACACTCTTGTTGCTCCACATCATCCTCAAAGCTGAGTACAAAACCTTGGCTTGAGACCTCTAGGTTATCCTTTCAGCATTATTCAGTGTTATTAAGGTTCAGTTACTGTAGCTCTACAAATCTATTCATACAGCTTATCACTAAATTACCTGTGCTTACGGTTTCCTTCATGCATCTATGAAGGTAAATCTGCTTAATTTGTTTGTCCTCATATCATAGATTCATGGAATAATTCCATTTAGAAGGGACCTTGGGGCTGTTCAGCCTCTGCAAAGAGCCTGTCGATCTCTTGCTCACTCGTCCTGACAGTGTGCAGCTGCTCACCTCCTCTGCAACTCCTTTGCTTGCCAAAGCTCCCACTGCACGTCCTGCCACAAGGACACCATCACTGTCCCCTTCCTGAGCCCCAGGGCAGCAACCAGGCACTGCCTGGTGCCGTGCCTGAGACTAGGCATCCTTGGTTCTGTGACATCCTCTTACACAACTCTACCTGGAATGAGGTCTCCAATATGCTGAGGGCCAGGCATCCTCCCAGGTAGGAGACCATGTCCCATGGTGCCTCTCCACTGTCTTGGGATTATGTTTATAAAACCTTTTTGGTTTTGGCTATATATACACAGCATTCATATGTTTTGGTTCTTCCAGTTGTCTGAAAAAGGCTTTTTCTACTTTTTCCTGTTCAGGTGGTCTGTAGCAGACATCCATCAGAGTGTCATCCATGAAGATCTACCTTCTAACCCTGACCCATAAGGTCTCAGCTGCCTCATCGCCCTACCCAAGACAGAGACAGCTGCACCCTCCTTGCTCTCTCATATAAAGGCGACTCCCAGTTGTTCTGATTTCCCAGAAAATGTATGTGGTCTTGTCCCACCATGCTGTCATGTAGACTGACCTTATTTGTGTGTGTACCATTTCTTCTCCTTTCTGCCTTATGTTGGATATAAAATCTCTTGTCTGTATCACCCCACATCCCTTCCTAGCCAATCACTTCCTCACTTGATTATAGGTCATCATCACCTCTCTCTTCCATCACTTCTGGTGTAAAACTTCTCTTCCCCAGGTTGGCCAGCACATCGGCAAAGACATTTTTTTCCCTGTTTGGTCAGAGGAATCAAATCTCTTCCAAGAAGTTCTTGATCATCAGAAAGGCTTCCAAGGTCTTGAAGATAAATCTTTGTTGTTGCCACCAGCTATGTTTGTGAACATACAGGATTCCACCACTCTGCCTCACAATCTTCCCCTCACTGATGGTACCAAGAATACACTCCTTTGGCCTTCGTGCCCTTTGGCTACCACCCTCAGATCCATGTAGTCATGCTTGATAGGCTCCATGTCTCCCCTGACCTCCCTGCTGCCCCCATAAAGAGCAGCAGGTAAAAGTCCAAAGCTGACAAGACTTGGGAATCTCTCCACAACACCCCAGGTCAAAAAGTCCCTAGCAAACCTCCACTAATTAACTTGCAGCTTTATCTCCAGGGAGGTCCCAGGAGTGTCCCTAAGATCCCAGGATTTCACAGATGTCAACAGAAGCTGAAGGCAGCACCTTCCGTTGGCTGCCTATGTTACCTGTGCTGTCAGGTATCTCCTGCTCTGGCTCCCTGGCAATGCCATGCAAAAGGATGAAGGTAGGAGATCTGCACCTCTGAGGCCTTTGGGGCAGTAAGAGCACTCTGGGTGGGAGAGACTATGCTGGCAGGGCCTGTCTCCTCACAGTGAGGCTCAGGCCTGGCTCCACAGCTGGGCTAGCTCCATCTTTGCCCCAGATCTGAGGAAGAGCCAGGCTCCATATCAAAGGAGAAGAGCTGGGGGGGTGTTTTGTGAGCCTTTTCTTTCATTTTCCGTTAACTTTTCTGAATAAAGTTATGGTTTTTTCTTCCCAGTACCATTTTGATTTGGATGGCAATCTTTGTTGGTACTTGCCTAAAGCAAAAGGATACCCTGATGGGGAGAGGAAGGGCTTCAATAATAAGCTCACGTGCCATCATGCCCAATATGTTTTTCATCTTGTAGAAATGTAGGTGAGAAGATGCTACCTTTGAGTCCCGACTGAAATCAGAAAGGAAAACCAAAAACTGGGAAGGCTGTAACCTCTTTCCACAACAGAATTGAAAGAACAGATGAAGAACAAATGGATAACATAGTTCAAAGTTTTGAAAAGAGGTAAACAAACTGGAAAAGTGTGGAGGAGATAATTCTGGACTTACTGCATTTAAGTACAGGCTCTATTTGGGATGTGTTGGTACACCACTGATCTCAGAAGGCCTGTTTAGTGAAATGAAACACAGCCAGCCAAGTGCTTGGCTTAGACTCTGTACTTCTCAAAACAGCAGGAGGTATCTCAAGCAAACAAAAATTCAATCAGTGGCTTTCCTACAGCCCAGATAAAACTTTTAAAAAGATGACAGTTCTGGATGCAGAAAGCCCTGGGCTGGCTGTTTGTCTGTTAGTTATGATATGATTTAGACATAAACAGCTGAAGAAATGACCTTATTTTTACATTGAAAAACTTATATCAGATGTGACTAATTGGAGACTAGAGGTAGGGAAGGGCTTAGAGGCACAGTAATTGTTCTTGTCTGATCAGAAGGATCAAAAAAGAATCCCTTAGAGAGATAAATTAAAAAATGAGATGCTTGTGGCATATTGATCATACAACTGATTTTTTCTGAACGTGCCTGGATAATATGTTGAATATGTTTAAATCTTCTTACCAAGGATCTGAAGGATTTGTTCTCTTAACTACACATCTTGTTCTATATAATGGTCATGTTTCCATTTGTCTGCTCAACAGCAGCACTTAAAAAAAAAAGATACAACTCTTCTATTCTTTCAGGAATAGTGGACATGCTATCTGGCTGTGAAATATCTGTGTTTATAGGAATTTCAGTGTTATGGATCTGAGTGAATGATTGCTAACAACGATCTTAAATTGAATAATTTTGTTTCAAGAACACATTGACCCTCTGTTTAATGGCTGAGGACACATGAAGACCCACTCACTCAGACACTGAGTCTCCTGTGCCACACTGAGCCTCCTGTGACATCAAGCCCTGGGAAGCCCGCACAGCTGGCTGGGCTAGCACCAGCCTGCCCTCTTCATCCTCTGAAACCTGTCACCAGTCAGAACTTGTGCCTGGGAATGTCTGAGCTGCTGTTGGAAGCTGGGGCTTTGGGTGAGCTCATCTGATCAGAAAAAAGAGAAGATGCTGCTGTCCACTTTTTCTTTCCCTCTGTCTGCACATGCCAGCATTTCTGAAACAGGATCATTTTTTTCTCTCATGCCACAAAGTGCAATATAAAGTGAATAAACTTACAGTTTTGTGATGGAGCATTGTTCAAAATACCCTTGGGAAATTCATCATAAAGGAACTCCATTAGTATTATACAGCCTCATTCAGGAAAAGCCTCTGGGAGGGACAGATCCTGGTGTACCCACACAAAGCATTCAGAGCAGGAGGTGTCCTGTGCCCAGAAAGAACAGCTGGCATTCCCTTCTTCCATGTGTGCCTTGAGATTTTTGCTATTTTTTCAGCTACAATGAGATTTTACCAGAGGGACATAAAAACTGGTAAAATGGATGAAGTCAGTGTCAGGCTGAAAAATTCCAAGTCCTTCCTCTAGAAGTAGAAGAGCGATATCACTTGATAAGGGAAGAGAGATTTCAAAATGCTTTGTCTCTACAAAGTTTCCTTCCCAGCACTCCTGCTTTGTCAGGACTCTTCTATCACCTTGAGAAAGGGATGCCAAATACATACCTACACGAAGCACTCATTTCAACAGAACATTTCCCTCTCACAATGGTTTTCAAATATTCTGTTGTGCAGGCAGCTGCTTTGAGTGGCTGAGCCTGTCTGAACCTTGCTCAGGATCCACTCTTCACCATTTGCTTTCACAGCTACACAGGTGCTTTTCAGAGACAAACCCTGATCCTGGAGAGTGGAACACAGCACTCCAGAGTGGGACCATCCCAGGCACAGGTAGGTTTTGCTCTGGGCCTGTTTGGAGAAGAGTGAATGTTTCACACAGGCTGTGCCTTCTGACCCTCTTGCTGTTACTCTAGCTGAACCCTCCCTTTTTAATGGATGCCGAACCAGCTCACACCATGCTGAGAGAGCTGACAGAAACAGCTGACTTTCCTTCTTTGCTTCTTGATTTAACTTCATCATGGTGCATGAGTTAGAGACACAAACTTGGTCTTCTCCTCAGTGTCATCTTAACATACTAGTTACTGAGCAGTCTCAATGTTGAAGATTCTTCTGTCCCCATTGCAGGCTTTTCTAGAGGGGTATCTTGTTAATATAATCTGGGCAGTGCCAGGTCTTTTCATTCCTCTCTGCTGTTGCTTTTATTACCCATTTCTGCTAACTAAGGACACCAAAGCTAGTGCCACTCTCTGTCCTTCTGCTTTTGAGGCATTGCAGTCTGTGCAAGCAGGACATAAAATGTATTTTTGTCCGCTGCTTAGAAGATGCCACTCCATCTTCTCTGGAATTCATGTCTCACCACACTATTCCTCAGCCTAACAGGTTTTGTAAATTGATGTACTACAAATACTAGTGAATCCCAGAAAAGAGAACCAGTATGGAAGGAAGGAAGGAAGGAAGNCTCTAGAAGTAAAAACATTTGCAAGTAAAAGTAATACTGGTTGACCTTTCATATAATTACCAGATTGTGGTATCAGAAGAAGAATAATTTATCCTTTGGCTGATCTGAAGAAAGGAAAAATACATGTTATCCCATTTCAGAGATGAAGAACAGAAACATAAAAGCCTAAATTTTCCCTGTCCCAATTTGAGCTTCCAACTAGGACAGCTGTGCTAGGAAAAGCAGTGCTCCCTTTGGTGTTCATGGAGCAAAACAGGCACCTCAGAGAACAGTTTCCTAAGCCAGCAATCATGCTACTTACACAAATATGCTCAACACTGACAACTCACTGTTTTCACAATCACACGTAAGAATCCCGAAACCACAAATTGTGTCAAATCAGAAGATTTAGGAAAATGCGCTTGGGGGTTCTTCCATTTTCTGCAGCTGTTAGATAGAGGTGGGTCATAGATTTTCCTAAATAAGAAACTCAAAAAGAATTTTTTCAGCTGTAAGATTCCAGAGTAATCTGACATCTACTGATGTTAAGGTTTTCAGGAAAAAATGATGCACCTCTCACAAGCTTCACACAAGACTAAAGATGGAGAGCTGGCAACTTTATATCTCCTCTCTCCAAATGATGGATTTGAAATGCCAGTTTTCCAGCAGGGCTTCCCTTGCCTGACTGAAAATGTTTTTGTTGTTGTTTCACGTAGCCAGCCTGACCAATGAAGTGGCAATGCATGGCTGGCTGGCTGGTTTCAGATGCTCCCCCTGCCATGTGTTCCTGCCAAGACTCCGCCTACAATTCACTCTGTTGAAAAGCCAGCTCATTTCCACTTGCAGCCAGCTCTATTCATATTCCTCTCAGAGTTAGTGACAATAAATATTATAAAATCACACAAATCCAGATGGTGTGGGTTGAAGTTGCCAGCTGTTCTACCGCTTGTGAATTGCTTCTCTTGTCCTGCAACTTGGCTTCCAGAGAAAGCATCTCATCAGTTTCCTATGGTCTCATTGCATTTCTTTACAAGCCATCCCCATCCTGAGGTATTTGCAGCTTTCACTGTAGATATATATAAAGGAGAGAGAGGCAAAGCAAATTGGAGACAGAAAATCAAAGAATCCTTTATCTCAGAAACTGAAGATTATTTTTCAAATAATGACCTTAGCCTCTCAACAGCTTCCCAGTTTTCATCCATGAAAAGAGACCATTTCAAGGGTTCAGCTGATTTTCACTAATTCTCTCTCAAAGGAGACTTACACCTAAAAGAGAAGCAAAGGTTCTCTTATCTTGCCCATAGTTATCCTTGCAAAACCAGGAGGAAAACAGTGCCAAATGAACACAGAAATCGAAACACTGACATGACCTGTGTGAACAGTACTGTGTAAATCCTAAACATTCTGACAATTACCCTGTTTTTCTGCTCTGAGTTTTTCCATGAGTTTTGACTCTTTGAGCCTGGGGTGTTTTCTGCAGGCCTGATGCAGTCTGTAGTTGAGTGGAGCTATCGTCCAAATGTTTACCAGGGTTGGGAGAAAGGCTGTAACAGCTATGGTTAATGGGACTGGCACTAACATAGATGTGAACATATGCGACTGCCACTATCATCCTCATACTGGGCTGTCTTCTGAGACTTTTTGTTGAAAAGGAATGCAGACAAGAGTGAATGGAAGGCAAGGGAGGTGGTACAAGCCCAAAGTCAAGCAGCAAGAACAAGGAAAACCCAAAGTTTCCCAGTAAGAATAGGGAAAGAGAAAGCCTGAGGCCAGAAGTGTAAGTAAATCCACTAGCCATGGGCCATAATGAAGTCAGCAGGCCCTTGGGCTGTGGTCGAGAAGGGAGCAGGCACCAGTAGTGATGCAGATGGTTCACAGCCACTGTTCTGGCTGGTGCCATGGTCTGGGGCTGTGGTGGTGGGACAAGGGTGTTTGAGGAGGAAAAAATGTTTTCAGGGGCTCTCCAGGCTGGTGTCTGAGGCATCAGAGAGTTTTACCAGCAGTCTACCTCATTATACTTACAGCAAACACTATTCAATTTCTTTGTTTAATTTCCTCTTTCCCTTGTCTAGTCTCCAAATTAAATAAACCACAAAAAAAAGTAATGAAGAGGCAGGTCCAGCCAAGCCATGAGCCAAGCCATCCTGTTAGGTTCAGTGAGGAGCAGGGTTGGGCACAGGCAAAGCCCAGGAATCTGTGCCTGAGCTTAATCCCAGCTCCAGTGGAGACGCCCAGTGAGGGGTCTCATGGTTTTCTTCCACTCAACCCTTTTCACAGCAGTGTGATCCCACATTACAGTACTGCAATGGGTCAGGGCTGCACTTTAACACAGGCAACCAGACCCCTTATGGAATACTGCAGAAACTGTTGGTGCATTCAGGACCAAAAAATTAAGAATCATAAGGATAGTTGTTCCATTAGGGTTTACAAATTTCCACCCTTGCAGAAATCCTGTTCAAATTAGGCTCAGGACTTTTGAATAAAGCTTTTTAGTTCATGTTACAGGAAGGTAAAATTACATTTGTAGATCCATAAATGCATCAGATATTGAATCCAACATAAGCCTCTTTTGAAACACTCATCATTTCTACTTACCTCTATGTCAGTGACATCCAGTCAGTTCTGGATGAGAAAGAGAGTAGGAGAGAAGGGGAGTGCCCACCTCCAGTCTATACACACCCCATCTCACAATGGCATGAAAGCTCTTCTTGTCATTCTCAAGCCATTACTTAAAAAATATCCTTGGGTCAGAAACTCTCCAATTCAATACACTCCTTTCTGCGTCTGCTCTCTCAGCATCCGTCTGTGCAGAACCTTGTAATGTTTCATTAATTCCCAGCTGCCTCCTGATGCTGGAATTTTACCATCAGAGACTGCCCACAAGTGGGATATCAGGGATGCTGGAAAGATTTCACTTAATAGATAAGACAATTTAGGGTCAGGAAACCACCAAACTGGAGTTATCTGGTCACAAATTTTACATTTGATATTTTTAAAATCCTATATTTTTATTTTATGCCAGAGGACTCAGTCAGCAAAATTCTATTTTTACCTTTGCTCTTAGTCTGCTTATACCAAAACACTGGGATTTGTATAATTTCCCAAATTATTTCTGAAAAAAGTGCATGACGCTCACTGGGATTTACTCGGGTGCCAATGAGAGAGTCATCTCTGACACAGCTTTCATCCCACATCTAATTTCAACAAACATGTCCCAGACGAGACAGATTCTATCCAGCAAAGATCCTTGAACTACAGTGTGACTTTTATTACATAAATTTATCATTCTTCTGAGTTTATATTAAAAGATCTTTGCAAAGTTCTGTCCAAACTCTGTCTTGAATTTACCTGGTAGGAGTCCTATTATCTCAGTAGCAGTGCAGCAAATGAGTCAGCAGAGAATGTGCCACTGGGTATGTTACTCAATCATTCACATCTGCCGTGTTTGGGGACACATCTGAAACAGGCAGCAGTTCCCAGCTGTGCCCCAGGGAGGCACTTACGCTAAGCGGGTGTGACTCAGCAACATTTCTTAATTATCTGATGCTTGCAGGAGACTTCAAGATTGAAACGTTGTCAGCAGCATTTTATCCAAAGTGGTGAAAAGCTTCTAAAAAAGCACTTTTGGGACATATTCTTGCCAGCTTTATGGCACTGGGCCTCCATTACCATAAACAAACTCTGATACCTGAGTGTGGCCTTCTGGGAAGTTTCATATAAAGCCACAGGAAGGCTCATTTTTGCAACCTCCTTCAGCTCTGTCGTTAAAAGCAATGGTACTCCTCATGTAGGCTGGGCCTGGGCTGGGCTCTCCATTTCCCAAGGGATTGTGGCCTTTCTTGCTGCTCCTCAGTGTCAGCAAGGCTGCGCTGCCTCGGCACAGGGGTCATGGGTTTGTCACCATCTCCCTGGTGAATGGAGCTTGGCACCAGGTGTCTGCATGGTCTAAAGGTGGGATAACAGCAAAGTTCTTGAAAATATGGACAATGATTCAATAAAGAGGTCCCAAAACATGTAACAATGCACAGATGGGCTACTATCTGTGGTTTAAACAAGGCAATGTGGAAAACTGGGAGAAGTTGCTTCTGCTTTGGAAAAGGGAGCAGCAGGTGAGCAAGGAAAGAACAGTAAGCAACAGGTACCTGCTGCAGCCCGGAATGTAGTGTCCTCTCCAGGACCAGGCAATGTGTAGCCTTGGGAAAAGGTCAAGTGCTGGGAGTTACCTCAAAATTCAACCTTATAAAAGGGTCAAATTCGGGGAGGAGGAGGAAAAAACCCAGATGCTTACTGTAGTAGATAGAGCTTTCCTCATTGAAGAGCTGCATGTTATGGCTTCCACAGCAGTGCCTGAGGACATGCAGGACCATGGCCACCAGTGTCAGTTACACAGGTCACCTCCATGGTGTTGGGCACACACAGCTCCTGTCCAGGCAGGATCACTGGGAAGTGCCAGCTTTGGGTGTGGTATGGTGGTGACTGAGGATGAGTAAGAAGCAACCACCTGTCCGTGGGGGGGGGGGGGGGGGGGG